>BSBK01010570.1:232500-322909 GCA_027943335.1 Chamaecyparis obtusa | reverse complement strand
AATATAAAACAGAAAAAGTAAACCAATTTTCCTAGTACCCTCCCCGCGTTTTCCCATGGCTTTTATCACGAGGTCATGTCACGTGAGGCTTTTAGTTTAGTATGAATGAGGAGCATGCGTATCCTTATGTTCACATTAAAAATGTGAATTGTTTAACAAAAGCAGCTAGCTAGAATGCGTCTCATCCCATTGCCAGCGATGTTCTGAATGCCCGTCGGTATTAAATGCAGAACAAACGATTGGGCATGCGTACGGATGCAAAACAAACCTTAACATTTTCTTTTCATGTCGGTCTCTTTCATATCCGCAGAGTCGGTGGAAGAATCTACATCCCAGAAACTTCCCGCAATTAACATTAGCTTTGGCCATATTATATTTTTTATGCTGAGCCTTTGATTTAATCTATATACTCAGATTTTTTTAAAATTGTTGCGCAAATATTTTATAGGACACAAAATTTAGAACGCGTTTTATTTTCTGTATACTTTCAAGTAATTTTACAGGATATTATTATTATTTCATCGAGGAATAGCAGATGAGTCAGTTTTATGCACATTGTAATTTGAAATTTTCGTTGAATTTGAATGGTTTCGTTGTAACTTGTTTTTATAAAATCTTTGGATGCACGAACTTTCTAGAACACGTAGCTCTGTTAATATAATTTATGTATCTTTAAAACGAGCATTAATTACATATTACATGGAATTGCACGAATTTAGATTAAACGTTGTGTATTATTTTTTTTTTTTAAAAATTGACTTAGGATGTATACTTGTATGTATTTTAATTGTAGAAGTATCTTAAGGAATAAAAAAGTTGTAAAAGCATCTTGTTAATTAATAACTAAATTGATAATATAATGTATGCATCAAATGGTCAGCCTTATAGTTTCTTTTTTCTTACAGGTACTTTAAAATTTTGATTGCTCAAATTTCTTAAATAAGCATTAATTATACTCACTGGAAAGAGAAAGAATTGACAGTTACGTTGATTTAGATAAGTAGTACATTATCCTTAAAAAAATTGGTTTAGGATACGATGCATATATTTTTATATTTAAACCATAATGAAAATATGTTCAATTCATAAACCAAAGTTGTAGAGCAATAATAATATTGTATATCTTTGAACAAATGAACTGGAAAATTCAAACTATAAAACGTGAGAACAAGTACAAAATATTTTACTTTTTAATCTTTGTCATTAATAAACAAGACGAGTTAGCTTCTGGTGAAGTAAGATCTGAATAATATACGTTGAGATGATGAGTAGCTGTTCACATTTGAATATATTAATGAATGTCAAACTGCATATGATAGATACTTTTTCAGAAAAATATTGTTCATGGTATAGATCAAAGTATGGCAAATACCCTAACGTACTCACTATTATATTATCTCTCTTAAGCATCCATACTCTCATTGAAAAACTCAGTTTTGTTTTACACCTTCAGTCTTTTTCCCCAAGCTTGATGGATCAAAGTGGTATGCCTGCAAAGGAATGAGGAGAAGGCTGTACGAAGCAGCCAAATCAGGGAACATACAAGATCGTAATGAAATTGGCGATCTCCGATGCATTGTGAATGAGGTAACCCCAGGAGGAAACACGGTGCTTCACAATTCAGCCTATCATGGCTCTCTGCATTTTCTTCAAAGATTGATTGTACTGTCAACGCCAATACAGAGCACGGTATGACATTTTTAAGAGCTAAAAATGTGGAGGGAAACACAGCGTTGCACGAAGCAGCGATGGGAGGAAATGCGGAAGTCACCCAAGCTTTATTGCAGTCCTGCCCAGATTTGGTGAAGGAGATCAACGTAGCAGGTGAGACGGCCCTGTTTTAAAGCTTGTGAGGGAGGTCATGCCAAGATCATCCAAATGTTGTGTCCTGATCGAACTTCCAGTGTGTCCAACAAGAGATTTGATGGCCAAACACCTTTACATCTTGCAGTCTCTACACTAAGAAAAGGTATGTTCTTTAGTTCTTGGTTGATCTAAGTTTTCAAAAGAACAAAAAGCAACGGATCTGAGGTTTTCTTGAAAATAGAAAGTAGGATTTTAGAAAGATTTTACTTCTTTTATGTGATAAGAGAATGATAAGTGATAAGTAGGGTCACTGCATAAGAATGAAATCCTTAACAAAGCATCTAGAAACCCAATGCTCTCGGTTCATTCCCAATACAACATCCACTTCATTGAATCCATCACTCTTTTTGGTGAGGAGATCCCAGCATATAGATGTTGTCAGAGCTTTCCAGATATCAACATATTCATCCTTGTTTTGATAGACAGGAGTAGCAGACCACACAAAAATACCCTCCAGGCCTCAACAATTGATTTAGGTCTAAAAGCAAATGATGAAGGGTGCTCCCCTTATACCACAAACACATAACAGAAATAGAGAAACAACAACAATATGCAAGAACAGAAAATTGGCTTCTTATTATCTCCACAAATGTGGAATTACAAACTTTCAGAATTACAATATGCAAAGCCACATGGGCATTCCCTTACAATATTCTGTAAGACAAAGCCTTGAACTATTACCCAGATCTACTACTCTAGAACTATTCTGAACTGCCTAAGACAATAATACAGCCTTCCTTATATAGGCAATTTTCCACCGCCTGGAAGGTTCCAGAATTTTAGCCAATAAGGCCGACCAACTTAGAATTATTTTATTTTACATTTTATTACATCATAGTCGGCTCAAGATAACCTTTGAAACCGAACAGAAATTTTGAAGAAAATTATTTTTCGCCATTTCAAGTGGCCCAACTTCCGAAGACCATAAGTCATCACCAGTTGACCCGCTCGGCTATTATAACCCCATTTCGAAAACGCCAGGAAGCGCTCTACAGGTTGACCCGCGCAAGCGCCCGTCACCCAAATTTTTGACCTCATCCGGGGCCTCTAAAGCCTTCAAAACTGAGTTCAAAGTTTCTGTACCCTGCTGCCAATACCGAAAATCTTCAATATCTTCCAATATACACTTGATCTGGCAATGAAACTTTACTGGCAGACTTATATGACCAAAATGAACCTCCAAGAAAGAAATCAGATCATTCTGAGCACATACGAAAATTACCAAAAATAGTAACTTTTCATAAATAGCAGCTCTGCACAAAATAGCCCTTATTGAATACAAAAATAGAAATATTTTTTTGGGTGATGCAAGATTGCTCTTACACCCAGGATGCTCCTGCATCAGACACCCGGGGTAATTTGAGAAGTGACCCTGTCACGACTCAGGTGTGCAGAGGAAAACCAAGACGGTTAACCTCCTCCTTTGTTAGCCACGATGAATCTTCTACAGATAGTCCTTTCCATTTGACCAAATACTCTTCATATGTCCTATTCCTTGTGCTTCTACCAACACGACTGTCCAGTATGTTTTCGATCTCCTTAGTGTCTGAACTAGTTGCTGGAATACTCCACTGTGCTGTTGTGATCTCATTTTCAACACCTCCTTCATGATACTCTGTCAGATCTGAAATGTTAAACACTGGTGAAATATTCAGCTCACTAGGCAATTCTACCTCATATGCATTTCTTGAATCATGCTTATTCAGTATCTTACATGGCCCAAACTTCTTCATTTTCAACTTGTTATATGTACCAACCGGAAACCGCTCCTTCCGCAAATGAACCATGACTCATCACCAACCTGAAATTCCTTATGCCTCCTTTTGTCATCTGCCTTAGCCTTATACTGCGCATTCATCTTGTTAATATGTTTCCTCACCTCCTCATGGATGTTCTTCAAGTGTTCTGCAAAATCTTCAGCTTCAGCACTACTTATTTCTCCTTTATCTATCTTTCTCAATTCAGATGCATTTCTTGGACTACTTCCATATACAATTTGGAATGGTGATTTACCAGTGCTCCTATTGATAGAATTATTGTATGCAAATTCTACCTGTGGTAAAATCAAGTCCCATCCTGTTGGCTTATCTCCAACCAAACATCTCAGCAAATTTTCCAAACTCCTATTCACCACCTCTGTCTATCCATCAGTCTGTGGTATGATGTGATGAACTGAATTTCAAATCTGTCTTCAACTTCTTCCACAATGTACGCCAGAAATATCCAACAAACTTAGTGTCCCGATCTGAAACTATGGTCTTTGGCAAACCATGAAGTCTCACTGCTTCTCTGAAAAACAATTCGGCTACATGAATAGCATCATTAGTCTTCTTGCAGGGAATGAAATGTGCCATCTTTGAAAATCTGTCAACCACTACAAAAATTGAATCATGTCCCCGCCGAGTCCTCGGTAAACCCAGAATAAAGTCCATGCTGATATCCTCTCAAGGCTTCTCTGGTACAGGTAATGGCTGATACAACCCTGTATTCTGCTTCACTCCTTTCGCCATCTGGCATACTCTGCAACTCTGTACAAACTTCTTCACATCTTGCTGCAACTGTGGCCAATAGTAATTCTCACTAACCAAAGAAAGGGTTTTGTCACGACCAAAATGTCCAGCCAATCCTCCGCTATGCTTCTCCTTGATGAGATTCTCCCTCATAGAACTTCGTGGAATACACAATTGACTCCCTTTGAATAGCATATCGTCCTGGATGATGAAATCCAGCCATTTCGTCCTGTCTAGAGTAACAGGTTCTGTACAAGCTTTCCAAGCTTCACCAAAATCAGGATCCTCTGGATACAAATTCTTGAGTTCCTTGAACCCAACCACTTCAATCTGCATCTCTGTCAGCAATAGTTGCCTTCTGCTGAGAGCATCTGCAACCCTATTAGACCTTCCACTCCTGTGTTTCAAAACAAATGTATAACTCTGCAAAATCTCAACCCATTTCAAATGCCTTTGATTCAATTTTCCTTGACTATTCAAATATTGCAAAGCTTGATGATCAGTATACAAAACAAACTCCTTAGGAAGTAGATAATGTCTCCACTTCTTTAATGCCTGAACTATAGCATAAAATTTTTGATCATAAACAGAATATTTCCTCTTGGCGTCATTTAACTTCTCACTGAAATAAGCAACAGGTTTACCTTCTTGGCTCATAACAGCTCCTATTGCAGTACCACTAGCATCACAATCTACTTGAAACACCTTATTGAAATCTGGAAGTGCTAAAACAGGTTGTTCTGTAACTTTTTATTTCAATAATTGAAAACTCTTTTCTGCTCCTTTAGTCCACTTAAACTCTTTTCTATCCCCTCTCATTGTTTCAGTCAAGGGTCCACAAATACTGCTAAAATTTCTGATAAACTTTCTGTAAAAGCTAGCTAGACCATGAAAAGATCTTACCTCAGTAGCACTCTTTGGAGTAGGTCATTCAAGGATAGCCTGTACCTTCTCTGGGTCCATTTTTAGACCTTCGGCTGAAACTACAAATCCCAAATACACTAACTCTTTCTTCACAAAACTGCACTTCTTCAAATTAATCAACAATTTCTCTTCTCTCAACTTCTCAAATACCATACGAATATGCATCATATGCTCATCCAATGTCTTACTAAAGATCAAAATATCATCTAGGTAAACAATGACAAACTTACCCAAAAATTCTTTCAGAACCTCGTTCATGAGCCGCATGAAAGTGCTCGGTGCATTGGTTAGCCCAAAAGGCATGACTAACCACTCATACAGTCCCTCCTTTGTCTTGAACGCAGTCTTCCATTCATCTCCTTCTCTGATCCGAATCCGATGATATCCACTCTTCAAATCTATCTTTGAGAAATACACAGCTCCACTCAAACAGTCTATAATATCATCCATTCGTGGCAATGGAAACTTGTACTTGATTGTGATATTGTTTATTGCCCTAGAATCCGTACACATCCTCCATTCTCCATTCTTCTTTGGTGCTAATACCGCTGGTACAGCACAGGGACTCAGACTCTCACGGATCAATCCTTTCTGTAACAGTTCATGTACTTGTCTGTTCAACTCCTCACTTTCTGCAGGTGTCATTCTGTGTGCTGCCTTATTTGGCAAACTCGCTCCTGGGATCAAGTCCATCTGATGACTGATCTTTCTGACTGGTGGTAATCCATCAGGCACGTTATCGGATACAATATCCTGAAACTCATTCAACAAATCTACAACTTCTACAGGAACATCTTCTACTTCCTCTTTACCAGCTTTTGGAATTAAAGCAAAACATACATGCTCATGCCTCATACCATCTAGAAAATTTCTTCCATCAACAAAAGTTATCCTTGCATTACCACATACCTTTTCTTCGGTCTCCTTCAATGGCTTTAGCTTATGCCGCACTCCATCCTTTGTCAGGGAATAGGTATTCGCACGGCCATCGTGTACAGCACATCTGTCAAACTGTCATGGTCTACCCAACAACATATGACATGCATCCATAGATATGATATCACACAGTACCTCATCTTGGTATCCGCCAATCTTGAACTTCACCAGGCATTGTTCATTGACCATGACTCTGTGGTCATCCTGTACCCAGGCAATCCGATATGGATGTGGGTGTTTCTGTCTCTTGAGCTTCAACTTTGTCACCATCTCTTCTGACACCAAATTGTCAGTGCTTCCACTATCAATAATCACATCACAACATTTACCTTCACACTTGCACCTGGTGCGAAACAGGCTCCTCCTTTGCTCAGGTTCATTCTCACCACTCAACAGGACTCTTCTGTTAATCAATGTTTCTCCTCTTTCAGCATCTTCAGAATTTGATGATCTGGCATCTTCATCTACATGTGCAACTCTGGCCTGGCCTTCATTTCTCCTGTTTGTTCTGCCTTGGCGCTGAGGACATTCAAATGCCCTATGACCTTCTTCTCCACAGTGAAAACATGTTCCACAGAAGCCACCTCTTCCAGATCCTTGTCCTCTTCCTCTTCCTCTCTGATCTCTATTATTCTGATCCTGGAAGCGATTGAAATTATTTCCTCGCTGATTCTGACTGCTACTGGCCTCATCTTTTTTTTTCGGATCTTCATTTCGGCCACCACCAGATCGTCCACCGCGACCTCTTCCGTTTTGTCTGCTCTCAAACTTCTTGTTCAGCTTTTCCTCTACTTTTAGGGCAAACTGGTATGCCTCTTCAATAATGTTCATTCGAACCAGATTCAGCTCCTCCTAGATGCTTGGCCTTAACCCATTAAGGTATCGGGCAACTTTCTCCTTATCAGCTTCTGCATGGCCTGTTCTGATGAGAAGTCGATAGAACTCCTCTGTATACTCCTGAACAGATCTTCCTGCTTACTTCAAACTCTGCATTTTCTTTAGTAGGTCAAGCTCATAATCAACAGGAATGAACTGTCGCTTCAATTTATCCACCATCCGATCCCATCTTGTGATTTTATCTTTCCCTCTTCTATTTCGCTCCAATTGAATTTCTTGCCACCAGATCTTCGCATGACCTTTCAATCTGGCCTTCGCAAATTTGACCCTATCAAGATCTTCAACATCTTCATACTCAAAATATTCCTCACATTCATTGATCCAGTCAATCAATTCCTCTGGGTTAAGATTTCCAGAAAATGTAGGAACCTCAATCTTAGGTCTTTTCCCAATCTTGGAAATCGCCCGAAAAAGTCTTTCTTCCTCCTGGTTCACAATTTCAACTTCTCCTTCTTGATATTCTTCTTCGGCTTCATCCTCACTTTCATCTCTAACATTAAGATTCATTCCTCTGCGAATCTCTTCTTGCAATGCTCGCACTTGCCTTTGCAACTCTCTAACCTCAGGTGTCACAACACCAGGTCTTCCGCCACGTTCTCTTTGTGGAGGCATTTTCGCAATGCGCGCTGAAACCCTAACCACGGTCCTGGTGCAAACTGCCTCACAGTCGGCGATCTGTTTACACACTCAAGAACCCCTGCTCTGATACCACTTGATGAAGGGTGCTCCCCTTAATACCACAAACACATAACAGAAATAGAGAAACAACAACAATATGCAAGAACAGAAAATTGGCTTCTTATTATCTCCACAAATGTGGAATTACAAACTTTCAGAATTACAATATGCAAAGCCACATGGGCATTCCCTTACAATATTCTATAGGACAAAGCCTCGAACTATTACCCAGATCTACTACCCCAGAACTATTCTGAACTGCCTAAGACAATAATACAGCCTTCCTTATATAGGCAATTTTCCACCACCTGGGAAGGTTCCAGAATTTTAGCCAATAAGGCCGACCAACTTAGAATTATTTTATTTTACATTTTATTACATCATAGTCGGCTCAAGATAACCTTTGAAACCCGAACAGAAATTTTGAAAAAAATTATTTTTTGCCATTTCAGGTGGCCCAACTTCCGAAGACCATAAGTCATCACCAGTTGACCCGCTCGGCTATTATAACCCCATTTCGGAAACGCCACGAAGCGCTCTACAGGCTTGACCCGCGCAAGCGCCCGTCACTCAAATTTTCGACCTCATCCGGGGCCTCTAAAGCCTTCAAAACTGAGTTCAAAGTTTCTGTACCCTGCTGCCAATACCGAAAATCTTCAATATCTTCCAATATACACTTGATCTGGCAATGAAACTTTACTGGCAGACTTATATGACCAAAATGAACCTCCAAGAAAGAAATCAGATCATTCTGAGCACATATGGAAATTACCAAAAATAGTAACTTTCCATAAATAGCAGCTCTGCACAAAATAGCCCTTATTGAATACAAAAATAAAAATATTTTTTTGGGTGATGCAAGATTGCTCTTACACCCAGGATGCTCCTGCATCAGCAAACTGCTACCATCAACATGCCAACTCATGTTTTGATAAAGATTTGAACCCTTGTCAATGAACTCACCTGACGGGGATAGCGTTGCGCTCAGACCTACAATTCCCCTTTCCTTTGGCGTCAAGTATCCTGTACTCAAATTCGTATGATACACCGTAGCCCAGTTATTTCTTAAATTCTGAGCAGGCTTGGTAGTGGAGACGAACACCATTCTCTCCCCTTCAAACAAATCAAAATTCTTACTGTCTGTCGCAAGAAATAACAGCTGCTCCTCAAATGAGAAATCCCCAAATTTGTTATTAAAGCTCGGGATGTCTGGTCCTCCTACCATAAGAATGTCCTGCGGCTCGCAGTAATCCTCAACGCTCAAGATGTCGTCAGATGTAGTCTCCTCATCTAAAGAAACCACAGCCTCCAAGGCAATTCTATCATCACCTACAATGTTGTCCCCTTTTCGGTCCTTGCTTTCTCTGATGGGAGAATCCCCAATGATTGTATATCCCCATTTATCGATATTCTCATGCAGAAAATCTGTGGGCAAATCTCTATAACACCTACCAGACTTGCCTTGCGCCACATCAAATTTTAGTTCAAGATCTTTTAGACGAACCTGCTCCTGTAGCTCTGTTTCTATATTCAACTGCCTTCTTTCTTTTGACCGATCATCCACATCAGGCTCACTGACCTTCACAGTTGACATTTCGCATTCCATGCTCTCAACATCGTTACTACTGCTTAAAATCCCCAATTCTGGCTGCGTACGCGGACCAACATTTGGGTACAGTCATTGTGCAAGTCAAGCCGCCCACCATCCAAGTGAACCGGATTTGCCAAAACTGCATTATCTTTTGTTATTTGCTGCAGCAAATGTTTGTATGGTGTGGTAACCGAATACCCCAAATTATGATCAGGGGAATTTAGACTTGTCTACAACCTCCCGTGAATTGAACGCGATGGGAAAGGGTATGCCATCACAGACCGGCTCAAATTGTGGTCGACGTGCTGCTCCATCTCTATGTGTTCATCTTCAGCCAACCTCATTTACATATGCCCAATTCTTGGCATCATATGCCTCATTTACATATTCGTCAAGTTCATCTTCACCTGCTACCAATTTTCTGCGCCTTGTCCCCTGTTTGCAAATTGCATCCCTCTCAACTGGGGAAGTAAACTCCACAGCAGACACATTCTCTGAACTTTCTTTGTTCTTAGAAGTAGAAGTCATCTCCACCTTCTGCACGGGACAATAAGTCTGAAACCCATTTCATGAGGCCATCTCTTCTTTGTGAATATATGTCCTAGTTGCATTAATGTTGGGGAAAGAAATAAAGCCCAACATCCTCCTCTTCTTCAGGTGAATCCTTCTCATTTTTTCAGCCATCCCACCAGCGTACATGATGTTTCTTTTCAACTTTCAGATACACAACATCTCTTTCTAAATTATCAAGAAATTCATTTATGACAAAATCAACTTCATCTTCTTTTATTTCTGTTCAACCTCACCTTAGCTCTGATACCAATAGTAAATATAAAAGACGAGTAGAGAAATATAAATAAAACAGAAAATAAAGATCAAAACAAGAACACAAATTTATAGTGGTTTGACAATTGCCTATATCTACTCTCAAGCAGGGAATCACTTATATTGATCTAATCAGCAATACAATTACATAGATTGCACACAGTCATTTATAGAAAGCTCTTCGAATATGAAGAGATGAGAGAATGATCATGTGACTGTCAGACTTCATATCCCAACATTTTTTAACCACTACGCAGCTCTCCCTCTCTTTCTTGCAATGTTTTTAATGAGAAACATAACGCCTTCAATATAATAATAAGGCATTTTCTTGGAAGATTATACAATAGTGAGGTTTGACGTTACCTCCTTGCATTCATGAGACATCTCTGAGGTAATCTGTGAAACAGTTCGCGTGTCCAATGTAGGCTTACACATTTTGCTGACATGTCTTCCACCGGGGCTGTAATTACAACAATTGAAAATGAAAAATAAAAATTTCATTTATGCTTTGAGGGATGCGAATATCCTCTTCCAAAGCTCCCATTTTCACAGACTAGAGGATGCTGGCAAAGAAGATTGGCTTTACCCTAGCCATTTGTAGTTGCTAAATAACATGACATTACTTAGAGGCATTTTAATAATGTAGGGATTCTGTCATTATCTGTATTTGAGGTGCATTATATCAATAGGAATTATTCTATATTTCCATTTTACCAAGTAAGAGTCTCTAACACGAACAAAATCCATATTTTAAACTTCTATTTTCATCTTCAAATATCATAACTTCGGCAAGCTAAATGAGATATGCCAAAAGAAACCAAAATTAGAAACTAAACTGAAACAAAAAGAAATCAGAAATCTTTTTCAATGGTGTTGATTGCAGATGCGCCTGGGTGCTCCTGCACCAATTGCTGAGGTCAGTGATTGTTGCTGACATCTATATGTGTCTTTTAAAATAGTTGTAACAGTTTTGTCGTGCAGAAAAAGAAGAAAAAAAAGGGTGGATATATAAAGTCTTCAATGCTCTTCAATCTCTACATATAATTAATCTTGACTCTTATTTGCTGAAAAAACTAAATGATAAAGCTGTACCAGTAATTTAGTTGTATCTGCTTACTTTATATTAAAACTTTGATTTATCTGGGCTTTAATTAAAAATTAAGATTTATATAAAAATACAATGAAATGGAGGAGTTTAGTTAGATTCTATGTTTCATTCTCCAGGAACATGTCAATTAAAAACCTATTAAAAAATTGCATTTACTTAATATTAGTACTTCATTTGAATTTCTAATAGTTGAGATAAAAATTATTAATTGGAGAATTGTGCAGCATAAAGTCCGAGTGTTAAGATATTTGTTCGTATGGATCAATTGTATAATCCAAATTCAATATGCCCATTAAAAAATTTAAGATATACGAAATCAACTATAATGACTACGGTAGTGTTCTCCTACAACGGTCATCATACTACCTTAATACAAATACTGTTAAACAAAAGTACAAACTCTGCTCTGAATTTCATTTTTGTTTTTTTCTGTTGCGCAGATGTAATTGAGGAGCTTTTACTCCACAAACCTGAACTTGCCACAGAAGTAGACATTTTCGATCGAACTCCCTTGCATATGGTTGCCTTATTTCAATTTCCAGTTGGGATAATTCCATTTTTTTCAAGGGATGAGAAGAAAATTCATCTAATTGGAGAGACGCTTATAAAAAAAAATGGACTTTCCTGTTACAAAGTGGACCAAAACAAACAATCTGCACTTCACGTTGCAGTCAAAGAGGGGAATGTAGCTTTAGTTGAAGTCATATTAAGTTATAGCAGCGATTGTCTAGAGATGGTAGACAAGGATGGTAGAAATGCTTTGCATCTGGCCGTGAACAATGCTGTTTATATATTTGTGAGAGTTGGAGGAAAAGCTCTGAAAGTTATAATATCCTCGGTAATGTCAGAAAGGCTGATTAATTGCATTGATAACAATGGGCAAACGGCATTCGATATAGCCCTAGAGAAGGGGAATGAAGACCCACAACTTTATAGGAGTGTAAGTGATTTGAATCAAATTATGATATTGTTATTAGAATTTAATAATGTAGTTTTTGAGTTAAATATATTGATTCATATTTTAGGAGTAGTGATTCACAAGAATCTATCTTTTAGGAAATGGTAATCTTGTAGGTTTCATTGTTAAGTCCATTTAAGTTAAGAGTAGTACTAGACTGGGTGACCTTCTAAAAAGGCCCAATACTTTACCTACTAATTGATCGTTTTATTAATAAATGAAAATATATTTATCATTTATTTATGATTTAAATATAAAATATCTGAGCATTTATTATTTAAAATGAACTGATCTTATTGCAGATTATAAGATATTTACATAAACATGGTGGTGGTATTAAGAAGATAATTGGTGAGGACTCGAGAACCATCCCATCAACGAAGGCCAAAGGTTGGAAACCAGATCTAATATCCGTAAGTGCTGTCCTCATTGCAACTGTTGCTTTTGCAGCTGTTTTCACTCTACCAGGAGGTATTTATATCCAAGGAAACGGCCTACCAGCCCCTATATTGATTGACACTAATGTCTTCAAACTATTTGTGATATTTGACACAGTAGCCTTCTGTTATTCTATTGCTTCTGCAATCCTCCTTAATTTTGCATGTTTTGCTAGCCAAGTAGAAGATCCTGTAATAACTGAGATGAGTTCGAATGCGTTATGGATAGCACTGGTATCATTATCAATAACATTTGGTGCAGCCATACATTTGGTTGTGGCATCAAAGTGTTGGTGGTTATCTGTGCTGGTGTGGATTATGGTATGCATTCTTCCTATATGTATCAGGGCAATGTCACTACTGGGAAAAGGACATGTATTTCCAGGTGACCGCTATATCTTACTTGAAGGTCTCAGTCTTGTATTCTCTATGTTTATTTCCACCGTTTGGGTTGCGCGGGCTGTAGTGTTCTCTGGTATAATCCACCCTTTGTTGTGTTGGGTTCGAAAGAAGATCTTCAAAAAGCCTTGAGCTGTTAGAAGGTTCATATGCTAAGATCTATTTCCAATGCTTTATGGGATGAATGATATTACTAAAAGTGCATTGAATTTATAATTTGGTTTATTTGTGGTATTCAGTTTATTAGGTCTTTTTTAATTCATATATGCTGTAAATGATGTCCTTCACGTAGATGTATTCATTTTATGGTAAGGTTTATTTAATATTGGAGTATAAATTATTATTATTTAATGTTAAGGCTAGCTTGATTGAGAGGATGTGATGTTCAAGTATGGTGATGAGGAAAAATTAATAGAATTTATTGAAGGTTATAGAAATGATGGTATGTACAAATCAGATATAATTATTACATTATAGTTTTTTATTTCAAAGACATCTTGATGTATCTTTTAATCATGTATTTTTATAGAAAAAATGTAGAATTTAAGTTTTTTGGAATTACAATCTTAAGATGGTTTATTAAAAGGGAGCTAAATCAAAACTTTAAATAGAATCTTTGTAAGATTAGGTCAAACTCCTTCCTCCATACCTATCACGATATTGACCAAAAAAATAAATTTACTTTACTTTTTGGGATCAAATGAAATCATTTAGAAATGCTATCTTGTAAATATGTAGCTCTAGTATTATCTATTTTTGTAAAATATGCATTATGATTTCTTTAATATTATAATGAATATATATCTTTGTAATAAAGTCATGGCTTCTGTTCAAGACACTATGCAGGCTTCTGTTCAAGACACTATGCAACATATTCATTGTTCTAAAATATCAAAGAAATGCAATATACTCTATATGAATGTCTTTGTGAGAAAAAATATTTTAAAATATATGCTAAAATAAAGTCTTATGAAAAAACATTGACCTACTTTTTAAATACTAGTTAAATTATTAATAATAAATAAAATATTTAACAAAAAATTTCTAAAAACATCTATACACTAGACATTGGAATTTGTTATCTAATTTCAAGAACTTGTATAGAATTTTTTTTATTATAGTGAAAGTTATGCTATATGAAGAACTTGTCACTTATTATAAATAATTAAAAAATAAAAATAAAAAATAATTTGAAAAAATGAAAAAATTACATCTTGGATCTACATAGAAAATGTTACAGTAAAGCAATATACTATCGACCCCAACTTTCATTTAGCCAAGCGTACCCACAACACCAGTAGTTTGTGAGTTTCCACAGACGAGCAAGCCCAGAATCCCCAAGAATCCTGCAAAACATTGCAGGACTTAATGTCTCTGTGCACTACCATTTTCTCCCACCCTTTGTGAAGATACAACAATCCTGCGCCCACGTCCCTTAGAATTTTGTACCTCTGAGCCCATGGAAGAACGCTAGTTTTCCTCTTGTCAAATATCATCTTGTCCAGGCTTCCATTCGGCATGTAGTCATACACTATGAATATATTTGTTCCCCTCCTGCAATAACCTCTGATTTGCACTAGATTCTGGTGTTGTAAACATCCCAGGCTTGAAATCTCTGCGATGAATTCCTTCAGGGCTTCGCTGCTTTCTCTAAACATAGATTTTACAGCAACTTCGAGGCCGTTACTAGGGAGGATTCCTTTGAAAACCCGTTTCTTTGCAGGAGAAAAGCCATCGATGGATTAGAGGTGGTAGACCAGACAAGATAAATATTCGACAACAATTACCAGTGTTTCTTTATCTCGCTATGCTTTCAAATGTTTTGTAAAATTGGATTGGCTGGCATTTTGCATTTCCATTGTTGTAGCAATTCGTTTAGCTTACACAACCTTTTTCCGTCACCATCGGAGCTTTGTAGTTAGTATAATGGCATTTGTTTTTCCGTTATCGAGTCCTCAAGTTCATCCGGGCAGGGCTTTTTGAAATATCATCGTGGCCAAGTAGAAGAGATGTTTAAAGCAATTTGAACTGAACTTGATCGCCAAAGTGTTTATTATATATAGTGAGTTTATTAAATAAGTATCGATTCCTCCCTGTTTTCTGTTTGAGCACTTTGTTATTATTATTAGTCCCTGCCTATATATAGGCAGAGAACTAATGTTTTCGTTTGCCCATATTTAATTATTCTCCATTATCAAAATTATGAAGTTCTAAAGTTTTGGAACAGATTGTCGCAGTTTTATTTTAAAATTAATTTTTAATCATTAATTTCTTTTTTCTGATTGGCTAGTTCTAATTTTGCCAGGGGTTTAATTATTTTTTCAATTCAAAAAATAACAATAAAAATAAGTTACCATTGAATGTTCCTTCTGGAAGGCTCCAAATCTGAATCGCTCAAGTCTGAACATGCCGTCTTCCGCTTGGCTCAGCTCCCCTGCTCACTCTGCCTTATGTCTGCCCAGATTTACTAGAAAACAAAAAGAAAATCTGAGGCACGATGACTAAGCTAAAGAGACAAGTAGAAGCGACGATTTATTTTGTGGAGTAAGGAAAAAAAAATGCTTCTTCAAAATCTTTGTTGCCACTATAGCATCTTTTCTCCCGATGTTCTTCCTTCAGAGCTAATTACAATGTATGGATTCAAACATTTTACTTTTGCAGAAAGGAAAATTCTTTAGGAGAGCAGCAAGATCATTCATCTAAACAAAGCCCCTGGAAATATGACCAAGGACGAAAGAATCAGATGGTTCACTGAAAAATTGAGCAACTCCAATCTAGAATCAGATGCAATCTCAGCTCAATTTTCATCAAAGGTGAATGATTTTTTCAAAAATTGCAAAATTCTTTTCTTTATGACATAATTATCAAATCCTGAATCCTTTGGCCCGCTCTGTGGACTCCAAAAGGGGCCACAAAATTCTGCAGTCATTTCAGAACAGGGGATTTAGGATTAAAGCGATGTCTAGGCCTTTAAACAAAAATATACATTATACAGACGACTAAACAATCAATACTCAATTCAAAATCTAAAATAAATAGTTGAACAATCCAAACCAATTTTAAATTTGAAAATCATATCAGTTGTGAATGGAAAATAGCTGAAAGATGCTAACCCTCTACAACCTCGCTCAAATTCGACTACATGCACCACCATCTACAATCCCATTGTGCTCTATCCACGCGAGTGCCAAGGCTCATCTGTGCCTAACATGAAACAGTCTGCTCCATGAGTGCCCGGTGGAAGATGGAGAGAATGGAGCACAAATGATTCACGCACAGCTTTAGAACAAATGATTGTCATCAAAGGGCAGCACTGCTACTTTCCCCTTTGGTCCATATTGCCCTTCAAATCTCCTGTTAATGTTTTCATTTTCATGAGTCTGTTTCACAGTTAATTCATGTTTGGAAAATAATGCCCCCAATTCTTTCATGTGGTTTAAGTTAATTTTTTTATTAAACTGATTTTTCTTTTTTCCTTTTGCTTTTCCCCTTCATCTTTCCTATTCTTGTTGGGAGGTTTCTAATTTATATTTTATGGAAATCTTGGTAAAATAAGCTCTTAAGACACGTGACATTCTGCATTTATGTGTCTGGTTTGTGCTTCCACAATTTGCATGCAGATCACTCTAGATGGGCAGTATATATGTAAACGGAAAGGGCAGGTGTGCAGTTGCCATTCTGACTGATGTGATTGTTGTAGGGGATGGTAGAGACGGTAGTGACCTAAATAGAGATCCGTGGCTATGCAGCAAATTAAACCGTATAATATATATGAAGATTTTAAAATAAATACTAAGTGTCCTTGGTAAGATATGCGTTTTCTGTTATGTTTCTCTAAGCTGAAAAAAAGTCATTAAAAATTTTTAAACTTCAAATTTTTTGATTTTAAATTTTTTATACTTACATTTTAAACTGGGCAAAAATATAATTCTTTAAAATTAAAAAATTAAATATTCAACCTTTCCTTTCACATTCACTAATTAAATACATTGATTTTTTAAAATTTCTACATTAATTTTAATATTTACCGATCTAAAAATAACAATTCTCACCATTAGATATACATAAATTTTTCTAGAAATAAAAAAATGTAATAATATCATTAAATATTATATTTATTATTTTATTAATGACTATGCATATCTTAAATAATATATTATATGTTATAATATAATAATAATTAAAAATAACAAAAATTTAAAAATTAAACAATATGAATATTAGTTTAAAAATTAATATAATTAATTATTAAATATTATATTTATTCTTTTAATAATGACTTTAAAATAAGTAAAAGAAAAATTATAAAAAAATAAAATAAGTTATTTTAGAAACTAATAAATCAATTTCTTATGCAATATTTTTATGTCTTGCTCTCTCAAATTGCATAAAAAGTAATTACATAAGTGTAAAAAGTTTGAACTTTTTTATTACTACACATAATTATAGTTCATTTCACTAAATCTAACTCCTATGGCAGTTCATTTCACTAAGTTTATTACTGCAGGACATTCATCAAAAAAATGGCAGGAACATTTCTTCCTTCCATAAGCCTTGAAAATTAGTCAACTAGTATGAAGATATTAACAATTGTATTATATTAATTAGTAAAGATTTTTTAAAATTATATTATAGTAAATATATTAACAATTATATTATTAATTAGTAAAGATTTTTAAAAATTATATTATAGTAAAGTGTTTTTCATATTGAGAGTAGATCATATTATAATAAAGTGTGAATATTTTATTAATATGATGTTTGATAGTTACAATTAATATAGATATTATAAATATATGTACAAATATATTTTTACTTTTATTTAGTTATTATTTTATTATTTAGTTATTTGGTGTCTATATTATTTAATATAGACACCAAAGAACTAGTCACATAACTTAGGGAAAATTCAATACAACAAACATAAACAAAAGCTAGAGTAAGTAAAACATTATCAAAGTCATCACTAAATATCCAAAAATGCTAAAATAGTGTAGAGAACAAACTTAAGGTTCTTAGCAATATCTTCCATATCTCATTGAAGATAAGCCTACATTCACTTAACTACATGTAGGTGCTTAACGATACAATTTAAAAAATACCTAAATCAACAATCAAATTTTGGACATCATCAAATACATTCCACTTACTCTCCAATGAGTTTGTTTCAAAAACTACAATATCACAATATAATTTATTATTCAAAAAATTTAAACATCTAATTTTTAAATAATTGTATTTTTTTAAAAACTACTATATTTATCTATATTTTTTTCTAAAATTAAATAATAAAATTAATATATTTAATATATTTTAAAATACCATAATTGTATATTATATAAAGATTTTAGTAAGAGTATGTGTATTTAAAAAATTTATTATTTACTTATATATAATATTATAATATGCATACTAAAATCACAAAATTATATATGTTTTTATATAATTATTATAAAATAATAAAAAATTAAGTGTTAAAATAGTAAAAAAATTTAGAATATAACTCACTAGTAATATTATATCTAATATTTTATTAATATGACCTTTAAAACTAGTAAAAATTAATAGATGGAAAATTGAAAAGAAATAAATTAAAATAAAAATTTTTAAAACTAAAAAAATGTTGTGTTTCATAATTCAAAACTCACAGCAGTGAGTTCATGAGTCTAACTAGTATGGTGATTATTAACAAGTTGCCACATGGGAATTTATTGAGCTTTGTGTTTTCTGGGTAGTGTATGTACGCCTCATTTGTAGCACAGTTAGGTGCCTCCCGCAAGGAGTACGAGGTAGTCCCATATCAGTCTCACCATATGTAGACCCAAAAACATATGACTATGTCATGGACTATAAAATAAAGTTTAAAGTTTTATCTATTCTAAGACAATTTGAAGCATTTATTGATATTTAAAAAAAAAAATTAAAATGTCTTTGTGTTTTTCATTTTGAATCATGTGTGTGTAAAAATGTAGCCAAAATTTGTGTTTTGTTTTTTTACATGCTTGTTGACACTTTTGCCAAAGTTTGGAAAAGAGGCAAGACAAAAGAAGACCAGGGCAATGAGAGTTGATCATAGTCCACGAACTAGTTAAATTCAATATTTTGAATGGCAAACAATAAATTTTCTTTAAAAACTTTTCAAACGGTGGCAAAAATATCACTCTTCAATAAGAGAATTTTTTTTTTTGAATGATATTTGTTTTAAATAATTTTAATAATTGTTTACATTCAAAATTAATTCAATAAGGAATTATGAAAAAACATCTTGCTAATGAGAATGCCACTAAGAAATTATGCACAAACACATTTTTTATCGAATTAAATAACATGTGGTGATGAATTTTGTCAACAATAGGACAATAGCTCAATTTCAAGGATTTCAGAGTTGAAAAGAGAATTTCCAAGTTTTCCCAACAAACTTGTGACTATTACCATTGCCTTGCTTTCAACTCTGCACTACCACACAATATTTTTCCACTCAAATCTACTTTCTACTACTCACACAAGGCAGGGACTCGAGCTCAACCAGAGCTCTTGTTATATTTTGGAACTAAAGATGTTAAATGTAAGTGTTATTTTATTATGTGAAAGTTCAAAAAAATTGAGACATGGACTAAAATAATTATTTCAGGAATATTTTATTTTTAGAATAATAAAAGAAAGTTAAGTTAATTTAATAGTATGTATATAATTGAAGTGTTTTGTTTTTAATCATTTTTATATTTATAAAGTTTATTTTGTAAATAGAATTAATCTAGATGAATGTAGTTCTTACATGAACCAAAAATTTATTTAAATTATTTAAGAATAGTCAATTTTTAACAATTAATAAAGAATACAAAATATAATAAATTGGACAAGGAAAGAAGAGAGTGTTGGCAAGTTGGCTATACTGATGTATATGACTTAATATAGTGTTGTCATTATGGCAACAAAGTCATATAGTAGTTTGGAGTCAGCGCACTTAATGAGAAGATCAGAAATTGGTTAAGTATTGAAGACTGGACAGTGTACAGAGTTCCTGAAGCTCAGAGCATCAGCGCACGTACGCATGACCACGTTATGGTGTGCATCCTAGAAGTTAAGTTGTTTAGACTATATTCATGCTTAGTCTATGAGCACATTATCAGATATGCAAGTATGGGAAAGATACTGATAGTTGAAGTTACTGTGAGGCCCACCTTAGGCCCACATAGTGATCCCGATTTATAGATTTAGCCTTTCATTTTGATTATGTTTTTTTTGGAGATACTTGGACTCAGTCGACTACTGTTATATTATGATGGACTCATTAGACTATTTATTTTGTTGACTCTGTATATGGAATCCATGATGAGTGGATTTGGATTTGATCATGTTAGATTATATTATTATATGATGTTATGTGAACCTGATGACTAGATTATGGATGATCTTGATTTCATTTGAATTACGCTATTGAATTTTCAAATTGAACTATGCAGATTAAATTATGAATTATATATGCAATTGAATGATTAAATTTAAGATTGTTATATCATATATGATTATGGTATTGGTTTTCTTCCTTGAATTACTGATGCTGCATTGAGGTATTGCAGGTGGAAGGACCATGGAAACACATTCGGGGAAATCATATTGAATGTAGGGCAACCAGTTAAACCAAGGCCCCATCTAAAAAGAGACATGAGGCCTCATTGTTAAGTATTTTTATTTGTAACAGTAATCTGGAATGTATGTGCGTATTAATGTTATGTGTTGTGACAATTGGACATACCTTGCGTGAAATGTTATTTCGTGAAGTGTCGCTTGACACTAGTGTTAAATGTTATCAAGGTATGTCGTGTGGTTGTGTGAGAGCACATTCTAGGAGTTCTAGGGGAAATCCTAAGCACACCTTTTTGCCATAGGAACCCATAATGTAGTTCCCATTTCCCATTCTCGTTCATATTCTTAGATATGAGTTTTAGAGGGTTTAAGGTGGCCTTAGGGGGTGGTTTATGCTCTAATAGTTAACCCATTCCATGTACCCATGGGTTAGGGGTATTTTCACCTTATGTGTAGCCTAAAATTGACTTTTTGACCTCTTTAAAATTGCATGTTCAAACTTGAACGAAATTGCAACTTGCATGTTGGACTTAGAGTACTTGGTAGGACCTTATTTATGAGGTTTGTGGGGGTAGGTTTAGGGGCCCTTTTAGAGGAATTTTGGAAAAGAATGGGTTGTTCACCCATTCTCTATCTTTAGAGAGTTCCAGAAAGTTAGAGGAGAAAGCTTGAAGTTTGGATTAGGGCTCAACAATCCTTCCATAGCATTGGACTTGAGGTAGGAAATCTTGCTCTCTCATTGTTTTATAAGTTGTATGTAAATTGTGTTTGTGTTCTTGGCTTCCCATGGTTGGTCATGGTGGAAGCTTACATTGTTTCATGTTGTGTTTTAGCTACCCATGGTTGGTCATGGTGAGAGCAAGCATGCAATGTATTTTTCATGTAAATTGGATTTGGGTTGTTTACTCTTGGATTCACTCACCCTTGGGAGGGAAGAGAAATCAAGAGGGGGTGTGGGAATGGAGGAAACTCCATGTGTAGAGTCTCCTCCATGTGTGGGGAAAGATGAACTTGGGTGAGTGATTTTCCCCAAGTAGCCTTTGCATTTGAAGCCCAAGGGGCATTTTTGGGGGTATAAGGAGGTATTTGGCCTTGTGTGCCATTGATATGTGATACATTGTTATGGAGGTCCATGTGTGGCCCTTGACATCGTTTATTGTGGTCCATGTGTGGCCTTACTATGGCATTGGCTTCTCCATGAGTTTGCCCACTCACACCCTATTAAAGGATCAGATTCGATCCTATGTTTTATCCTTGAGGGATTTTGGGATCTCTTTGTTTGATTTCATGTGAGTGCTTGAGTTTGTGTATGTATCCTATTCTTTGTGGTTTCCCCAAGCTCGGGGGTGGCCTCTTGAGAGGCCTAGGATGTGAGGTGAGCTTCCCATGGTTGTCTTCCTTGTCTTGATTTTATTTGCAGATATTGAGGAGTGGATGCATGAAGATGAAGTTGTTAGAGATCTTTTCCTTGATGTTTTTGAATGAAGAAATCACTCCATGATTTGAAGCATTTTTTTTGTAAATTTTGAATGGTGTATTCAATCTCTCTTTGGAGCACTTGTATATTTTATTTCAAAAGGGAAATGAGAAAGTAAGCATGTTGCTAAAGTTATCTTTCATTGGAAAAATTGATGTAATTAGCGAATGTATTAATTATGGTATTCATGTAAAGAAAATCTAGTATCATTTTGAATATTGCAATGATATTTTGAAAACTAGGTTGTTGTAGATTTCGTTGGTGTTATAGATAATGGGATGATATGTAATTCTTAATATATAAGATGAATTCATGCTTACATGGTTAAAGATCTCTCTCTCTCTCTCTCTCTAACGATAATTGAACAATACTCTCTCTTTGTAAAGGAGTTATCCATAATGACAGGTTAGATATTGTAGCAATTTCATTTTGAATTCCTTATTTAGATTGATATAAGAATATCATAGTATCTTGTATGATGAACTAAACGTAATGATCGTTAAAAAAAAGCTATCTCTAAATGTGTTTCATATCTTACTTTTAGTCCTATTACTTGTAATGAAAGATCTATGAAGAAAAGAGCAAGTAGTTATTTTGTTGTTATCTCATTGAATTAACATTCATACTATAATAGAAATTGAATATTGCTCTATCATTTCAACTCTATGGACTTCATAAAACATTAAGGGAACAAATGAATTAAGTTGATTAATATCTCATAGTTGCAAAGAAAATAAAACAAGGAGAATATCTTTCAAAGAAGAGAGTTCATATACAAAGGAAAATAAGGCTTATCAACTCTCTGGAATTTGTATGAGAAAATAATTCCCATACAAATTCTTTACCACAGTCAATTAAAAATAATAAACCTTGCCACCTCACCTTATAAATCAATTAAAATATATACTAAAACATCACTACCCCATACCCTATTTAATTATATTCCTTGTATTGGCACATGCTTTGGGGGTCTAGTCTTTGTTGTATTTAAAACCCTTCTATTGGATAAGGGAATGTACTTAGACTGTCCCCTCATCATGGGCGCACATCTTGAAGAAACCCCACTTGGCAAATATTATTTAAAGAAGGCATTACTTTCAATGCACTTATCTCTCCCCATGAAAAATGGGGCATGACTTCTCACAACATCACTTTATTGCATTTACCTTCTCTCATGGAAAATGGCGCATGTTTTTCCTTGGAGGATGGCCTTAGTGTCTAGGAAGAAGTTTTGTGGGTCCCATGTAATTTAAGACCTGTCATAACTTAATGCTAGCTCCATTTAATTCTCCTTCTCATGCGCTGATTTTGGAGACTTTTTATCTCCTCCCCTAAAATGGTGCATGATTTGATTATGACCTTTTCCTTAGGCCATGTGGTAGGGTAGGAAATGAGATAGGATGTTATAGTAGGTTAATAGGTTAGTAATGTTAGTAGGATGTTTAGATTATTTCTTTAGGTTAGTAGTTAATTAAGTTTGATTAGGAAGTTATTTAAATAAGATAATTTGATATTATGTCTTGTCATTAGATAGCTAGTTATTATTATTTTTGAATGTTTTAATTAAGGTATGTTATTAATTATAGATGGTTATTATTTTTGTCTATGTTTGTTAGTAGATATTTTTGTTATTTATTTTGATGTCATGCTCTATTCTTAGCATGCACATAATATTAATTAATTAATTATAGTATATTAATTAATTAATAATTATATTAATTAATTAATATATTATAATTATTAATTAATAATATTGATTTATAAACTTTGATTATATTTATCATTAACTAATGTTATCTTTAAATTTATTAATTGGTTAAAAAGTACATTGATTTAATGGTATGTTGTAATTATAAATTGAATTAGTATTTATACATTTGAAAATGGATATTGATGAAAACGTCAATTTAAATTTATATTCAATATAATCATAAGATGGCAATTTTACCATCACAATCAAATTGGTCTCGATATGAGCATATTTGGAAAATGGTTAACCTAATTATAGAATAACATTAACATTAAACATTCTATCCCTCTTAGATCACCTATAAGCTTTTTAGAACGATGATCAACGATATTAATCGAGAAGATGAGTAACGATCTTCTTCGATTATATTGTTTTCCTTCTAGCATCCTATGGAAACTTAAGCAACCTTGTTGAGGTTGATCACCTGTCTCTTTTTGAGACATAGCCATTAACACTTTTGTTTTGTATCACGAGCATGGCAAACTTTAAACCTTAAAAAAAAAATTTGTTGGTTGTGCTTTGACCCGAACTTTTGGGCATCACAGTTACACAGCCAGTGTGTGCCAGTGAAGAACAAAGTAAGCAGCCGACTATTATAATTTTGAGTTGTGGTTATATTCTATTGATGTAAAGGCTATGCGCCTATTGTATTTAGGTTGTTGACATGTATATATGTTTTTTTGTAAACATGCTTGAGCCAATTCATTCGGAAGCATTGTATGTAATAGATTTAAGGGTCGACCTAGTTGTTTATTTTGTATATGCATATAAATATGAGATGTGCCCATTGTAAATAGTATGGATGTTGATATAGAATTGTGATAAGCAAAGCAAAAGTGTGCGAAGAGACTATAAGATGTATTAGAGCTTTGCAAGAGGTCAAAGCATTAGCGCATCAAAGGAATTGATTTGACAAATAGCGTCACAGTGACAATTCATCTAGTAGATATAGTGTGTATTTGAGATCAGAAGGTTATAGCCTTCACCACTTGAGTAGTGAGCTCTAGGATAGTGCATCCACTCCCCTAATAGGGACTATTGTAAAAGACTCCTAACATGGTCCGACCCTTAACAAGGTCTAATGTACTTAATGCATTGTAAAGAAACTCCTAACAGGGTTAAAGATTTTCTAACAAGGATCACAAAACACTAGTACAAAATATTAGTGGGTGTCAATTCCCACCGGGGTTTTTACCTATTTGGGTTTCCCCGTAACCATATTGGTGTTATGTGTTGATTTCATGTTTATGTGGATGTTCATTTTAGTACTTAATCTTTTAAGTTCAGTTTATAGATTAAGTAAAAAGATAAATATACAGTGAACACTGATTCACCCCCCTCCCCCTCTCTATGTTCCCATTCCTAACAATTGGTATCAGAGCATTGGTCCTCAACAAAGAAGTTTAACCGCTTGAGGAGATCATGGACAAAGAAGAAATGAAACATCTGAAAAGAAATCTGGAAGCTTCTCTTGAAGACTTGGACAAATATGAAAGAGAAACTGAAGAACTAAGGGAAAAACTCAGTGATGCTCAATTAGTCATCAAAAGGCTAAGGAAAGATTTGAAAGAATGCTCTATCAGTGATCTAGGGACAATGGTCAAGAAGCTGAATGAAGAAAATAAATCCTTAAAAGAATGACTTGAAGAATTTGATGATAAGCTGACTAATAATCAGGAAGTCTATGATGAACAAGTCAAAGAGAACCTTCAACTGAATGAAGAATTGAGGCAAGCAAGCATGGAAATATTAGAACTAAGAAACAACAAGGAAAGCTTGGAATCTAAATTGAAAGAGGCTAAGAATCACATTGATAAATTACTCACCAGTTTTGATTTAATAGAATCTCATTTGTATGCAATAAGAGCTAAAGGAGATACTAGCTGCATTGGATATAATGAAGCACAAAATTAGATTGACAACATGCGAGCAAGAATGAATGCACAAAAAGACTTTACTGATACTAAGAAGATTGAAGATCAAACCAAAGATAATGGTGAACCACCTAAGAATGAGCGCAAGCTTGTAGACCGCACTTGTTATGCATGTAACAAGCATGGACACATAGCAAGGAACTATAAAAAGGTAAGACCTTTTAATAGTTACTATTATTCATGCAATAAATTTGGTCATAGAGCTATGAATTACAAGACAAGCCAAAAGAACAGGACTTGTAATCAAAGAAATCAGAATCAATCAAATGTAAGAAGCTCTTAGAATGTTACATGTTAGATATGTAACTATAACGATCACTCAGCTAAACAATGTAAGATGGTGACTCATGTCAATGCGCTGAGGAATATAAGACCTCCAGTCATTTGTCACTCTTGTAACAAAGCTAGAAACATCTCAAAGTTTTGTAGATCAAAAACGCAATGTCAAGAAAGCCCCAAAAAACCTAAAGAACCAGTTTTGGATCCCGAAGGAGAAGTCAATTTTGTGAAAGCTTCAAAGGATGCGAGCTTGATTTGGTCAGAAAAAAAGGACAAGGTTGATGAGTATGTATTGGATGCATCCACAATGGACGCACCCTCTACATCTGGATGAATGGCCCTCAGGGTCATAGGGGGAGCTAATTTAGCTCTAGACCCCTGCATGGCTGGTATACTCACTCTCAAAGTATGCGCCTTTGGACTTAAGCTTTTGGAGACTATAGAAACCTTCATGCAAGAGTGCACTAGTTGATTGTTTGCAGAATGAAAGATAGAAATTTCCAAGTGACAACTTGGTTTATGCGACAAGCATTAATGGTAGAAATTCTACTTTAAAGTACATAGAAGTTAGAAGATCTCTCATTGCATTTGAATTAAGAGTGATTGAAGAGCAGACTAGTCTTAATAGTTGATGAAGAACGATTACAGTTTGATTCATCAAGTAATTTGCTATGCATTTGATCAGTTGCAGAAAGCCTAGTTCATTGTATCGATTCAGAATCTCTTGGAAACCTTTATGAAAGCAATACACAAGTAAGTGATGGCTACTCCCATAATATTTGATGTTGCAGAGAAGAAAATATATGTGTTTAAGAGGCATCCATTTAAGTATACACTATATGACCTAGAAGGGGCATTCTCCCGCACGCCTATGGGCATTATGCATGTTGAGGACATTAGGGCATACATCTACTGTAAGAAACAACCAGTAGGATTGGATAGATTAATGGCACACATGGAAACCATGTTAAAACCAGACAAAACCTTCTTGGATGAGTATGTGCAGTGGGATAATCACCCTATAGTGGAGTACGATATGACATATGAGTTCTATAAATCAGAATGGATCAAGATTCTTTTGAGCAGGATTCATGATGACCTATTTTGGATAGGTGAAGTGTCGGTCAGAATTACCAGTGACCTAATTCGTGAAATAACAGGGCTCTCAAGGATAGCTGTCATTTTTCCAGTGGGTAAAGATGTGAGGAATATTGTTGAACAAACTTGCAAGTCAAGGAGTGATAGGTGCAGAATGACCATAGAGCCTATTGAGAAAAATGACATCAAATTGATGTCTATGATACTTGGATATAGGTTTCAACACACCAGCAGGGTGAACAGTGTGTCTACGGCCACAATTCTTACAACCATAAGAATTATTAATGAAAATGGAGAGTTCAACCTGTTTGAAATCTTGCGTGCACATCTGATTGATAACATTAAGGCAATCTAGCATGATAAGACCAAAATATTCAGATTTGGGTCTTTGATCATCTATATGTACTTTCACATTGTTGGAAAAGCATCTGATGTGTATCTAGATAAATCCATTCCCACAATGCCTCAGATATCTCTCAAGGCATGTACTGAGAGCACCTTGAAGGATTACATGACATTGGAGCTAAAGACATTCAGGGCTAAGATGCAGATCAAATATAGGATACTAGAGAAGATAGTTGAGAAGTATGAGGATACTATCTGTTTTATGGTTGAAACAGACATAACATGCATGGAGGCAGTTGAACCTAGAACAAAGTGGATTCATCCACTTGGATATGAAGTAGATGAATAATTTTTAGAAGCTTATGCTCAAGTTCTATTAGCAGCACCTAAAGACCCTAATGAACCAAGATGGGGAACCTATGAGGAGAAAACTAGAGAAGTTGATGTAGTATTAAACAACACAGCAACAAAAAGAAAGGTTGCTAAAGTTACCTCTGAGATCTTGAGAATACATGGAGTGTCTCAAGCAGACCTAGACAAAGCAAGGGAGCAAAATATTGCTTTGGAATTAGAGAGTGCATATGCAGCAAAGGCAGAATCAAATGATCCCAAGTTAAATAAGGTGAAGATAGAAAAATCTAATGAACAGAAGGGTAAAGCTGATGATACTCCTTCTGCGCCCAAAGTAACCATTGACCTTACTACTCCTCCTGAGTATAGGGTATGTGCAAGATCACGAGGGGCCAAAAAGTGGCAATGTGAAAAGTATTCACTTTTCACTCGTCCAAAAGCGCATGAAAATGCTTGTTGACTTTTTAGTAGGCCTGGGTGTCAGTACACCTAGGCAAACTTGACACCAAAGTACAGGCCTAATCAGGTACCCGATAATATCTGGTACCCGATATTATTTGGTACCCGATAACTGTGGCATAAATCTGAAACCCACGAGCCCTTTTCTTCATTTCTTTCCACATTTTTCTTTGCCAAAATGACTTGATATATCATATACCTGATATATTTTCGGATACCTGATTTGGGAAACAACAAATTCAACTCCCGAGCATATTTGGTAAGTAATTATTTGTATATTTTTATTATTTTATTTCATTTTCATGCTGAATGTAGCATTTTTTTTTAAAATAGGGTTTTGTATTGATATTTGTCATAATATATGAAATTAGATTGAAATTTAGATTTGTTTTTATTTAATCGATCAGGCATGGCTGACAACAATGAAGAAAATAACCCTCCCGCACCAAATAATGATCCTGAAAACAATCCCCCATATCTAAACCCTAAATCTTTACAAGATTTGATACAAGAAAATTTGAACACAATACAAGGTTTGGAAAACATGTATCAAAATATACCTACATTAGGTCCCATGCTTGCCACACTAAATACAATTGTTGGAAATATTGACACACTCACGCAACAACATAATGTTGCTCTTCATTGGCGTGATGATATGCACGCCCAATTTGATGATGGGCTTGACCATGATGGGATTGCAGCCCTTAATATGACTAAGGAAGATATAGCCACCCTTTTTTTCAATCCTAAAACCCGAATACCAGTTGACCCCAAAAAGACCAAATTATCAATAAAATGGTGCACAAATGAAGCAATGCGCACAAACTTTTGGGATCACTGGTGGATGGTTTTTGATAAACCACCCCATAGAAATTTGGAGGTCCCATTTTATTTCATTAAAAAATTGTATGCTGAGTTTTTGCTTGGTCACCATGTCGATTATTGGAGTATGAGGCCCAACATGGGCATAGGTGGAGGAGCTCCTTAGAATAGGCCATTTGCCCAGTGCTGAAAGGCCACTACCTTTGTCCCCCCCATTGATGTCGCACCCCCTCCTCCAGTGCAACATACCGATATCATTGCAGAGGCTGCCTCATAGACTATTAGGGCCATTCATTTACTGAGTGATCAGTTGATCACATAGACCAGGTCATTGTTGCCTCCTTGTGTGGATGATGTTAGCGCATCAACATCTCATCGGAGTTCACATGTATGCGAGCCCCATATTTGCATTATATGCAAGAACATGTGCCTCAAACCGCTTACTGATGCTGATATATATCAGTTACATGTTATTGATGAGGAGGATACAAGAGACACAGCTGCAAAGGCTGCAACACCTCACGAAGCATCTACATCTCATGAGAGTGCTTAGGAGGTGTACGCAGAGCCATTGACTCCTATTGATATAGTAAGAGTAAACATTATAAATAAATTTGTCACATGACTTATTTAATTTAAAAATAATTTATTTATTTAGATTAGTTTTAATGATTGCATGCACTTATGTATATATATTTTTTCCATTTATGTTCAGTCGATGACACAGGAGGAGGTGAGATAGGTGGATGAGTCCACACTTTCGGCCATTTCATTTGGCCTTGATGACTATATGGTATATTATAAATTATGTACCCATTAGTTATTTTTTATATCATTTGGTGTACATGCTTAAATCTCTATCAATTAGAGAAATAAAATTCATACATTTACTTATATATTATCATCTGATTATGTTCTTGTAGGGTACAACCGATGTCAGTGGGGGGCACGAGGGGGTTCCTTCATCAGGTGTCGACAAAGGAAAGGTAGTTAATTGTTTAAGATTAATTATGCATGCACATGTATGCCACTTGTGTGTAGTAATAGATATTTTACTTGCACTTTATTGTATAGGGTGTGGCTATTGATGATGTCCCAATAGCTATTCGGCAGCATAGGGTCATAGGCATCTCGATTCAGAGTGATAGCCCGATTGTACATATACTTTTACATATTGTTATTTGTATTTTGTAACCAAGGTTGCTATGATGAAGTACATTTATATATAATTGACAATCTTTTTACTCTCATAGGTTACTCCGAGTGTGAGGGAGGGCCCACAAGAATCTTTCATATCTTTGTTGACCTAGCCCACCATTCCAGAGGAGGGATCATCAGATGTAAGTTTTAATTTTAGTTCAATCAATTTGTAATTTTATTATGCTATCATCCTATTTTGTAGATTTATTACTCTATGCTGCACCACTCTACTAATCTCATTATTGCAAATATATATTTATAGGTCACAGTTGGTATTGTTGGCATGGTCCCTTTGCTACCGAGGACTTATGCTAGGACACCTGATCATGGTCGGCGACCCAGAGACTAGGTACATATATTTGTATTCAGTTATAATTTTAATTAAATTAGTGTTTGAATTATGAACTATATATATATATATATATATATATATATATATATATATATATATATATATATATATATATATATATATATATATATATATATATATATATATATATATATGTACGAATCATATAAAGTAAGCAATCTAACTTGGGTTTGAACTCATTTTTTATGCAGGATCAATCAGAGCCCAACACTTCTTCAAAGAGGCTACATTTTGATGATCCCCCTACGACATAGGATGTAGTTTTAGTTTTGTGGTCATTTAGAGATGCCACTTCGCACATTTTGAGATGGCATATATGCCACATTGTACACCTTAAAACATTAATTTTGTAGACATTTTGAAATGGCATTTTCCATATTTGTATATGGAGATACTTTTGATACATTTGATACTTTGTATATATAGAACATGTTCATTCATATGTTATATTTGCGTCATCTTTTGTATATACATATTTATTATTCATGTTTATGGAATTGAATGGTGAAGTTATATCTTGACTATGATTATCATTATGATTGAAATTATATCTTGTTGAGGTTACATTTGTTTTTCTTTACTCTGGAATACCCTGTTCATGGAGCTTATTATGTTTGACGTTTAACTTCTATAGATTTCCTATGTTCTTATGTTTCATACCATTATATATACTCACTTGAGCCACTTAGTACTACATTGTTTGAATATTATGTATATAATCACTTTGTATATAACTCGTCATATTGGGGTCACTTGAGCCATGGAAGATCGCTGCCCAATCATGCTTAGTGCACCTTGGGGTCACTTGGATTGAGCGTGATCGCGAGTATTCTAGTGACTCCATGGGTGAAATGAGGTTTCCATTGGCGTTTACCTGGCCAAATGGAGTGGATTGAGTAGACAGTTCAATGCAATGTCAGACGGTTTGAAAGATACGCTTCTGAGCCGCTTTCAACTGACCCTCACTATAAGTTTTGATATCGACTGAGATCTTCTTGCCAAATGCAAACAAAGTTGAATCACCCAAAACTAAGAGAGGTTATAGTAGACCTCGGAAACATGATCCCATAGCACCTAATAGTTTTTTGATACCTCTCATGAGCTCCGAGATATGAGCCCCATAAGATCACTACCCAATCATGCTTAGTGCACCTTAGGGTCACTTGGGTTGAGCGTGGTCGTGAGCTTTCTCGTGACTCCGTGGGCGGAACGGGGTTGTCACTAGCATTTACCTGACCAACTAGAGTTGATGGAGCAGATGGTTCGATGCCAAGTTAGATAGTTTGAAAGATATGGTATTGAGCCAATTTCAATTGACCCTCACTACAAGTTTTGACATCGACTAAGATCCCCTTGCCAAATGCAAACAAAGTTGAATCGCCCAAAACTGAGAGAGGTTATAGTAGAACTCAGAAACATGATCTCGTAGCACCTAACAGTTTGTCAATACCTCTCACGAGCTTCGAGATACGATCCCTGAAAGATCTCTGCCCAATCATGCTTAGTGCACCTTGGGGTCACTTGGGTCGAGCATGATCGTGAGCTTTCCCGTGACTCCATGGGTGGAACGGGGTTGTCACTGGCATTTACTCGGCCAACCAGAGCCAATGGAGTAGATGGTTCAATGCCAAGTCAGACAGTTTGAAAGATATATTGCTGAGCCACTTTCAATTGACCCTCACTACAAGTTTTGGCATCGACTGAGATTGCCCTGCCAAATCCAAACGAAGTCGAATCACCCAAAACTGAGAGAGGTTATTGTAGACCTTGGAAACAAAGTCTCGTAGCCCCTAAAAATTTGTTGATACCTCTTACGAGCTTCGAGATATGAGCCCTAGAAGATCGCTACCCAATCATGCTTAGTACACCTTGGGGTCACTTGGGTCGAGCGTGGTCGCGAGCTTTCCCATGATTTCATGGGTAGAATGGGGTTGTCAATAGCATTTACCTGGCCAACCAGAGCTGATGGAGTAGATGGTTCGATGCCAGGTCAAATGGTTTGAAAGATATGCTGTTGAGCTGCTTTCAACTGACCCTCACTGCAAGTTTTGGCATTGACTGAGATCACCTTGCCAAATGCAAACGAAGTCGAATCACCCAAAACTGAGAGAGGTTATTGTAGACCTCAAAAACATGATCCCATAGCCCCTCATGGTTTTTTAATACCTCTCAAGAGTTCTGAGATACGAGCCCCAGAAGATTGCTGCCCAATCGTGCTTAGTGCACCTTGAGATCACTTGGTTCGAGCATGGTCGCGAGCTTTCCCATGACTCCGTGGGTGGAACAGGGTTGTCACTAGTGTTTACTCAGCCAACTAGAGTTGATGGAGTAGACGGTTTGATGCCAGGTTGGATGGTTTGAAAGATACGGTGCTGAGCTGCTTTCAACTGACCCTCACTACAAGTTTTGGCATCGACTGAGATTGCCCTGCCAAATGCAAATGAAGTCAAATCAACCAAAACTAAAAGAGGTTATTGTAGACCTTGGAAAAAAAATCCCATAGCCTCTCATAGTTTGTCAATACCTCTCACGAGCTCTGAGATACAAGCCCCGAAAGATCGCAGCCCAATCATGCTTAGTGCACCTTGGGGTCACTTGGGTTGAGCATGGTCGCGAGCTTTCCCGTGACTCCGTGGGTGGCACGGGGTTGTCACTGGTGTTTACCTGGCCAACCGGAGCCAATGGAGCAGACGGTTTGATGCTAGGTTGGATGGTTTGAAAGATATGTTGCTGAGCTGCTTTCAATTGACCCTCACTACAAGTTTTGGCATCGACTAAGATCACCTTTCCAAATGCAAAAAAAGTTGAATCACCTAAAACTAAGAGAGGTTATTGTAGACCTCACAAAAATGATCTCATAGCCCCTAATAGTTTGTCAATACCTCTCACGAGCTTTGAGATACAAGCCCCAGAAGATCCCTACCCAATCGTGCTTAGTGCACCTTGGGGTCACTTGGGTTGATCGTGGTCGCGAGCTTTCTCGTGACTTCGTGGGTGGAACAGGGTTGTCACTAGCATTTACTTGGCCAACCAGAGTTGATGGAGCAGATGATTCGATGCTAGGGTGGACAGTTTGAAAGATACGTTGTTGAGCTGCTTTCAACTGACTCTCACTACAAGTTTTGGCATCGACTGATATTGCACCGCCAAATGCAAACGAAGTCGAATCACCCAAAAATGAGAGAGGTTATTGTAGACCTTGGAAACATGATCTCGTAGTCCCTAATGGTTTTTCAATACCTCTAATGAGCTTTGAGATATGAGCCTAGGAATATCGCTCCCCAATCATGCTTAGTGTACCTTGGGGTCACTAGGGTCAAGCGTGGTCGCGAGATTTCTTGTGACTCCGTGGGTGGAATGGGGTTGTCACTGGCATTTACCCAGCCAACTAGAGCTGATGGAGTAGATGGATTGATGCCAGGTCAGACGGTTTGAAAAATATGTTGCTGAGCCACTTTTAACTGACCCTCACTACAAGTTTTGGCATCGACTGAGATCACCTTGCCAAATGCAAATGAAGTTGAATCGCCCAAAATTGAGAGAGGTTATTGTAGACTTGGAAAACATGATCTTGTAACCCCTAATGGTTTTTCAATACCTCTCATGAGCTCTAAGATATGAGACTCAAAAGATCACTATCCAATGTGTCAAAAGGGGTCCTAAGACCCCTTAAGACACACTTAAGCATTCAAATGTGTCAAAAGGGGTCATGGGGACTCCCTAGGGGTCCTAACATGTGATAAGGCATAGTAGGACCCCTAGGGAGTTCCCATGACCCCTTTTGACACATTTGAATGCTCAAGTGTGTCCGAAGGGGTCCTAAGATTCCTTAAGACACACTTGAGCATTCAAATGTGTCAAAAGGGGTCACGGGGACTCCCTAGGGGTCCTAACGCATGATAAGGCATACTAGGACCCCTAGGAAGTCCCCATGAGCCCTTTTGACACATTTGAACACTCAAGTGTGTCTAAAGGGGTCCTAAGACCCCTTAAGACACACTTGAGCATTAAAATGTGTCAAAAAGGGTCATGGGGACTCCCTAGGGGTCCTAACATGTGATAAGGTGTAATAGGATCCCTAGGGAGTCCCCATGACCCCTTTTGACACATTTGAATGCTCAAGTGTGTCCAAAGGGGTCCTAAGACCCCTTAAGACACACTTGAGCATTCTAATGTGTAAAAAGGGGTCCTAAGACCCCTTAAGACACACTTGAGCATTCAAATGTGTCAAAAGGGTCATGGGGACTCCCTAAGGGTCCTAACACATGATAAGGCATACTAAGACCCCTAGGGAGTCTCCGTGACCCCTTTTGACACATTTGAATGCTCAAGTGTGTCTTAAGGGGTGTTATGACCCCTTAAGACACACTTGAGCATTCAAATGTGTCAAAAGGGGTCATGGGGACTCCCTAGGGGTCCTAACGTGTGATAAGTCATACTAGGACCCTTAGGAAGTCCCCAAGACCTCTTTTGACACATTTCAATGCTCAAGTATGTCTGAAGGGGTCCTCAAACCCATTACAACACACTTGAGCATTCCAATGTGTCAAAAGGGGTCCTAAGACCCCTTAAGACACACTTGAGTGTTCAAATGTGTCAAAAGGGGTCATGGGGACTCCCTAGGGGTCCTAACACCTGACAAGGTGTAGTAGGATCCCTAGGGAGTCCTCATGACCCATTTTGACACATTTGAATGCTCAAGTGTGTCCGAAGGGGTCCTAAGACCCCTTAAGACACACTTGAGCATTGAAATGTGTCAAAAGGGGTCATGGGGACTCCCTAGGGGTCCTAACACATGATAAGGCATACTAGGACCCATAGGGAGTCCCCGTGACCCCTTTTGACACATTTGAATGCTCAAGTGTTTCTTAAGGGGTCTTAGGACCCCTTAAGACACACTTGAGTGTTCAAATGTGTCAAAAGGGGTCACGGTGACTCCCTAGTGGTCCTAACGTGTGATAAGGTGTACTAGGACCCCTTGGGAGTTCCCAAGACCCCTTTTGACACATTTAAATGCTCAAATGTGTTTGAAGGGGTCCTAATACCCCTTAAGACAAACTCAAGCATTCCAATGTGTCAAAGGGGGTCCTGAGACCCCTTAAGACACACTTGAGCATTCAAATGTGTCAAAAGGGGTCATGGGGACTCCCTAGGAGTCCTAACACATGATAAGGCATACTAGGACCCCTAGGAAGTCCCCAAGACCCCTTTTGACACATTTGAACACTCAAGTGTGTTTGAAGGGGTCCTAAGACACCTTCAGATGCACATTAGCATTCCAATCTATCAAAAGGGGTCCTAACACCCCTTGAGAGACACTTCAGCATTCCAATGTGTGAAAAGGGGTCATGGGGACTCCGTAGGGGTCCTAGTATGCCTTATCACACGTTAGGACACCTAGGGAGCCCCCATGACCCCTTTTGAGACATTTGAATGCTCAAGTGTGTCCAAACGGGTCATAAGACCCTTTAAGACACACTTTAGCATTAAACTGTCTCAAAAGGGGTCATGGGGACTCCCTAGGGGTCATAACGCATGCTAATGCATACTAAGATCCCTAGGAAGTTCCCATGACCCATTTTGACACATTTGAATGCTCAAGTGTGTCCAAAGGGGTCCTAAGACCCCTTAAGACACACTTGAGTGTTCCAATGTGTCAAAAGGGGTCCTAAGACCCCTTTAGACACACTTGAGCATTCAAATGTGTCAAAAGGGGTCCTGGGGACTCCTTAGGAGTCCTAACACATGAAATTATTCTTGTATTTCAAGTGTGTCCAAAGGGGTCGTAAGACCCCTTAAGACACACTTGAGCATTAAAATGTGTCAAAAGGGATCAGGGGGACTCCCTAGGGGTCCTAACACTTGATAAGACATATTAGGACACCTAGGGAGTCCTGATGACCCCTTTTGACACATTTGAAAGCTCACGTGTGTTTGATGGGGTCCTAAGACCCCTTAAGACACACTTGAGCATTCCAATGTGTCAAAAGAGTACCTAAGACCCCTTAAGACACACTTGAGAGTTCAAATGTGTCAAAAGGGGTCATGGGGACTCCCTAAGGGTCCTAACGTGTGATAAGGCATACTAGGAGCCTTAGGGAGTACTTATAACCCTTTTTGACACATTTGAATGCTCAAGTGTGTCTTCAGGGGTCTTAGGACCCCTTAAGACACACTTGAGCATTCAAATGTGTCAAAAGGGGTCACGGGGACTCCCTTGGACCCCTGAAGACACACTTGAGCATTCAAATGTGTCAAAAGGGGTCATGGGGACTCTCTAGGGGTCCTAACACATGATATGGCGTACTAGGACCCGTAGGGAGCCCACATGACCCCTTTTGACACATTTGAATGCTCGGTGTGTCTGAAGGGGTCCTAAGACCCCTTAAGACACATTTGAGCATTCCAATGTGTCAAAAGGGGTCATGGGGACTCCGTAGGGATCTTAGTACATCTTTTCACATGTTAGGACCCCTAGGGAGTCCCCATGACCTCTTCTGACACATTTAAACACTCAAGTGTGTCTGAAGGGGTCCTAAGACCTCTTAAGACACACTTGAGCATTCAAATGTCTCAAAAAGGGTCATGAGGACTTCCTAGGACCACTGAAGACACACTTGACCATTCAAATATGTCAAAAGGGGTCATGGGGACTTCCTAGGGGTTCGAACATGTGATAAGGCGTACTAGGACCTCTAGGGAGCCCCTGTGACCCCTTTTGACACATTTGAATGCTAAAGTGTGTTCAAAGGGGTCCTAAGACCCCTTAAGGCACATTTGAGCATTCCAATGTGTCAAAAGGGGTCATGGGGACTCCGTAGAGGTTTTAGTACACCTTATCAGATGTTAGGACCCCTAGGGTGTCCCCATGACCCCTTTTGACACATTTGAATGCTCAAGTGTGTCCAAAGGGGTCTTAAGATCTCTTAAGACACACTTGAGTGTTAAAATGTGTCAAAAGGGGTCATGGGGACTCCCTAGGGGACCTAACACATGATAAGATGTACTAGGACCCCTAGGAAGTCCCTAAGACCCCTTTTGACACATTTGAATGCTCAAGTGTGTTCGAAGGGGTCCTAAGACCCCTTAAGACACACTTGAGCATTCCAATGTGTCAAAAGGTGTTGTAAGACCCCTTAAGACACACTTGAGCATTCAAATGTGTCAAAAGGGGTCTTGGGGACTTCTTAGGGGTCCTAATACGCCTTATCAGGCGTTAGGACCCCTAGGGAGTCCCCATGACCCCTTTTGACACATTTCAATGCTCAAGTGTGTCTTAAGGGGTCTTATTTAAGATACACTTGAGCATTCAAATGTGTCAAAAGGGGTCTTGGGGACTTCTTAGGGGTCCTAATACACCTTATCAAGCATTAGGACCCCTAGGGAGTCCCCACGACCCCTTTTGACACATTTGAATGCTCAAGTGTGTCTTAAGGGGTCATATGACCCCTTAAGACACACTTGAGCATTCAAATGTGTCAAAAGGGGTCGTGGGGACTCCCTAGGGGTCCTAATGCCTGATAAGGCATACTAGGACTCCTAAGAAGTCCCCAAGACCCCTTTTGACACATTTGAATGCTCAAGTGTGTCTTAAGGGGTCTTACGACACCTTTTGACACATTGGAATGCTCAAGTGTTATGACCCCTTAAGACACACTTGAGCATTCAAATGTGTCAAAAGGGGTCATGGGGACTCCCTAGGGGTCCTAACACATGATAAGGTGTACTAGGACCCCTAAGGAGTCCCCATGACCCCTTTTGACACATTTGAATGCTCAATTGTGTCCGAAGGGGTCTTAAGATCCCTTAAGACACACTTGAGCATTAAAATGCGTCGAAAGGGGTCATGGAGACTCCCTAGGGGACCTAACATGTGATAAGGTGTACTAGGACCCCTAGGAAGTTCCTAAGACCCCTTTTGACACATTTGAATGCTCAAGTGTGTTCGAAGGGGTACTAAGACCCCTTAAGACACACTTGAGCATTCAAATGTGTCAATAGGGGTCCTAAGACCCCTTAAGACACACTTGAGCATTCAAATGTGTCAAAAGTGCTCTTGTGGACTTCCTAGGGGTCCTAGTATGCCTTATCAGGTGTTAGGACCCCTAGGGAGTCCCCATGACCCCTTTTGACACATTTGAATGGTCAAGTGTGTCTGAAGGGGTCATAAGACCCCTTAAGATACACTTGAGCATTCAAATGTGTCAAAAGGCATCATGGGGATTCCCTAGGGGTCCTAATGTGTGATAAGGCATACTAGGACCCGTAGGAAGTCCCCAAGACCCCTTTTGACACATTTGAACACTCAAGTGTTTCCGAAGGGGTCCTAAGACCCCTTAAGACACACTTGAGCATTCTAATGTGTCAAAAGGGGGTTCCTAAGACCCCTTAAGACAAACTTGAGCATTTCAAATGTGTCAAAAGGGGTCATGGGGACTCCCTAGGGGTCCTAACACGTGATAAGGCATAGTAGGACCCCTTGGGAGTCCCCATGACCCCTTTTGACACATTTCAATGCTCAAGTGTGTTTGAAGGGGTCCTAGGACCCCTTAAGACACACTTGAGCATTCAAATGAGTCAAAAGGGGTCATGGGGACTACCTAGGGGTCCTAATGCGTGATAAGGCATACTAGGATCCCTAGGAAGTCCCCCTGACCTTTTTTGACACATTTCAACTCTCAAGTGTGTCCGAAGGGGTCCTAAGACCCCTTAAGACACACTTGAGCATTCCAATGTGTCAAAAGGGGTTCTAAGACCCCTAAAGACACAATTGAGCATTAAAATGTGTCAAAAGGGGTCATGGGGACTCCCTAGGGGTCATAACATGTGATAAGGCATACTAGGACCCCTAAGAAGTCCCCAAGACCCCTTTTGACACATTTGAACACTCAAGTGTGTCCGAAGGGGTCCTAAGACCCCTTAAGACAGACTTGAGCATTTCAATGTGTCAAAAGGGGTCCTAATACCCCTTAAGACACACTTGAGCATTCAAATGTGTCAAAAGGGGTCATGGGGACTCCCTAGGGGTCCTAACATGTGATAAGGTGTAGTAGGACCTCTAGGGAGTGCCCATGACCCCTTTTGACACATTTGATTGCTCAAATTTGTCTGAAGGGGTCCTAAGACCCCTTAAGACACACTTGAGCATTCAAATGTGTCAAAAGGGGTCATGGGGACTCCCTAGGGGTCCTAACGCATGATAAGGTGTACTAGGACCCCTAGGGAGCTCCATTGACCCCTTTTGACACATTTGAATGCTCAAGTGTGTCCGAAGGGGTCCCAAGAACCCTTAAGACACACTTGAGCATTGAAATGTGTCAAAAGGGGTCATGGGGCCTCCCTAGGGGTCCTAACACATGATAAGGTGTAGTAGGACCCCTAGGGCATCCCCATGACCCGTAGGGCATCCCCATGACCCCTTTTGAGACATTTCAACACTCAAGTTTGTCTGAAGAGGTCCTAGGACCCCTTAAGACACACTTGAGCAATCCGATGTGTCAAAAGGAGTCATTCCAGATTATTTAGTGCTTCTAGTGAATCAAAATTTAGTTCTTATAAAGATGAGATGTTAGTGAATGACTTCTTGGTAATACTACTCTTCCACCAGATCCAAATTTCAATCCTTTTGTGGATCTACAGGCTCAATCACGAGCCCACGGGATTGACCAAGAGAAAAATGTGATTGTATATCAACTAATTATAAAATGTTCAGTTGAGGAGAAAATATTGCAATGATCAAGAAGAAAATTGACTATGGGCAATCCAGTTATGAATTCTGTTAAGAATGAAACTATTAAGGAATTGCATGAATCACAAACCATGAAAATAACCTTATGCAACAAAGAGCATTCAAGCTATAGAATTTATTAACTCTGAATTTAAATGTCTTATTAGCATTCATGGAAGAGATTTCATTAGCATCCATGGAAGAAATTTCATTAACTTCACACAAAATCATCTAAAAAAATTCATTAACTTTAGGTGAAATCATTTAAGACGGACAAAAACAAAATCGTATTACTTAGAAATGATAGAGAAAGAAAATGAGATAAACCAAATTTATCAAATTCTTGCAATCCGTAGCTTCTCTTCGAGTGCAAAATGACAATCCATGGAGCCAAAATTATGGTGAAAATTAAATTCTTTGAGTAAGTCATTCAGAAACGTGTAGAATACTGTAACACATGATGATTTATAGAGAATTTATGATGGACTATGCTGTGTAAAAGCCTGCAATCCCTGCCATATCTTAGAGTACTGATGAGAAGCAATGGCGAAAGTCTAAGACAGAGGCGGCATCAACATTGAAGCGGCAAGATATTCTTCATAATATCGGGGTGACGCCATCGAAACGGCAAGGCCTTCCTCATAATATCGCGTCGCCGCTGACCTCTTCTTTAAATTTATTAATGCGGTTGGTTCTACGGCACTTGCATAATTTCCAGTACAGCTGCTCATTTTACCAAACCCTTCCCCGCTCTCCATAATCTTTGACCAGTTCAAAGATCCATCTGGTTGTTCTTGTTTAACCTCCCAATGACTCTGTTGAGCTGCTGGATTATCAACAGGCGTGGTACAATTGTTTGGTTCAACCAGAATCTATTTTTGATATTAATATATAATTAAATAATATTTAATGTAAAATGTATATTATATATAATATTTAATATATATAATATATAGTTTTTAATATTAATATATATTAAATAATATTTAATGTAAAATGTATATTATATAATATTTAATATATAATTGATATTATAAATATTTAATATATCTAATATATAGTTTTTTATATATTAGATAATATATAAAAATTCTATATATTAAAAATTTTGAAATGGGAGGGAGAAAGTGGAGGGAAGGGAAAGTGAAAATTAAAAATTTTGCTGTCATTTTCAGGTACCCGAAAATATCGGGTACCCGATTAGGCTCGGTATTGCCTTGTGCACCAAACTTACATGGTCAACTATTGAAATGTCTCAAATACGTGTTTTTCCCCTGTTTCTCTGACTTCCAAACTTCGACAATGTAGCTGATGACTTTTTTTTCACCCAAATTTGATAAAATGAAAAGGGTATTTTAAGGATATTATCACTTTCTATCGATATAATTGCTGTCAAATTTTGAATTCAGTAAGTAATTATTAGTTATTTTCTAATTGAGCTACCTCTAAAGTACTGATTTATATATTGATTGAAAAATGAATATAACTTTCAAATGGTATAACATTTTTGAAATCTAAAAAATGTGTCACATTCTATGCTTCGCCTACTATAAGAAAAAAAAATAAAATTGAATTTTGTAAAGTTTTGAATGAGTTAAGGTGGTCGGACATGGAATTTTTTTTATTCTAAAAATGTTGTAGCAGAAAATTCATAATTAATTATTTTTTTGGAATAAAATTACAAAAAAATATGCGTCACATCTAGGCATGAGTCTACTACTTATATATTAAATCTTATAAAAAAATGTTATCATTTGATCATGATTAAGGTGGTCAGACATACACCTACTTCTTATTTTTTTCCTAAAATTTTTGTACTGCTGTATTGAAATCTATACTTTTCACCAATTATATTAATTTTTTTTTAGAAAAGGCCTAGTAGTTTAGAAACTACATTCAATTTCCTACAGATTCTATTCTTACAACTTTTTGGTATTATGTTGATAGCTAGTTCAAATTTTCACGTCAAGTTGACTAACCCTGATTTGCTGATTTTTCATTGCCACTTTTGGGCATAGTTTGGCCCCTCATGATCTTGCACATACCCTATAAGGAAATACCGAAGAGGAAGAAAGATATCAACACTATTTATCCATCCTCAAGAGTCACAAGGAACATAAAGAAATCCCAAGCACCTCCTGAACTAAGTTTCAAACCTAGTCTCAGTGTGCTAAGTGCAAGAATAATTGATGCAGGAAGAATTGCTCAAGTAGGGAAGTTTTATGAAAATTATAGTGAAATAGACAAATCTGAGATACATGGTATGATAGTCAAACACATGCTGAAGTTCAAGAAGACAGTCTTGGAACTTAAGACTATGATCCTTGATAATGTGTTGAACATCTTAGAATTCCAAAAGAGATAGGCTATTTAAGAAGACCTACGGAAAAGGGAAAAGGTTCTAGATGATACCCTTCCTGTATGTTCTCTAGAGGAGAAGTCTTTTTTGTTAGACTTAGTGAAGCCACATCTTAGAAAAAAGTCAAGGAATTTGCACATTATGGACAAGAACTATGATCTTATTGCTAAGGAAATAGAGAAGGCATTCAAGAAAGTATTCATGAATAGGGACTTGTGTCCAACCACTGTGCCCATAGCACAAGTACCCATAAAATAAGTCAAGATGGAAGAGCTCACAAATGCATCAGTGATAGGTCCTTAGGATTCAGTGCCTACATTGGAAACACAAATAGAGGTAGATAAGTCTACGCCCATGATAGAGTCACTAAAGGATAGCACCTTTATCATTGGTAATGTAGAGATAGCCATGGCGGCCACTGACACTGAATTGGATAAGTTTGAAGAGGCATTTGTAAGCACTCAAGAGGCAAAAAACTTATGTAGTAACACTCCTACTCATCAAGAAGAAATATTGATTGAGGATATAACAAATGAGAAAGAAGAAGAAAAGATGAAAGAAAAGAAAGAAGAAGAAAAAGGAAAAGAATCTAAAAAACAAAAGGATGAAACGTCAGTAGAACTAATCAAGGTGAAACAAGAATTGATGGATAGCACTCCCATCACTCCCTCAGCAACATTTTTGTCAAGTTTGACACCTAACACAACTAGTTTGGACTCATGGGGAGAAGAAGACTTGATTAAGTTCAGCGTCCTAGCTATGGAGAAGGCCAAGGAAAAAAAAGTGATGAGGAATTCCCTCCTTGTAGAGTCAGTGAACATTCTGAACAGCTTGTTATCTATAGACAAGAAAGTGTCCAAAGTACACTCAGTTGATGATGTCAGTTCAGTGATTTCACAGTTCAATGGAAACTTCACTAGCTTGGAAGAATCTGCATCCTTAGTTGTAGAGGAGAAATCTATGAAGAAAAGGCTCAATGAATTGGTCATAAACTATGAACTTGACCTAAGCTTACTAAAGGCTGGTCAAGCATCCCTGAAGGAATTTGCAGCAAAGGGAAGAAAAACCATTGCTGAATGTATGAACCAAGACAAGTTAACTGGAGAATAATACAAGAAGATTCAAGAGGCTGAAGCTATGATAGACAACATAAGAAAATTAGTGGAAGATCCATCTATTGATGTGAATATGTGCAACAATGTCTACCAAGGTTAGATAGATAAGATTGAGAAGGCAAAAAAAGAGATGACCAAGATAAGGGCTAGATAGACTCAGTTAAGGAATGCTCTTGCACCCTCATTAGACATTCTAAATCAGAATATCAAGGAGATTGATGCCACCATGGTGACATATGATCAAGGTCCTAAAATTGATCTGGAGAAGATGGAGAAGCTTCAGTATGCTTTATGCACCCACCTACAAATTGTAAATTCACTGATCACATTTTGGAAGGAGATCCAAAATCTGTAGATTGCATATCCGGATGTACTATCATAGTAAGTTTTTGTAGATTCAATTTTTGACACACCTTTTTCATTAATGTCAAAGGGGGAGTATGTATAGAATATGGATAATAGATATGTATAAGGAGATATAAGATAGAAAGATATGTATAGGGAGACAAAAGTTTTTTGTATTAAGGACAATTAGAAACTTGGCCATATTCCTTTGTTGCCATCAATGAAAAAGGGGGAGATTGTTGGAAATTTGGCTATACTGATGTATATGACTTAATGTAGTGTTTTCATTATGGAAACAAAGTCATATAGTAGTTTGGAGTCAGTGCACTTAATGAGAAGATCAGAAATCAGTTAAGTATTGAAGACTAGATAGTGTACAGAGTTCCTGAAGCTTAGAGCATCAACACATGTGCATATGATCAAGTTATGGTGTGTGCCCTGGAAGTTAAGTTGTTTAGACTATATTCATGCTTAGTCTATGAGCACATTATCAGATATGCAAGTATGGGAAAGATACATACAGTTGAAGTTACACAACCAGTGTGTGTCAGTGAAGAACAGAGTAAGCAGTTGACTGTTATCATTTTTAGTTGTAGTTATATTCTATTGATGTAAAGGCTATGAACCTATTGTATTTAGGTTTCCAACATGTATATATGTTTGTTTGTAAACATGCTTGAGCCAATTCATTTGGAAGAGTTTTATGTAATAGATTTAAGGGCCGACCTAGTTGTTTATTTTGTATATGCATATAAATATGATATGCGCCCATTGTAAATAGTATGGATGTTGATATATAATTGTGATAAGAAGAGAATAAGTGTGTGAAGAGACTATAAGATGTATTAGAGCTTTGCAAGAGGTCAAAGTATCAATGCATCAAAGGAATTGATCTGACAAGCAGTGTCACAGTGACAGTTCATCCAACAGATATAGTGTGTATCTGAGATCAGAAGGTTGTAGCCTTCACCACTTGAGTAGTGAGCTCTAGGATAGTGAATCCACTCCCCTAATAGGGACTATTGTAAAAGAATCCTAATAGGGTCCGACCCTTAACAAGGTCTACTGTACTTAATGCATTGTAAAGAAACTCCTAACAGGGTTAAGGATCTTCTAACAAGGATCACAAAACACTAGTACAGAATATTAGTGGGTGTCAATTCCCATTGGGGTTTTTACCTATTTGGGTTTCCCCGTAACCATATTGATGTTATGTGTTGATTTCATGTTTCATGTTTATGTGGATGTTCATTTCAGTACTTAAGATTTTAAGTTCAGTTTAAAGATTAAGTAAAAAGATAAATATACACTGAACACTGATTCACCCCCCCCTCTCAGTGTTCCCATTCCTAATAGATAGTTATAGTTTTATAACATTGAATTGATGTATTGTTATGGAATTTATTTGTGGAGAAGTTCAAGCCTTCATTGAAAATAATTAGCACTATAAGAACATCTTTTTCCTATATATCTACACAACTCAAATAAAATGTTACATTTAATTTTAAATTTAGCCTTATAATTATTCAATTTATATCATTCAATTATTATCACTTTAATTTAGAATTACTTATAGTCAAATTATATAAATTTATTTAATTAACCTAGATTGAATATTAGAGGAAGGCTAGTTTCTATTATACTTTTTGTTTTTCTTTTCTTAAAGTTCTTAGATAAGAGATGAAAATGATAATACTAGTCTACACCATGCCATTGAAAATGCTATGTAAGGTCATTAATATAGATGATAAGAATGGATACACCGAACTTGACATAGGAAATCAAAAGTACCATGAAAAACCATAATTTCCCTACTTTTCAGTGCACAAATCTATTCTTAACTTCACATTCTTTCTTTATAGTTTCATATCAACTACATGAAACTCATCTAAGTCTTTCAAGCCTTATGATTAAATTTCTTTAGAATAAATGTAAACATAGGAATTAAATGAAGGAGTAAAATGAATATTGGGGGGGTGAATCAATGTGTTAATATACAAATTTTCTTTTCAAATACTTTTTTAAATTTAACTTGATTATGGAATGTAAACAAAAGATAGAATGGATACAAAAAATACACAAGAATTTGACACAAGAGATTGTCATGAGTGGAAACCACTCTTGGAGAATACAATCACTCGAAGTTTCCTTATTGGTTTATTTGAGAAATACTATAAATACAATGCCTCACCAGTTGGTGTGTATCATTAACAATGCTATCTCATTGATAAACTGATTATGCCTCACTGGCTATATATCATCAAATCAAATTTTACTATAATATATAGAGTATTATCCCTATTTTATTTCTCAACATATTCTAATCTCACTTTTCTTGAGATTCAGAATCATATATGTACAATAAAAATATCAAAATATCATACAACATATTATATATATATATGTATATATATATATATGTATATATATATATATATATGTATATATATATATATATGTATATATATATATATATGTATATATATATATATACATATATATATGTATATATAGATATATATATATATATATATATGTATATATATATATATATATGTATATATATATATATGTATATATGTATATATATATATATGTATATATATGTATATATATATATATATATGTATATATATATATGTATATATATATATATATGTATATATATATATGTATATATATATATATATATATATATATGTATGTATGTATGTATGTATATGACTTTATACACAATATTACATTATATAGATTCATTATAATGCTTGTTATTCTTTTCTCAAAATAATTCTTTAAGTTCAGCGTAGATCAAGGTCTCCGAATCAGAATACAAAAGATATTTCCTTTTAACACAACACACTTTGTATCTGTATACCTACTTGAATTTTTCAATATGGCATATTTATAATGGTCTTCATTTTCAAATTGAAATAAAAATATCATAGTATTTTTGTTCCAGAAATAGACTTTGAAACCAATTCTACTAAACTGTCCTTAAAAACCAAATGTTCTTTTTGCAAATAAATGTTAAAATAACTGAGAGGGGGGTGAATAAGTTATCCACTATCCCAAATACAAAATGTATATCCAAAAATAATTTAAACAAATTTCTATAGCTCGGTAACATATAATAGTAAACTGTGTGTGCTTTTACCGATTACTAGTCAATAACATTTAGTAACTACCAATAAAATCTAATATGCAACATGTAAAGTATGATATCCAACAATCATCACAATCAACACATAACACAAGAGATTTAACATGGAAACCCTGTAAAGGGAAAAACCACCTGGGACCGACAACCCAAAAATTGTTCACTCTTCTGAAGTGAGGTCGGTGAAGACCCAACCCTGTTAAAGGTTACAAAACACACTATAAGGTGTGACCTTGTTAGAGGATTTAACACTAACTATTATCGTCCAACCAACATTCACTATGGGGTTGATAGGATAACAAATGTGCATTCTATGAATGACATTACAAGACTTTCAAGTCTACTCAGTTAAGAGATTTATCTGATTACAATGGTTAAACTGTAACATCAGTTGATCTAATTACAATACAAATTGATTTGTAGATGTACAGATCTATATTATGCTCATTCAAATCTCTGATCAATATATCAATTCTGTTTCAACAATTTTCAGTAACTTACTGTCTCTCGGTTATAGCTTTCTGATGCTTGGTAATCATTGTAGTTCAGTTCTCCTTAACCAGTTTGATCAAGCATGCATGAAGCTTGTTCACGTGATATCTCTGCAGTATTCTTTCCTCTGGAATAAGTTTCATAATGAAACCCTAGTCTCTTAAATAGACAGGTAAACCATTTTATTTTCATCCATCAGATTTTGCTGCTTAAACCTTCATCGGCTGATGTGTCAGTAACACATTTCAAATCTTTCCTTTAGATATTCCTTGAATTTTGCTAGCCGTTGATCTCATAACAAACTTTATCTTTCACTCCGATCACGAGGTGCTTTCCAGCTCATCAACTTCTATTGGCTAAAAAAACCATTTAGTTCTTTTGTTCATTCTCGATTAACAAAGAAATGCGTCGATGAACACAAGCTTGGTTTATACTATGCTTGGTATACACTACACTGCTCGGTGTATATTGGAATGCTTCATTAACTGACAACACTGCTTTGTAACATTTTTCTCCCAACTTCATAAAAGACTAATGCAACATAATCAAGTCAACAATATGAAGTCATAGACTCATCAATAATTTACCAAGAGTAATCCTTATCCTTAGCTGTCATATCCATCTTCCTCCATGTAGATATCTCAATTCTTCATCTTTCTATTTTCTTCTACACATGTGTTAGATGTTTGCAACTCCATGATAAGTACTGTCAAAACTAGTTGACATCAATGACAACATAAAATTGATTCAATTATCTTACATAACAATTATGTGCTCGGTGATTTCTAATCACTTGAAGTTTTTCAATCAGGTTCTCAATTAGTTGTAGTTCATCATGTTAGGAATGAATGTTGAATGTTTGGCAGCCATTTTGTAGCAGTTTTTGTTGCATTCATGACTATGATTGTCATTGATGTCAACACAGTGATCTACCAGAGACTTGCAGAGAAGCAGACAATGTTTGGATTATCACACGTGGGATATTGTAGTTGGAGCTATGCGATGTTGAGGATATACTCTTTGATATGTTATATTTTTATGGTTAAGAGTACAGATAGTAATTCATTTATTCATGGAAGTTATGAGCATTTTGGTGGAAGTAGTATTCAGGCAGTGTTCCTGAGTAGTGGTTTGTGGAAATCGGATGATATCTCCTAATTGGGATGGAATATGGTTTTGTGCAGTTAAAGGGAAGTTGAAGACACATTGTTAGTGACGTGGATGACATTGCAAACTTTGAGGTCACAAGAGTGAAGAATTATTGTAATTGAAAGCTGACAGTTTTGTGTAATTTTTATGTAGCGTGTGGAAACTTTTATTTTGTAATTGGATGCCAACTCATTTGTATTACTTGAGTGTGGTATAAAGGAAGGAATGTTTTTCCTTGTTTTAATATGGTTGGATGTGATGATGTATGCATGAAGTGAAGAAAAGAGCCAATGAATTATGAAAGCAAAATTGTGAAAGAAGACATGCGAGGTACAGAGATCTAAAATTGAGATCTAATGTAGAAGAGAGTGCGGTTTGGCATAGTGAGAGAGGAGGTAATATGTTTTCTATTATTATATTGAATAATCTAGAGATCAGTTGGATAGTGTGTTCAGTGATCTTGCCATTGAAGCTGTTTGGGCAGTGGGTCCATTTGTCTTCCATAACTCTTAACAGGGTTAGAATCTTTTAACAGGGATTCATATGTATTGAATGTATTTCATAAGACTCCTAACAGAGTCCATCCTTTCACAAGGAATATTCATATTAGTGCATCTTTTGTGGGCATCATTCCCACCGGGGTTTTCTCTTTGATCAAGAGGTTCCCTAGTCAACATATCTTGTGTCATTGTGTTATTGTGTATGAATATCTTTCTATGGTTGGTAATTATATTTCTTACATGGTTTAATGTTGTTGAAGTTGATAAAAGTTATAATTATCAGATAACAGATTCACCCCCCCTCTCAATTATCTTGGTGGAATTTACTTTCTAACACATCAATCTCTCCCTTTGGCATTGATGGCAACTCAAGCAATATGAAGTATACCATACACATACCAAACATGTATTCTACAACTCTATATACAAATGTTGTAGCTTGGTAAGCTCTCCCTTAGCTCAATATGTTTAATCACTACGTTACATAACAACATTGCAATGTGCAAACTATCTTCTACAGATATGATCTTTTGCAGCTCTTAGGTTCCTTCTGTTTATCTCTCCCTTTATCTTTTTAGATTGTCTCTCCCTTAGATAGATGTTCCAGTATTCTTCTCAGTTATCATATTGTTTATCTCTCCCTTTGACAACAATGCCAAAGAAAAAAATAAACCATACAACTCTATAGTATCCATGTAACTCTCTATTATCCGGTGTATTAACTGTATCTCTGTATACTGTTATGAAAATTTGTTCCAGTTCTTCACAATTTTCACAACTTTAGACAGAAATCCAAAGTGTGAACTATGCTGCATCAAAATGAATGATCTTCTAATAAGATTAGGCTGATGCAACCTCCAGATCACATTAGTGACCAGTAGACAGGGGAAGGACCCCAAGTCTAGTCCTCAAGTATTCAAATGTATCTTTTGATAGAGGTTTTGTAAATATGTCTGCAAGTTGCTCTTTAGATGTAACAAATTCAAGCTTCACTTGCCTCTCCTGCACTTGTTCTCTTAAGTAGTGATACTTGATAGATATGTACTTTATTTTAGAGTGCATCACTGGATTCTTTGAAATGTTTATGGCACTAGTGTTATCACAGTATATAATCATCGGCTCAGTGATTATCTCATTCGTTCCTTCTAACACTTGCTTGATATATGCAATATTTGAATAGTTTGTAGCAACAACAACATACTCTGCTTCGGCTGTAGACTGGGAAATACAAGACTGCTTCTTACTTGTCCAGGTAACAAGTCTTTCACCGAAGAAAAATGCTCCTCCAGATGTGCTTTTTCTATCATCCACATTTCTAGCCCAATCAGCGTCGATGTATACTTTAAGTTCAAACTTGCCTTCCTTAGGAGACCATAATCCATAATCCTCTATTTTCTTCAGGTTTCTTAAGATTCTCTTTGTACCAATCATGTGTGACTCCCTAGGATTTGTAGAAAATCTTGCAACAATCCCCACATCATGTGCTATATCTAGTCTACTATGTACTACATACGGGTATGTGCAAGATCATGAGGGGCCAAAAAGTGGCGACGTAAAAAAGTCCACTTTTTAGTTGTCCAAAAGTGCATGAAAATGTATGTTGACTTTTTAGTAGGCCTGGGTATCACTAAACTTGGGAAAACCTGACACCAAAGCACAAGCCTAATGGGGTACCTGATTTCAAATCGGGTGTTGAAAAAACAGCGGGAGTAAATGAAAAAAGTAAACTTTTATATATAATGTTTAAATATGTATTATATATATAATTATATATTAATTTATATATTTTATATAATAATATCTTAGGGGTTTTAAATTGTATGTCATATATATTTTATATTATAATATTTTATAAATTAATATTTTTTTATATATATTAATATGTATTGTATATAATTATATTTAATGTTTATATTATATAAATATATGTACAGATTTTATATATATATATAATGTTTAAAGGGTATTAACAAGTATTATGTAAATATTTTAATATATTTTTAATATATATTATATATATAATTATATATTAATATATATCTTATATTAAAATATTTTATATTATAAAATCTTAGATTATTTAAATTATATGTTAAATATATTTTTTATATATTAATCTATATTGTATATAAATATATTTAACGAACTTATATTATATATATGTATATAAATTATATATAAAATATATATTAATATATAATTATATCTATAATACATATTAAAGTATTATATCTTTAATATGTATTATAGATATATATATATATATATATATATATATATTATAGATCATAATATTTAAATTGTATGTTGTAAGGGGTTACCGAGACTTCCTAGGGGTCCTAGTATGCCTTATCACTCGTTAGGACCCCTAGGAAGTCCCCATGACCCCTTTTGACACATTGGAATGCTCGAGTGTGTCTGAAGGGGTCCTCCAATGCTCGAGCATTAGATGACCCTTTCAGACACACTCGAGCATTCCAATGTGTCAAAAGGGCTCATGGGGACTTCCTAGGGGTCCTAACAAGTGATAAGACATACTAGGACCCCTAGGAAGTCCCCGTGACCCCTTTTGACACATTGGAACCCTCAAGTGTGTATGAAGGGGTCATAGGACCCCTTTTGACACACTTGAGGGTTCAAATGTGTCAAAAGGGGTCATGGGGACTTCCTAGGGGTCCTAGTAGGCCTTATCATGTGTTAGGACCCCTAGGGAGTCCCCATGACTCCTTTTGACATATTAGAACCCTCAAGTGTGTCTTAAGAGGCCGTAGGACCCTTTTGGACACACTTGAGGGTTCAAATATGTCAAAATGGTTCATGGGGACTTCCTAGGGGTCCTAGTATGCCTTATCACATGTTAGGACCCCTAGGAAGTCCCCATGACCCCTTTTGACACATTGGAATGCTTGAGTGTGTCCGAAAGGGTGGTAGCACTCAAGCATTCCAATGTGTCAAAAGGGGTCATGGGGACTTCCTAGGGGTCCTAACACCTGATAAGACATACTAGAAGCCCTATGAAGTCCCCATGACTCCCCTTTTGACACATTTGAACCCTCAAGTGTGTCTGAAGGGATCCTATGACCCTTAGGACACATTTGAGAGTTCTAATGTGTCAAAAGGGGTCATGGGGACTTCTTAGGGGTCCTAACATGTGATAAGGCATACTAGGACACCTAAGAAGTCCCCATGACCCCTTTTGACACATTAGAACCCTCAAGTGTGTCCTAAGGGGTTGACCCTTAGAAAGTCCCCATGACCCCATTTGACACATTTGAACCCTCAAGTGTGTCTAAAGAGGTCCTACGACCCCTTGGAACACACTTAAGGGTTCTAATGTGTCAAAAGGAGTCATGGGGACTTCCTAGGGGTCCTAACACATGATAAGGCATACTAGGACCCCTAGAAAGTCCTCATGACCCCTTTTGACACATTAGAATCCTCAAGTGTGTCCTAAGGGGTGGACCTGTAGGAAGTCCCCATGACCCCTTTTGACACATTTTAACCCTCAAGTGTGTTTGAAAAGGTTGTAGGACCTCTTAGGACACACTTGAGGGTTCTAATGTGTCAAAATGGGTCATGGGGATTTCCTAGGAGTCTTAGCGCGTAATAAGGCATACTAGGACTGCTAGGAAGTCCACATGACACCTTTCAAAACATTTAAATGCAAAACTATATCCAAAGGGGTCGTAGGACCCCTTAGGAAACACTTGAGCATTCCAATGTATCAATATGGGTCATGGGGACTTCCTAGGGGTCCTAACACGTGATAAGGCATACTAGTACCCCTAGGAAGTCACCATGACCCCTTTTGGCATACTATAACTCTCAAGTGTGTCATAAGGAGTCATACGACCCCTTGGGACACACTTAAGTGTTGGAATGTGTCAAAAGGGGTCATTAAGACTTCCTAGGGGTCCTAACACTCAAGTATGTCCCAAGGGGTCGTATGACCCCTTATGACACACTTGAGAGTTCCAATATGTCAAAAGGGGTCATGGGGACTTTCTAGGGGTCCTAACACATGATAAGGCATACTAGGACCCCTAGAAAGTCCCCATGACCCATTTTAACATATTTCAACACTCAAGTGTGTCCCAAGGGGTTGTATGACCCCTTAGAACACACTTTAGTGTTCTAATGTGTTGAAAGGGGTCATGGGCACTTCCTAGGGGTCCTAGCATGCCTTATCACACGTTAGGACCCCTAGGAAGTCCTAATTACCCCTTTTGACACATTTCAAAACTCAAGTGTGTTCCAAGGGATCGTATGACCCCTTATGATAGACTTGAGTTCTAATATGTCAAAAGGGGTCATGGGGACTTCCTAGGGGTCCTAACACGTGATAAGATGTACTAGGACCCCTAGGAAGTCCCCATGACCCCTTTTGACATATTTCAACACTCAAGTGTGTCCCAAGAGGTCATCTGACCCCTTAGGACACACTTGAGTGTTCTAATGTGTCAAAAGGGGTCATGGGCACTTCCTAGGGGTCCTAGTATGCCTTATCACACATTAGGACCCCTAGGAAGTCTTGATGACCCCTTTTGACATATTTCAACACTCAAGTGTGTCCCAAGGGGTTGTATGACCCCTTAGAACACACTTGAGAGTTCTAATGTGTCAAAAGTGGTCATGGGGATTTTCTAAAGGTCCTAACACATGATCAGGCATACTAGGACCCCTAGGAAGTGCCCATGACCCCTTTTGACACATTTCAACACTCAAGTGTCTCCCAAGGGGTCGTATGACCCCTTAGGACACACTTGAGTGTTCTAATGTGTCGAAAGGGGTCATGGGGACTTCCTAGGGGTCCTATTCACCTTATCACATGTTAGGACCCCTATGAAGTACCTATGACCCCTTTTGACACATTAAAACTCTCAAGTGTGTCCTAAGGGGTCATACAACCCCTTGGGACACACTTGAGTGTTGAAATGTGTACAAAGGGGTCATCAAGACTTCCTAGGGGTCCTAACATGTGATAAGGTGTACTAGGACCCCTAGGAATTTTCCATAACCCCTTTTGACATATTAGAACACTAAAGTGTGTCATAAGGGGTCATACGACCCCTTGGGACACACTTGATTGTTGAAATGTGTCAAAAGGAGTCATGGGGACTTCCTCAGGGTCCTAGTATGCCTTATCATGTGTTAGGACCCTTTGGAAGTCCCGATGACCCCTAAGGGGTCATACAACCCCTTGGGAGACACTTGAGTGTTGAAATGTGTCAAAAGGGGTCATCAGGACTTCCTAGGGGTCCTAACGTGTGATAAGGTGTACTAGGACCCCTAGGAAGTTCTCGTGACCCCTATTGACACATTTGATTCCTCAAGTGTGTCTGAAGGGGTCCTACAACCTCTTGGAACACACTTGAGGGTTCTAATGTGTCAAAAGGAGTCATGGGGACTTCCTAGAGGTCCTAACCTATGCTAAGGTGTACTAGGACCCCTAGGAAGTCCCCATGACCCCTTTTGACACATTAGAACCCTTGAATATGTCCTAAGGGGTGGATCCCTAGGAAGTCCCCATGACCCCTTTTGACACATTTGAACACTCAAGTGTGTCCAAAGGGGTCGTAGGACCCCTTAAGATAGACTTGAGTGTTCTAATGTGTCAAAAGGGGTCATGGGGACTTCCTAGGAGTCTTAGCACGTAATAAGGCATACTAGGACCCCTAGGAAGTCCTCATGACCCCTTTTGAAACATTTGAATTCACAATTGTGTCCAAAGGGGTCGTAGGACCCCTTAGGTCACACTTGAGCATTCTAATGTGTCAATATGGGTCATGGGGACTTCCTAGGGGTCCTAACACATGATAAGTTGTACTAGTATCCCTAGGAAGTCCCCATGACCCCTTTTGGCATATTAGAACTCTCAAGTGTGTCATAAGGAGTCATAAAACCCCTTGGGACACACTTTAGTGTTGGAATGTGTCAAAAGGGGTCAAGGAGACTTCCTAGGGGTCCTTACACTCAAGTGTGTCCCAAGGGGTCATATGACCCCTTATGACAAACTTGAGAGTTCTAATATGTCAAAAGGGGTCATGGGGACTTCCTAGAGGTCCTACCACATGATAAGGCTATTGGAAAGTTGTATATACTAAAGTATATGACTTGATATAGTGTTGTTCATGGGAACTTCCTAGGGGTCCTAACATTTGATAAGGCGTACTAGGACCCATAGGAAGTCCCCATGACCCATTTTGAAATATTTGAACCCTCAAGTGTGTTTGAAGGGGTCGTAGGACCCCTTAGGATAGACTTGAGTGTTCTAATGTGTCAAAAGGGGTCATGGGGACTTCCTAGGAGTCTTAGCATGTAATAAGGCATACTAGGACCCCTAAGAAGTCCTCATGACCCCTTTTGAAATATTTGAATGCACAATTGTGCCCAAAGTGGTCGTAGGACCCCTTAGGACACACTTGAGCATTCCAATGTGTCAATATGGGTCATGGGGACTTCCTAGGGGTCCTAACGCGTGATAAGGTGTACTAGTATCCCTAGGAAGTCCCCATGACCCCTTTTGGCATATTAGAACTCTCAAGTGTGTCATAAGGAGTCATACGACCCCTTGGGGCACACTTAAGTGTTGGAATGTGTCAAAAGGGGTCATGGAGACTTCCTAGGGGTCCTAACACTCAAGTGTGTCCCAAGGGGTCGTATGACCTCTTATGATACACATGAGAGTTCTAATATATCAAAAGGGGTCATGGGGACTTCCTAGGGGTCCTAACATGTGATAAGGCTATTGGAAAGTTGTATATACTAAAGTATATGACTTGATATAGTGTTTTCATTATGGAAACAAAGTCATATAGAAGTTTGAAGTCAGCGCACTTCATGTAAAGATCAGAATTTGGTTAAGTGTTGAAGACTGGACAATATAGAATTTTTGGTAGCTCAGAGCATCAGCGCACGTGTATACGGATGCATTATGGTATGTGCCCAAGAAGTTAAGTTATTTAGACTATATTCTTGCTTATTCTATGAGCGCATAAGTAGATATGCAAAGATGTGAAAGTTACAGTCAGTTGAAGTTGCACAACCAGTGTGTGCTAGCAGAGAGCACAGCATGGAGCCGACAGTTAGCATTTTGATTTGTGATTGTAATGTAATATTGTAAAGGCCATGTGCCTATTGTATTTAGGTTTTCAAAATGTTTATATGTATAATTGTAAGCATGCTTAAGCCAATTCACTTGGAAGTGTTGTTTGTAATTAGATATATGGCCGACCTATTTATGTATTTTGTATGAGTGTATAAATATAAGGTGCACCCAGTGTATTCAGTATGGAAGTTGTAAGAGAGTTGTGACAAGTAGAGAAGAAGTGTTTGAAGACACTAGAAGAAGTATTAGAGCTTTGCAAGAGGTCAAAGCATCATCACATCAAAGGAACCGATCTGACAAGTAGTGTCACAGTGATAGTTCACTAGCAGATATAGTGTGTATCTAAAATCAAAAGGTTGTAGCCTTCACCATTTGAGCGGTGAGCTCTAGGATAGTGAGTCCACTCCCCTAACAGGGATCATTGTAAAAGACTCCTAACAGGGTTTGACCCTTAAGAAGGTCTACTTTACTAAAAGCATTGTAAAGCTACTCCTAATAGGGTAAAGGATCTTCTAATAAGGATCACAAAACACTAGTGCAAAATATTAGTGTGTATCAAGTCCCATCAGGATTTTTACCTATTTGGGTTTGCCCGTAACCATATTGGTGTCATGTGTTGATTTAATGTTTCATGTTTATGTGAATTTTTATTTCAGTACTTAAGCATTTAAGTTCAACATAAATATTAAAGGGAAAAGTTAAATTACAATGAGCACTGATTCACCCCCCCCTCTCAGTGTTCCCATTCCTAACAATTGGTATCAGAGCTCTAGTCCTCAGCATAGAAGTTTAACCACTTGAGGAGATCATGGACAAAGCTGAAATGAAACATCTAAAAAGAAATATTGAAGCTTCTCTTGAAGATTTGGACAAGTCAGAAAGAGAATCTGAAGAACTAAAGGATAAACTCAGTGATGCTCAGTTAGTCATCAAGAAGCTAAGGAAAGATTTGAAAGAATGCTCTACTAGTGATCTAGGGACAATGGTAAAGAAGCTCAATGAAGAAAACAAATCCTTAAAAGAAAAACTTAAAGAGGTTGATGATAAGATGACTAATAATCAGGCAATCTATGATGAACAAATCAAAGAGAACCTTCAACTAAATGAAGAACTAAGGAAAGCAAACATGGAAATCTTGGAGCTAAGAAATAGAAAGGAAATCTTGGAGTCTAAATTGAAAGAAGCAAAGAATCATATTGAAAAATTACACACCAGTGCTGATTTGGTAGATTCTCATTTGTATGCAAGAAGAGACAAAGGAGACACCAACTATATTGGATACAATGAATAACAAAATTAGATTGACAATATGCGAGCAAGAAAGGATTCACAAATGAACTCTACTGATGTTGAAAAGACTAAAGATCAAACCAAAGATAATAGTGGACCACCTAAGAATGAGCTCAAGAAAGTAGAACACACCTATTTTTCTTGTAATAAGCATGGACACATTGTGAGGAACTGTACATAGGTAAAGCCTTTTAATGTTTACTGTTATTCATGTAACAAGTTTGGTCATAGAGCTATGAATTGAAAAACTAGTAAGAAGAATAGACTTCAGCAAGATTAGAGAAATCAGAACCAGAAAAATGTAAGAAGTGCTCAGAATATTACATGCCAGATATGTAACTATAATGGTCACACAACAAAGCAATGTAGAATGGTGACTCATGTTAATGTGCTGAGGAATATAAGACCTCCAGTCATTTTTCACTCTTGTAACAATGCTGGACATATCTCAAGGTTTTGTAGATCAAGGACGCAAGGTTAGGAAATCCCTAAAAAGATTGAAGAACCAGTTTTGGATCCTGTAGGAGAAGTTAAATTTTTCAAAGCCTCAGATGATGTGAGCATGATTTGGTCAGAGAAAAAGAAGGAAAAGACTGATGATAATGTATTGGATGCATCCCTAGTGGACACACCCTCTACATCTGCATGAATGGCCCTTAGGGTCATAGGGGGAGCTAATTTAGCTCTAGACCCCTGCATGGTTGGTATACTCATCATTAGAGTATGCACCTTTAGAGTTAAGTTTTTGAGTGTATAGGAACCTTTGTGAAAGAGAACACATGCTGATTGTGTTTGAAATTTTGAAGTGACAGCTTGGTTTACACGACATGCATTAATGGTGGATTTTTCACTTTTAAAGTACACATAAGTCATTTGATTTCTCATTGCATTCAAATTCAGAGTGATAGAGAGTAGAAGGAGCCTTGAAAGTTTTTGTAATTGATATATCAAATATTTGTTGCAGTTATCAGTGTATTTGATCGGATGCAGATCCCTAGCTCGTTGTGCCGATTCAGAAGCTGTAAGATTATCTCTAAGTTCAGTTGGAAAGTGATTAACAAGTAAGTCATGGCCACTCCCATTATTTATGATGTCACTGAGAAGAAAATATATGTTTTCAAGAGGCACCCATTTAAATCAACCCCAAATGATTTAGAGGGAGGTTTCTCCTGCATGCCTATGGGCATCATGCATGTGGAAGACATAAGGGCTTACATCTACTATAAGAAAGAACCTGTTGGACTAGGTAGGTTAAGGGTGCACATGGATACTATGTTAAAATAGGATAAAACATTCATGGATGAATACACCAAATGGAATGATCACCCTATTGTTGAGTATGCTACAACATATGAATTATTGAGACAGAATGGATAAAGATCTTATTAAGCAGAATCCATGATGATCTATTTTGGATTGGAGATGTTCTAGTAAGAATCACAAATGACTTAATTCATGAGATGACATGCCTTTCTAGGACAAGAATCATCCTTCCTATGGGGAAAGATGTCAGGAAAATGGTTTAACAAGAATGTAAGTCAAGGAGTGATAGGCATGGTATGACTATAGAGCCTATTAAGCAAGCAGACATCAAATTGATGTCAATGATACTAGGTTACAAATTTCATCACACCAGCACGGTGAATAGTGTGTCTGCAGGAACTATTCTTGTAGCCATCAGACTAGTGAAGGAAGATGGGGAATTCAACTTGTGTGAGATCTTGCACACATAGTTGATAGATAACATCAAGGCCATCATGCATAACAAAATAAAGATATTCAAGTTTGGGTCCCTAATCATCTATATGTACCTTCATATAGTTGGAAAAGTTTTAGATATGTATTTGGACAAGTCTATTCCAACCATGCCACATATATCCCTCAAAGCATCACTGAAAGTAGATTGAGAGACTATATAACATTGGAATTGAAGACATTTAGGGTTAAGATGCAGATGGGGTACATGATTCTAGAAAGCATTGTAGAGAAATATAAGGATACAAAATGCTTTATGGTGGAGATTAATACTACATGTATGGAAGCTGTTGAGACTAGAACTAAGTGGATTCATCCGCTTGGGTATGAGGTAGAGGAAAAAATTCTTGAAGCTTATGCATAGGTACTTCTGTCAGCCCCCAAAGATCCTAATGAACCTAGGTGGGGAACCTATCAGGAAAAGAACAGAGAAGTTGATGCAAAAATTAACAGTGCAACAACTAAAAGAAAAGTTTCTAAGGTCACATCTGAGATCTTGAGAATACATGGTGTGTCTCAAGAAGACCTTGATAAAGCAAGGGATGAAAATATTGCCTTAGAATTGAAAGGCGTAGAAGGAGAAAAAGAACAAGAAGATCCTAAGTTGAAGAAGATGAAAATTGAAAAAGATGACAGTCAGAAGGATATGACTGATGCAACTCCTTCTATGCCCAAAGAAATCAATGATCCCACTACTCCTCTGAAGTATGAACCAATAATCAAGAGAAAGAAAGAAGTCATCACTAGTCATCCATCCTCACAGGCATTAAGGAGCAAGAAAACTAGTCAAGCACCTGCTAAGGCAGAATTCAGACCCAATCTTAAAACTTTGAGTGCAAGAATTGTTGATGAGAGAAAAATTGATCAGGTGGGAAATTTTTATGAAACATACAATGAAATTGACAAATTAGAAATACATGGTATGATTATCAAACACATGATAAAGTTCAAGAAGATAGTTCTTGAATTGAAAACATAAATTCCTGATAAAGTGTGGGAGATAATGGATAGTTTGAAGAGACAAGCCACTGAAGAAGACTTCAGAATAAGGGAATAAATTATTGATTCCACCCTTCCAGTATGCTCTATTGAAGAAAGGTCTTTATTACTAAATCTGGTGAAGCCGCACTTAAGAACAAAGTTGAGGACACTTCACCTCATGAACAAAGACTATGAGCTGATTTCTCGGGAGACATAGAAGGCTTTTGAGAAGGTACTCTTAGAGAAGCACATAAAACCTATGTCTGTGCCCATCTATCAAACACCTAGTAAGCAAGACAAAGAAGCAAAGACCTCCAATGTACCAATGATAGGTCCTCAGGACTCAACACCCATAGCAGAAACTCAAATAGAAGAAAACAAGTTTGCACCCATCTCAGGATCACACGAAGGCAACACTATTTTCATAGATAATGTGGAGATAGCCATGGCGGCTATTGATAAGGATTTGGACAGATTTGAGGAAGCATTTGTTAGTACTAAAGAAGCTAAAATCTTATGCAACAATACACCTCCCACTCAGCAAGAAGAAGTACTCATAGAAGATGTATTTGATAAGAAAGAAGAAGAGGTAGAAAAGAAAGAAAAAGATACTTCTATTAATCTTGCAAAGGTTAAACCAGAAGTGATGGACAACACTCCCATCACTCCCTCCTCAGCATTGTTGTCAAGTTTGACACCTGACACAAGTAGTTTGGACTCTTGGAAAGAAGAAGACCTGATTAAGTTCAACGTCTTGGCTATGGAGAAGGAAAAAGAAAAACAAGCTATGAGGAATCCTCTCCTGATAGAATCAGTAAATATTTTGAATATTTTGCTACCAGAGGATAAGAAAGTGTTAAAAGTACATTCAGTTGATGATGTGAGTTTAGTCCTCTCATAGTTCAAAAGTAATTTTTCTAGCCTAGAAGAATCTGTGTCCATAGTAGCAGAAGAGAAGTACTTAAAGAAGAGACTCAATGAACTAATGAGCAACTTTTCTTTAGACTTAAATTCTCTTAAGTCTGGTCTAGCATCCTTGAAAGAATTTGTTGATGAAGGAAGAAGGATCATTGCAGCATGCATGGATCAAGACAAGCTCACCGATGCTCACTTCAAGAAGATAAAAGAAGCAGAAGCAATGATTGAGCAGGTAAAGAATTCAGTGTCAGACACATCCACTGATGTGAACATGTGCAACAATGTCTACCAAGGATAGATAGACAAGATTGATAAGCAAGAAAAGGAGATAACAATGATAAGGTCCAGACAAACTCAGTTGAGGAATGGTCTTGCGCCCTCTTTAGACATCCTCAATTAGAATATAAAGGAGATTGATGCCACCATGGTAACTTATGATCATGGTCCCATCAGTGACTTGGAGAAGATGGAGAAGCTTCAATATGCATTATGTGCCCATCTTCAGATAGCTAACTCTCTAATAACCTTTTGGAAGGAGATCCAGAACCTTAAGATTGCATATCCAGATGTTTTCCCTGAGTAAGTATGTGTATATATAATTTTTTGATGCACCTTTTTCATTAATGTCAAAGGGGGAGTTGTGTATATAATATGGAGTATACATATTTATAGGGAGATATAAGATTATGTATAGAAGACAAAATTTTTTGTGTAAAGGAACAGTTAGCAACTTAGCCATATTCCTTTGTTGCCACCAATGAAAAAGGGGGAGATTGTTGGAAAGTTGTCTATACTGAAGTATATGACTTGATATAGTGTTGTCATTATAGAAATAAAGTCATATAATAGTTTGGAGTCAGGGCACTTCATGTAAAGATCAGAATTCAGTTAAGTGTTGAAGAGTGGACATTATATAAAGTTCCGGCAGCTTAGAGAATCATCGCACCTATGTAAAAATGCATTATGATATGTGCCCTAGAAGTTAAGTTATTTAGACTATATTATTTCTTAGTCTATGAGCACATAAGTAGATATGAAAAGATGTGAAAGTTATAGTCAGTTGAAGTTGCATAGCTAGTGTGTGCCAGCAGAGAATAGAGCATGGAGCTGACAGTTATCATTTTCATTTGTAATTGTAATGTAATATTGTAAAGGCCATGCGTCTATTGTATTTAGGTTTTTGACATGATTATATGTATAATTGTAAGCACGCTTAAGAAAATTCACTTGGAAGCATTGTTTGTAATTAGTTATAGGGCTGACCTATTTATGTATTTTGTATGAGCGCATAAATATAAGGTGCGCCCAATGTATTCAGTATGGAAGTTGTAAGAGAGTTGTGATAAGAAGAGTAGAAGTGTGCGAAGACACTAGAAGAATTATTAGAGCTTTGCAAGAGGTAAAAGCCTCAGTGCATCAAAGGAACTGATCTGAAAAGAAGTGTCACAGTGACAGTTCACCAGCAGATATACTGTGTATCTGAAATCAGAAGGTTGTAGCTTTCACCATTTGAGCAGTGAGCTCTAGGATAGTGAGTCCACTCCCCTAACATGGATCATTGTAAAAGACTCCTAATAGGGTTTGACCCTTAACAAGGTCTACTGCACTAAAAGCATTGTAAAGCTACTCCTAACAGGGTAAAGGATCTTCTAACAAGGATCACAAAACACTAGTGCAAAATATTAGTGGGTATCTAGTCCCACCAGGGTTTTAACCTATTTGGGTTTCCCCGTAACCATATTGGTGTCATGTGTTGATTTCATGTTTCATGTTTATGTGAATGTTAATTTCAATACTTAAGCATTTAAGTTCAGCATAAAGATTAAAGGGAAAAGTTAAATTATAGTGAACACTGATTCACCCCCCCTCTCAGTGTTCCCATTCCTAACAAAGGCGTACTAGGACCCCTAAGAAGTCCCCACGACCCTTTTTGAAACATTTCAACACTCAAGTGTGTCCCAAGGGGTCGTACAACCCCTTAGGACACACTTTAGTGTTCTAATGTGTTGAAAGGGGTCATGGGCACTTTCTAGGGGTCCTAGTACACTTTATCACATGTTAGGACCCCTAAGAAGTCCCGATGACCCCTTTTGACACATTTCAACACTCAAGTGTGTCCCAAGGGGTCGTATGACCCCTTATGACACACATGAGAGTTCTAATATGTCAAAAGGGATCATGGGGACTTTCTAGGGGTCCTAACATGTGATAAGGTGTACTAGGACCCCTAGGAAGTCCCCATGACCCCTTTTGACACATTTCAACACTCAAGTATCTCCCAAGGGGTTGTATGACCCCTTAGGGCACACTTGAGTGTTCTAATATTTTGAAAGGGGTCATGGGCACTTCCTAGGTATCCTAATATGTCTTATCAAATGTTAAGACCTGTAGGAGGTCCCAATGACCCCTTTTGTGACATTTTAACACTCAAGCGTGTCCCAAGGGGTCGTATGACCCCTTAGGATACACTTGAGAGTTATAATGTGTCAAAAGGGGTCATGGGGACTTCTTAGGGGTCCTAACATGTGATAAGGTGTACTAGGATCCTTAGGAAGTCCCCATGACCCCTTTTCACACATTTCAACAATCAAGTGTGTCCCAAGGGGTCGTATGACCCCTTATGACACACTTGAGTGTTCTAATGTGTTGAAAGGGGTCATGGGGACTTCGTAGGAGTCCTATATGTCTTATAACATGTTAGGATCCCTAAGAAGTCCCTATGACCCCTTTCGACACATTAGAACTCTCAAGTGTGTCCTAAGGGGTCATACAACCCCTTGGGACACACTTGAGTGTTGAAATGTGTCAAAAGGGGTCATTAGGACTTCCTAGGGGCCCTAACATGTGATAAGGTGTACTAGGACCCCTAGGAAGTGCCCATAACCCCTTTCGACACATGAGAACACTCAAGTGTGTCCTAAGGGGTCATACGGACCCTTGGGACAAACTTAAGTGCTGAAATGTGTCAAAAGGGGTCATGGGGACTTCTTAGGGGTCCTAACGTGTGATAAGGTGTACTAGGACTCCTATGAAGTCCCCATGACCCCTTTTGACACATTTCAACACTAAAGTGTGTCCTAAGGGGTCTTACGACCCCTTCAGACACAATTGAGTGCTCTAATGTGTTGTTGGGGGTTAAGACCCTTAAGACCCTTAGGAACCCTCTATGACCCCTTTGGAAACCTTTTGGATGCCTTATATTGGTGTAATTAACCTATGTATTAATATGTCCTATATAATATATATAGTATATATATACTATACTTGAGTTTATTATATATACAATAATATTTTATAAATAATATATAATACATATCATATATATATATATATATATATATATATATATATATTACATACAATTTAAATACGAAGATATCATGTGATATATTGTAAAATACATATTAATATATGGCTCAAATTCTACAATATATAATACATATAAAATAATATATAATATATGATGTATAATGTAACATTTAATATTAATATATATTATATAATATTTAATATAAAATGTATATTATATAATATTTAATATATAATAGATATTATGTAATATTTAATATATATAATATATAATCTAATATATAATTTTTGATATATAATATATTGAAGTATGGAGAAATTGGAGGGAGAAAGGGGTTGGAAATAAATTAAGAGGGAGAAAGAGGAGGGAAAATTTAAAATTCAAAATTCTACTAGGATTTTCAAGTACCCAAAAATATTAGGTACCTGAGTTAATATCAGGTACCCGATTAGGCTCGGTATTGCTTTGTGCACGAAACCTACCTGGTCAACTCTTCAAATGTCACAAAAACATGTTTTTCCCCTATTTCTCTGAGTTCCAGACTTGGACTATGTAGCTGACAATTTCTTTTTCACCCAAATTTGATGAAATGAAAAGGGTATCTTAAGGAGATTATCAACTTTCTATCGATATAATTGCTATCAAATTTTGAATTTGGTATGTAATTATTAGTTAATTTCTAATTGAGTTACCTCTAAAGTGCTGATTTATATACTAATTGAAAAATGACTATAACTTTCAGATGGTATAACATTTTTGAAATTTGAAAAATGCGTCACATTCTATGCTTTGCCTACTATAAGGAAATTTTTAAAATTTTTTTTTTGTAAAGTTTTGAATGAGTTAAGGTGGGCAGACACGGGAGTTTTTTTATTCTAAAAATGTTGTAACAGAAAATTCATAATTAATGTTTTTTTGGAATAAAATTACAAAAAAATATGCCTCACATCCGGGCATGAGTCTACTACTTATATATAAAATATTATCATTTGATCATGATTAAGGTGGTCAGACATACACCTACTTCTTATTTTTTTCCTAAAATTTTTGTACTGCTGCATTGAAATCTATACTTTTCACCAATTATATTAATTTGTTTTTAGAAAAGGCCTATTAGTTTAGAAACTACATTCAATTTCCGACAGATTCTATTCTTACAACTTTTTGGTATTAGGTTGATAGCTAGTTCAAATTTTCATGTCAAGTTGACTAACCCTAATTTGCTGATTTTTCATTGTCACTTAAGGGCATAGTTTGGCCCCTCATGATCTTGCACATACCCATACATTAACTTACCAATCATTGATTGGTACAGTGTCTAGTTCACCTTTGTAGTTTCATATTCTTTAGTCAATTTGTTGCCTGTGACCATTGGAGTTCCAACTGGTTTAGCATCTTCCATGCCAAATGTTTTTAGTACTTCCTTTATATACTTGGATTGTGTGATGAATATCCCATCACTCTGCTGAATAACTTGTAGTCCTAGAAAGAACTTAATCTCTCCAAACATAGACATTTCAAACTCTTTTCTCATCTCATTAGCAAAGGATTTACATATGTGATCTTGACCTCCAAAGATAATATCATCCACAAATATCTCATAAATTAGAATAGTATCATCAGTATCACCTTTCATATACAAATTGTTGTTCTCACTACTTCTAACAAATCCAATACTTAACAAATAAGTATGCAGCCTTTCATACTAGGCTCTCGGTGCCTACTTCAAACCATACAAAGCTTTATGTAATCTACATACCATGTCTTTCTTGTCTGGATCAACGAACCCTTCTAGTTGTTCTATGTAGACTTCTTCTTTAAGTATCCCAATCAGAAATGCAGACTTAACATCCATTTGATAAACTTTAAATTTCTTATGTGCTACATAAGACAGTAACACTCTGATTCCTTCTAGTCTAGCAATAGGTGCAAAGGTCTCACCATAGTCATTTCCTTCCTCTTGTGCATACCCCTTGCAAACTAGTTTGGCTTTATTACTTGTAACCTCTCCAATTTCATTCAGCTTGTTTCTGAAGATCCACTTAGTACCGATAAAATTCTTATCCTTAGGTCTAGGTACTAAGGTCCATGTCTTGTTTTTCTCTATCTGTTCAATTTCTTCATTCATTGCATTAATCCATTCTTCATTCTGAAATGCAACTTTAACATTTTTTAGTTCATATTCACAAACTAAGCATGTATCTTGTCTTGACTTACTTCTCGTTTGTATGCCAGCTTGCTTTTTGCCAACAATTTGGTTCTCAGGATAATGTCTTTTGACATATCTTTCTAGTATCTGATCTCTTCTTTCTTGTTCATCCTGTTCAGGTTCATTTGCCTTCTTGGTAGGTCCTTCCTTCTTGTTAGTTTCTCTTTCCTATTCCTTGGTGTTGTTTTCCCACTGACTGGTTGTCACTGTCTGTGTCTTCGATAGATACTCTGGATGCTCAATGTATGTGAATCTACCATAGTCTTCTGCTTCCTTTTTTCTTTCTTTTGCATTCTTATCATCAAACTCATCAACCCTGACATTAGCACTTTCTATCATTTTATTAGTAACTTTATTTAGACACTTATATGCTTTACTTTTAGTGGAATAACCAAGAAATATCCCTTCATCACCTTTTGAGTCAAACTTTCCATTTCTTTCATCTTTCAGAATAAAGCATTTACTTCCGACAATTCTGAAATAACTTACAGTGGGTTTGTGTCCTAACCATAACTCATAGGGTGTTTTGTTAGTGTCCAACTATACTCGGTTCAAAACATAAACAACTATGCTAACTACCTCTCTCCACTGTCTGTGCAACATTTTTCTCTATCATTAGTGTTCTTGCACAATCAACTATTGACCTATTCCTCCTTTCAACAATTCCATTCTACTGAGGTGTCCTCAGTGCACAGACCTATCTTTTAATACCATGCTCATTACAAAAGTTAGTAAATTCATCAAAAATAAATTCACTACCTCGGTCAGATTTAAGCATTTCAGTTCTTTACCAATCTCTTTCTCTACTTTTTCTTTACACCACTTGAACATCTTAAATGCCTCTAATTTTTCTTTCAAGAACATGACAGTCATCAATCTAGTATAGTCATCAACAAAAAGAATGAAATATCTATCACCATAATAACTCTAAGTTCTCATAGGACCACACAAGTCAGTGTGAACTAACTCAAGTATTTTCTTTGTTGAATAATATTTTCTTTTGAAACTAGATTTTGTCATTTTGCCTTTCTAACACTCATGACACCTAACATGATCAGGCTTAGATAAGTTAGGCAGACCTCTAACCTTTTTCTTTTTACTAATTTTAATCATTGTATCATCTTAAAATGGAAGCACTTCCATGATAAGAGCATTTAGCCCTCTGAGTAAGTGGTCTGGGGTCATGTTAAGCACCTTGATCAGGTCTTTGCATGTATCTAGTTTTTCCCCCTATTCTGCTTTCCTCTGCACTTGATTTTCACTTCATATCTATATTTCCTAGCATTCTGGGTTAGGATCCTGAGGTTTTTGATCACAAGGTCAAAGTTGAACTTATCAGGTCAAATTTGACCTCTATCCTGACCTGGTCAGGATTGACCTCGACCCTGACTTGGTCAGATTCAAGTTCATCCTTGACCCCCCTATCCAGATTTCAAATTTCTTTGATTTTCAGGTGTCGGGTTTTGGGGATATTTGTTTTTCCACCTCCGGATCGGCCATTTCAGGTTTCAAAATGGTAAATATTTAAATTGCATTTAATCTAGGTATATTTTCTAAAGGTTAGGACCTAATTGGGATTTAATTCTCCAAGGTGGCCCCTCTAGAGGATTGTGCCCTAGTTCACTATAAAAGGAGGCCTTCCTCCCTCATTTTCTACATCCATTATCAACATCTCTCAAGAAATTTCATGAGAAAGCTCTCAAGTGCAAGCAAGTGAATTCAATCATTCAAGAAATCCTTCAAGCATTCAAGTTTTCAAGCATTCACCCATCAAGGAGATCCATTGTTAGCCATTGAAGGATTCAATCTCTTTGGAGCCCCCTTGAAGATCCATCCTTCTACATTCATCCAAGCCTCCTCATATGCAAAGATCAATTCAAGATTGGTGTTGAAGATCAAATGCCATTGATTTGAGACATCCTACATTCATTCTACATCCATTAAAGCATTCCTACTTGTGGATTTGAGGATTCGAATCCTCTACAAGGACTTCAACATAAGCGAGGTGAATTATTTCAATTACTTTGTTTATGCACACTACATTTCAATTCAATTTCAAGGTTAATTCCTAAATTGGGGTTTGACCAAGGAAAAACCCCATAAAAACAAAAACCCCCTTTTTCTTGCAGGTATAGGTGCAGAATTTTAGATCTGAGATTGGATTTCGATACCCTTTTTGGTGAACTTTCAAGATCTGTGAACAAAGTCAAAATCAACCTTCAAATAAAGAATGTAGCCTTTGACCTTTTATGAGGGTCAAAGACTACTTGTCGTAAAAAAGATAAAAGATTTCTGGGTTTTCTTCATCTCAGCATTTCCAGTCTGAAACAAGTTGTAGAATTGCCTAAAAGTACATGCAAACATTAGAAATTGGCATTTACTAGATTTTCCCTAATTTGAGGTTAGTACTTGTATTTCAATTATTTTAGATTTCAAGCATAATTCTACATAGGGAAATATAGGGTTTTTCTCTCTCTTTCATATTCTCCATAGATTGATTTGATTGTGTATTAACCTTTTGGTTGATCAAATTGGATCTCTCCTTTTGGAATTTGGATTTAGGAGTGATACCATTTTACCCCTATTCATTTTGGTGAACCCGACTAGCTTACTCTCTTTCTTTTTGGTGTTAGATTTCATTTTATCTTGTTAGTATTAGATTTATCTTTTGTGTTAGATCTTGTATGCTAATTAGATTTCAAAAATAAAAAAATATTCATGCTTTATGTGGTTTTAGTTTAGTTCATTTGCATTACATTGGTTTATGAGCTTTACTACTACTACTAGTCCTACTTATAATATTCTGGTTAGAAGAAGTCATAGACTCATGGGTGCCTTTAATCATGAATCTTCCTCTTCTTTCCTTAGGGTCCTCGATGATAATTTGATTCTTCATGATTCCAATCCTACAATGGAGCAAAACTCTTCTCACTCATCTCATGATGAGGATGACGCTTTAAGAGTTCCTCCTGAACAAGTCCAAAAACTTTCAACTAAACTTAATAAAATGGGTAATTGGTTTATTCAAGAGAATGATAATCAAGATTCTATTCAAGCTATAGAGGCTCTTAAGAAAGTTCTTCGTGATAGTGATCAAGGTGTTAACCTCTTGCATGGTATTAATCACCTCATGCATTCAAATGTTAAACCTTTATCTCAAGAAGCTCAAGATTTAGGGTTGATTCCTCCTATCACTAGTGTTGAACCTCCTTCTAATCCTTTACCTAGTATTCCTACCTATACTCCTTTGGTGACTATGATGGTTCCCTCTATTCCTATGAGTGTTCCTCTTGTGTCCCTTCCTACATCACAACCTTCATATCATAATGTTCCTTTTAATTATTCCAATCCACTTCCAACTGTAGTTCCTAGTGTTCCTCCAGTTGTGTCTTCTATTCCCACAACTTCTTACACTTTTCCTAGTGTGTTTAATGTTGCTACTCCTATTTCCTCTAATGATTCAACAATCATCAGTTTGGCTCAAACTGTGTCATCCTTACAACAACAACTTTCTTCCTTAACTCAAAACAAGTTTAGTATCCCTACATGTGACATGGGAAGTCCTTTGTCCTTGGATATTATTCATACTCCTATTCCTCAGCAAGTCGATATGCCTCGTCTTGAGAATTATAATGGAAACACAGATCTTGTTCATCATGTTAAAACATTCCAAATCCTTTGTAGTGATTATGCTCATGACCATAGGGTTTTAACCAAACTGTTTGCTAGAACCTTCCGTGACAAGGCCTTACAATGGTATTGTTCCTTGCCTCCTTATTCTATTGATTCCTTTCCAAAACTTGCTAATGCCTTTATTCAACAATTTCAAAACAACATTGGCCCGCAAGTGTCTTTAACTGATTTGATGTATTGTAAACAAAGTGCTAAAGAAAAATTAACTAAATTTATTGGTAGATTTAAGCATTTGTATGCTCAAATTTCCTATCCTGTTCCTGATATTGATATTCAATGTATGATTATTTCAAATTTGCAAAAGGATATTAGAGATAAGATTCTGCTTACTGAATTTACCTCTTTTCAACAACTTTGTGCAGTGCTTCATCATTATCAATTAAAAGTGAGTCAATTTGAGAGCAACACTCCAATGGCTCCTGTTCCAGGTGATAAGAGTGATGCTGCTCCTAATCGAAACAAATTTAAAAAATTCAACAACTATGTCAAGATAAACAAACAAGTGAATGCAGTTGCTGATCAAGTTGTTGTTGCCTCTCACAATGCCACTTCTACATGCACTACTTTTTGATTAAATCATACATTTACTCCTCTTTTTGAACCTTTACATGCTATTATGAATAGGTTGTTAACTGCTAATATGATTACTTTACCTCCTATTCAACCTCTTTTACCTGTTACGATTGCCTCTAAATCTTTTGATGAAAATGCTTTTTGTTACTATCATCATCAGAATGGTCATGATACTGAGAAATGTTATTCTTTAAAACATAAGGTTTAAGATTTAATTGACTCTAATGCCTTAACTATTGATAATCTTGATGGTAGTGGGAACAAATCTATCTCTCCTCCTAATCAAAACCTTCAAATCTATACGAATCCTTTACCTACGCATGATACTAATACCATTGCTCAACCATCTATTGTGGACATTTTGTATGACTCAAAGATGGATGATCTCAATCATGTTGTTAATCAAGTGGAGCATGTTGGTCAATCTGTATCTCTACCCCAACCTCCACCTCAACCTTAGATTCAATCTCAAGTTCAATCTCAACCTTGTCCAAAACCTAAACCTAAATTGAAAATTCAATCCAAACCTCAACAACAACCTAAGAATAAATGACCTCGGGAGATTTTGATTACCTTTGATGACTCTGAGACTATTAAAGCTCTTGATGGTCCCCTTTACATTTATGCTAGGATTTCTTAGAAACCTACTCATGGTTGTCTTATTGATCCTACATCCTTAGTCAATGTTGTTACTGAAGAAAATATTTTTATGAAAAGCTTACAACATGATTCTTATGATACATTGAATGTGTGGATTCAAAATTGTAATGGTTTTCTTTATCCATCATTTGGTTCTATTACTTTACCGGTTGAACTTTGTGGAAAAATTGTGAACACTTCCTTTGTTGTTTTTCCTACTTCTGATCAATTTCAAGTTAAGCTAGGTTTGCCTTGGTTAAATGCCATGCATGCCATTACTTAACCTAACCATAAGTGTCTTAAGTTAATTCATGATGAAGAAGCAAAGATGATTAATCATAGTTTATATCAACCTTCTAGGCCTAGAGATTGTGCCGCTCTTGATTTCTTTTGGCCTTCATTACCTAATTCATGTCATCCTCGACCTGATAATCTTTTCCATTCATATCAAGCTTATAAACATCATAAGATTCTTGAATTAAGCATACCTCCTATGGATCTTAATTATGGTATTTTGCCTACACCTTCTATACCTCCTTTAACTATGGCTTCTAGTTTTGTTAATCAAGTTCCTTCTATCACTCTTCCTAAAGAACCTATCAAAGATCCTGTAATTGTTTCTCCTATTGTTGATAATCCTATTGATCTTCCTAAAGAACCTATGAAGGATCCTATGATTTTTCCTCCTAGTTCTCAACCTATTTCAAATAAATAAAAAAGTAATCAATTTGCTAATGAACTTCGTAAAAAGCATCGTGTTCATGCTAAAGCTCGTAATTCTATTCTTCAAAGATCTCTATCTTCTTCAGATAAATCTATGCATGATGTGTTAGAAGAAGGTGTTATTAATAATGATGTTAATATGCATGATTATGATGATTCTATTCGTATCTTAGAGCCTATTTTGATTAATTTAGATGAACAAGATAATCTTGATGATACTGATGATGTTAATGATGAATATGAGACTATTGACATTGACATTAATTTACCTAATATGCTTTCATCAAAATTAACTCTTACACCTAGTGTCAAACATTATGATTCTCAAGAGGATCCTTGTTTGGAACTAGCTATCATTCCTACTGTGTTGGATATAGTCCCTCTTGCGATTTACCCACCTTCCCTAAATGATATACAACAAGGTGGGGAGAGTAGGTGGCATGCTTGATCGGCTTGTCCTTCATGGTAGCTTTGTTGTGTGTTTGCTTGCTGTATTGTGCTTCTCCCATAATGTGTTTGCTAAATATTGTTAGATTCTTTTATACGATCCTTATTACTTAGTTGGTACAAGGTGATAAAGGAATCGAAACTATTGTTCAAATTCCTCTATATGTATCTCTATTCTTCTATGCGTTGTTCCATGTTATGTTGTAATTGTGCTATTGTTCGTAAATGTTTCCTTGTGTAATCTTCTTGGATTCGAGATATGGTAGCACTAAATTCTTTTTGGTCTCCATGTCATGGTCTGAAAATATTCTCCTTTGTATATTTTATGTGATGTTTCCTCATCGTAGTTCTACTTTCTTTGGGGAATGATGTCAATTCATTTGCAATAATATCATATATATATTATCTTATGATCATACTGACCCTATGGTAGGTAGATCCCTTTTTTGTTCTCTATATGTTTCTATCATATTTCCCTTGATTTGTCTTTGTATTGGGGAATCTCGATGTGGAAACGTAATTAGTGGAGTTATTTATGTTTCCATTAAAGCCATTGCTCCTGTTAAAGTGTCAGCAATGACTTTAATGTGGGGGCATATGCTCTGCTCACTTATTGCACACACACACACTTGTTGATATGCACATATTTTTCAAAATACTCTTTTCTCCCTTTTTGGATTAGTAACTAATCCTTAAAGCATGGATTTATATTTTAGGATCTCTTGATCCCTCTAGTTTCAAATATACATATATTTTGATCCCTTAAGGTCGGAGGTGTCCTTAAGATTGGATCTCTTTAGTTTTTTAGTTTTATTCTTATGGAATACAATATTCCTAAGGGTGAATCCTTTATGGGTTGACTAGTGAGTAGCCACATTCACTAGATGGTTCGATTCCATCTTTTCAGTTGCGTTGTTTCCTTGTGTGGTTCACAATGGGACATAAGTTCTCATTGGGTGAAGTAATCACACCCTTTCTTTCTCTCTCTAGAGATGTCTCTCTTATTATGATCTAAGATTCGATGAAGACTTGAGTCCCTAGGGGCTTAGGGTCTCTTTTTGTCCATTGGATTACAATAAGATTATATTTTCATTCTGATCTCCTTTACCAAGAGTTTGTATCGAGTCTATACTCTTGCTAAAGTGGAGGCTTTATGTATCATCTTAAAATGGAAGAACTTCCATGATAAGAGCATTTAGCCCTCTGAGTAAGTGGTCTAGGGTCATGTTAAGAGCCTTGATCAGGTCTTTGCATGTATCTAGCTTTTCCCCTATTCTTCTTTCCTCTGCACTTGATTTTCACTTCATATCTGCATTTCCTAGCATTCTGGGTTGGGATCCTGAGGTTTTTTATCATAAGGTCAAAGTCGACCTCTATTCTGACCTGGTTAGGATCGACCTCTATCCTGACCTAGTCAGGATCAACCTCGACCCTGACCTGGTCAGATTCGAGTTCGTCCTTGACCCCCTTGTCCAGATTTCAAATTTACTTGATTTTCGGGTGTCAGGTTTTGGGGATATTTGTTTTCCCGCCTCCGGATTGGCCATTTCGGGTTTCAGAATGGTAAATCCTTAAATTTCATTTAATCTAGGTATATTTTCTAAAGGTTAGGACCTAATTGGGATTTAATTCTCCAAGGTGGCCCCTCTAGAGGATTGTGCCCTAGTTCACTATAAAAGGAGGCCTTCCTCCCTCATTTTCTACATCCATTATCCACATCTCTCAAGAAATTTCATGAGCAAGCTCTCAAGTGAAAGAAAGTGAATTCAAGCATTCAAGCAAGCCTTCAAGCATTCAAGTGTTCAAGCATTCATCCATCAAGGAGATCCATTGTTAGCCATTGAAGGATTCAATCTCTTTGGAGACCCCTTGAAGATCCATCCTCCTACATTCATCCAAGCCTCCTCATATGCAAAGATCAATTCAAGATTGGTGTTGAAGATCAAATGCCATTGATTTGAGACATCCTACATTTATTCTACATCCATTGAAGCATTCCTACTTGTGGATTTAAGGATTCGAATCCTCTACAAGGACTTCAACATAAGCGAGGTGAATTGTTTCAATTACTTTGTTTATGCACACTACATTTCAATTCAATTTCAAGGTTAATTTCTAAATTGGGGTTTGACCAAGGCAAACCCCCCATACAAACAAAAACCCCCTTTTTCTTGTAGGTACAAGTGTGAAATTTTGGATCTGAGATCAGATTTGGATACCCTTTTCGGCAAACTTCTGAGATCTACGAACAAAGTCAGAATCTACCTTCAAATAAAGAATGTAGCCTTTGACCTTTTATGAGGGTCAAAGACTACCTACCATCAGAAAGATAAAATATTTTTGGGTTTTCTTCGTCTCGACATTTCCAGTCCAAAACAGGTTGCAGAATTGCCCAAAAGTACACACAGACATAAAAAATTGACATTTTCTAGATTTACCCTAATTTGAGGTTAGTACTTGTATTTAAATTATTTCAAATTTCAAGCATAATTCTCCATAGGGAAATATAGGGTTTTTCTCTCTCTTTCATATTCTCCATAGATTGATTCGATTGTGTATTAACCTTTTGGTTGATCAAGTTGGATCTCTCCTTTGGGAATTTGGATTTAGGAGTGGATCTCATATTTCCCCCATACATTACAGATCTAAATAAAGGTGATTCCATTTTACCCCTATTCAATCATGTTATCAAAGTTCACATGACATAACCTTTTATGCCATAACCAAGCATCTTCATTTTTCATCATTAAGCAAGAAGACTCATCATTGTTAAGATAAAACAAGTTACCTTTCAATTGTGCTCCTGTTCCAACAAGTCTTCCTCCATCACCAAATATTTTTACTTTCTTTCTCTCAAAAGCAACTCGGTGACCTGAATTGTTCAGTTGTGCCACACTTAGAAAATTATAGTTTAGTCTTTCTACCCAATAAGCATTATCACATTGGATTCTATCATTTATCAGCAAGGATCCCTTTCCTCTAACCATGCAAGGTGTATCATTACCCATTTTTATAGTTCCTCCATTATATTGCTCAAGATGATTAAATTTTTCTTCATCACTAGTCATGTGATGTGTACAACCACTATCTATGATCCATGTATCATTTTTATTAACCTTAGAAATCAATTTTGTTTCTACATACTTTTCTTCTTCCTCAGAATCATCCTTCATAGCAACAAATAGTACCTCTACATCATCATTTGAATCAGAATCAGATTCATTTTCCTCAGCAATGTAACATACCTTTTTTCCTTTGTGATTATTGTCTCAGTTTTCTCTATTGTAGCGTCGGTAACTTCTGTTGTCTCTTCTCCCATATCTTCCTTCACTAGATCAGTCTTTGTTTCTGTCATCTTCCTTCCTATTTGGACATCTAGCAGCAATATGACCAACTACTTTGCAGTTAAAATATGCTTAAGGTAATTTTCCTCTATATCTACCTTTTCCTTTAGGTAATCTCCTAGCCATAAGAGCTTCAAGCTCATGATCAGTATTGCTATCACTATCATCCTTATTATTTCTACGACTAGACTTACCAATTTTCAAAGAAGTCATAAAATAAGATTCAACAGTTGGTACAACACTATTATCATAGTTTTTTAGTTCAAATGTTGTTAGCTTTCCAATCAGATTATCAAGAGTGAGAGTATTGTTAGGTGCTGACCTATTTTCATGAATTGCAGATATTCTGATGGCATAGATAGGCAATAAAGTTCTTAGAATTTTTCTTACCAAAGTGTCTTCATCAATAACTCCATCAGATGCTCTAATAGAATGAACTACCTCCTTTATTCTATTTGTGTACTGCACAATGTTTTATCCTTCTTTCATCTTCATATCATCGAATCTTCTTCTTAAACTTTAAGCTCTGGCTCTCTTGACATTTGTATCACCACTATAAACTTGAGCAACTTTATCCCACATATCTTTAGCAGTAGCGCAATCTTTAATATCTTCAAACTCGGCATCTGTCAGGGTAGCAACAATCTCCATCATAGTAATGTTATGCTCATGTCGATCTCTTATTTGATCTAGAGTCAAAGGTCTAGTGGGCGATGCAATGTAGCCATTCTCTAATAGTGTGAGGGTAGAATTCCCAATTCCAGATATATGCAGTTTCATTTGGCTTTACCATATTGTAAAGTTGTCCTTGTTCAGCTTTGGCACATCCCTCTTATACATTTTGTGATCTTTATGCTGAAGTCCTTAAAACTCTGTTCCAAGCAACCAATACGCTCTGATACCAATTGTTAGAATAACTAAGAGGTGTATGCACCCTAAAATGGTCGCCTAGACTTTGGGCCCCATTTCTCAATTTATCAAATCCCTGAATCAATATTTTCAAAAATTAACATTTTATCAATTATATCAATTTCCTTGATCAAATCCTTTTCATCATTTTTGATTATTTGCCTTGGGCTAACCATTTTATCCTAAAGTCTTTATTTATTCAAAAGGAATATTTCCTCCCCTTTTAATAAATAAAAAGCCCCCACTTTTCCTCTTATCCTAAGTTGCACAAATAAAGCATTATTCTTATTTTATAAAAAAGAAGAAAAGTACTTTTAGTCTCATATGGACACAAAAGTCAACTCTTATTTTCTCATTGGAGGATATTTGTGCACATGGATTGCTCCTCTTTGATGCTCCACTATTGATTAAATCTTTTTCCTCTTAATCTCCATGGTCCATTCCTTTTTATTCCCTATAAAAGAAGAGCTCTCCTCCTCAATTGAGATCCATTCATGTTTTATGCTAATGTTATGCTACAGGTTTTCTAGGTCTTTTGGAGCTCTTTGAAGACATTCTTGCATTCAAGATTTGAAGACATTATTGTTGCATCTCATTTAGTTTTCTTTCATAGTTGCATAATCATGGCATTCATAGCTTAGATTTATTTTATGCAATAGATTAATCTCATCTAGCTTAATTAGGAGAGATTGTAATACTTGCAATTTCCTTTTCATAGTCTAGTTTGCACTTTCCTTTCATAGATTAGATTTCCTTTCAAGCATTGCATTGTTATCATTGAGCTTAGATTGCATCTTTAATCTAGCTTGCATTGCATTTTCATTTGGATTCATTGGAGATATTGGCACTCTTGCCCTTATCTTCAACCTTGAATCTCTCATTGTGTGGTTGACTAGCAAGGTCATTAGCTTCATAGCTCTAGCTGAGAGAAACTCTACATCTTGCAACTCCATACATAGAGAGCTATGGATCAATTTTTTAGGCCTCATTCTTGAGTGTTCTTGATTGTAAGAATCCATAGAAGTGCACTACTTTTGTGTGTACATTTTTGGTGCCCATCGTGGGGCAAGACATTAGCTTTGTCCCTTCATTTTCTGCATTTTCATCAATTTTTAGCGCTATTTTTGGTCTCTGGTTTTTCTGTCTCAGAGTGTCATGTGACACTTTTCACCAGTGTCGTGCGACAGTTTGCTGTATGATAGCGCGACACTTCACCGGTTAATAGTGTCACTCTTTTTGGTGGAAACTGTCGCCTGTAGGTTTTGAAGTCTGTCGCCCCGCAAAGAATTGTCACACCAGTATATAGAGAAGTGGCGCACGATAGTTCTGGTGACTATACTATCACCTGTACTTGATAGTGAGTTTTTTAGATCCTTTTAGCCAAGTTTAGATTGATTTGTTTGTTAGTTTGATTTGTTGTAGCTAAATAGATTTCATTTCTAGATTTCAGTTGGTTTAGTTGCTTTCATAGGCACATCTCTTTTGGGTTAATAAAAGAACATAGATTTGCCTTTGATAGTTTGTGAATGCTCTTTGGTTTCTAATATCAAACATCTCATTTGAGTGATTGAGGGCATGGATTCATTCCTTGTTTGCATAGGGGGTTAAATGTTCCACTTTTTGGACTCACCCTATGTTTGCTTGGAAATTTAAATATTCCATTGATTCAACCCCTTTTTCATTTGTGGGTAGTGTTGATAAGCAACTTTAGATTACTTTTGATTGAGCTTGTTAGCTAAATTGGGTGTTGGACTTGCTTATTTCTAATCACCCCTCATTATTTTCCCTTTGGATGCAAGGTCAACATTCATACATGGGGGAGGGGTCTACTTGAAAAGAGTGTTAAATGTTCCACAAAGTTCTCCCTTTTATGCTTTCTTGATCTCATTAGTTTTCTAAGGTGTGGACTCACTTTGAGTTTGTGTGAGGAGTTAAATGTTCCACTTTTGGACTCACTTTGAGTTTGTGTGAGGAGTTAAATGTTCCACTTTTGGACTCACTTTGAGTTTTTGTGAAGAGTTAAATGTTATACTTTTGGACTCACTTTGAGTTTGTGTGAGGAGTTAAATGTTCCACCTTGTGGACTCACTTCACATTCACTTAAAGAGTTAAATGTTCCACTTTTGGACTCACTTCACATTCACTCGAAGAGTTAAATGTTCCACTTTTAGACTCACTTCACATTCACTTGAACAGTTAAATGTTCCACTTTTGGACTCACTTCACATTCACTTGAAGAGTTAAATGTTCCACTTTTGGACTCGCTTCACATTCACTTGAAGGGTTAAGTGATCCACCTTTAGTGCTTTAAATACTTTTTGATAGTGGATTGCTTGGAGCTAATTGGATTTTAGGATTGTTCTAACCATTGTGAAGCTAACAAGTTGCTTTGTAGGTACTCTTGCTTGAAAAAAAATTGATACATTGCATGCTAAAAGGGCTACTAACGATTTTTGTAGGGCTGCCCAAAGCATAAGAAAAAAAATCAAGTGCTCATTTAATTGCTTTCTTTATTGATTAAGTGTGGCATATACTAGTTGTTTCATTTCATAGGCACTTAATATCTTGTGGAAAGAATTTTGAGGTGGTAGGAGAAGTATGCTCTTCACCCTTGTGGTGAACCAGAAAATCTTGACCCATCTTAAGATTTTGGAAGCAAGAGGGTAATTAAAATTTTCTTGGTGTGTTTGGGAGAAAGCTTTGGGATAAGGGGAGTATGCTCTTCACCCTTGTGGGGAAAAAAAATCCTTGAATCTCATAAGTTGATCCATTTTTGTTTAGATTTTTAGAATCTTTTAGCGGGCTTGCTCTTGAGCAATCAAGAGGAACGACCCAAGTGGGGACAAGCTAATACCAAGCTATTCCAACCCACTATAATCTCAAGGCTATTGAGGACACAAAACCTTGGTAGATGTAGTGCTTGTCTTCACTTGATGTGAGTACTTGTGGGATTATGACCACGAGGAAAGTGTTGAGCAAGAATGCTTAAGGTACTCTTAAGGCCACGAGGTCCTAGTCCTTTACGAGGAGCAAGAGGGGTACTACAAATGGAAGCCCTTAATAAGAACCATAGATAGAGGCCACCCTATTTTTCCACTTAGCTTCTTGGTGCAAGGATTGATCCAAGTGGAATAACCCAGATCACCCCAAGATTACCCACCATCTGTGTTCCTTTGGTTGTGTCTTTGGCACTTCCATGACAAAGCCAATATCTATTGTGGGCAACCACTTTGTGTGAGGCAAGGGAGCATCAAGTGTGGGCCAAGTTGTTAAGTACTGAGCCTTGACCTTTTAGGATAGATATTGCTTGAAGTGCTTTTGATTGTGCTCTACTAGTGTAAACGTTCTCAACATTTAAATAATCGGTAGCATTCATAGGGTGTTTTTTCCATTTTTGATATCATAATTGTTTGTCTTGGCAAGGTTGCTTTTTCCCTTGGTCTAAGTGCTTGGAGACACATTTGATCCCATACTATTTGCAAACCTGTCAAATTACTGCTGTCATTGTGATTGGAATCAAAAAATCAACCCTCAAACTGAAAATTTTGAATGAACAAGCCTTAAAATTGAGATTTTTGACACTCACTGGTCAAAGAGTCGTGCGACACTGAAAGACTATCACCCCCTATTCTGAGAACTATCATGGGCTAGTTCACCCCAAAAAAACTATCACCTCTCTTACCTAGAAATTATCACTCTGTCTGCCTGGACTGTGTCACACGACATTACGTGAAGTGGTGCCTGACCTTAAAGTGGCGCGCTATTTTCTTGGAGACTGTCACCTGAGATTTTGCTGTTGTATACCTAGTTTCACTTGCTTTTAGTTGGTTGGGTCTTTAGGAAGGTTACTTATCTTACCTCTGCAAGCCTATTTTGACCTTGAGTTTCTGGTTTTAGCCCTCTAGGGTTAGTATCATTTGATTTATAGTGTCACCTTGGGAAAGATTGCCAAGTTAGAAGACTATTCTTGTTGAGAAAGAACATCTCTAGAATTGTTAGCTACATTCTTGGAGAATTTTAGTGCTCCTTTTGTCCAAATCATTTTCACCAAATGTCAAATTCAATTATATTTTGGCCTAGTCCAACATGTTGATTCAAAATTGCAAGGATATTTATCCTTTGATTTGAGGCACCTCTTTGACAGTGTTGGTAAAGCCCCTTTTATTTCTATATTTCCATCTCTTTTTGGACATTAGAGAACTTCAATTATCCTAGTTTGGTGTTGATACTTTGTGAGGTCACCTTATCATTAAGAATCTTTTTCTTTCATGTCAGTTACAACTCAGTACCAAGTAAATCAAGGGAAGTGACCCCCGATTGTCTTCAATCAGTTACCCTTAGTTAAGAGTCATCAACAATGAAAGGGAAAGGAACCTATTTTTGACCAATCCCCAAAGAGTGAGTCTGAGGTCTATTTCAATCCAAAGAGTAATCCTAATGAAGCGAGTACCTTTGTGGCACCACTTTCATCGAATATGGATATGAGTTATACTTTCACAAGAGAACAAAGGGAAGCAATGAATCAAACTCTTAATGACATTTTCCAATGACATAGGGGTGACATGATGTCTACTGGGTCTTCTTCTAATAGTCCACTTGGATCACCTCCTATCAATGACAGGTATTTGGATGCTCACCAACGAGCAGAGAAACACTATAGGAAAGCTCACCCGGATGCACAGTCACAACCCGATAACCAAAACAATGAGTCAGGTGATGCTCACATCAATGCAACTAATATATTCAGACATTCAAGAAAGTCTTCTCCTCTTAGAGATGCCTCACGATATACAAGTGACAGGTTAAAGAGGATTGAAAGAGAAAAATAAGCTTTCTTAGATGAACAAGCTGCTAAGAAAGAAAGGTTCAAACAATTGGAGGATGAGGAATGAGCTTTGCTAGACATAAGGAGAAGAGCCACACAAGAAGAACAAGATAGGCTCCTAGTGCAACAACTTCATAATCAATTCAACAATAGGGGTACCCACAGTGGAACCAACTCTCCACCATTTACTCCCTCAGCAAGTCCAAGGACCAGGAGAAGGTCAAGGACTCCTTCGAGATCACCTAGTCCTAGAGGAAGAAGGACTTATCGACATAATCATCATAGGATGAAATCACCTCCCAGATATTCAAGACAACCCTCCCAACAAGCTCATCATGGCTCTCAACATGGAGGAAGTTATGCCAACTTTGATCATATGGATTTTATGACTATGCAGCAAGAACCATCTTTTCAAGCATATGTAGAAAGATATGTGGAGCAAAACAAGGATCAGTTCCTAGAAAGTCTCATCAACAAAGGTGCTAAGGTCCCATATGTTTTTGATGTGCACCAAAAGATTAAGAAAAAAAATCCTTCAACCAATGAAGTGATCATGCAAATGCAAAGGGACATAGAGAAAATGAGAGCTCCTAAGAGTACATTCAATTTAGACTCCATATGTCCCAACCCTATAGACAAAAGTGTGGCGATGATTGAATTTCCTAAGAAGGTTGAGTTCCCAACTTATGACAAATATGGTGGTATTGGTGACCCTCATGACCATGTTAGACAATTTTACATAATGAGCTTTGCTTTTCATCATGAAGACTCCTATTTAATGAGATTATTCCCAAGGAGTCTAAAAGGTCAAGCTATGGAGTGGTTCACCAACCTTACTCCTCCAGTGAAGACATTTAAAGAACTTGTTCAAAGATTTGTCCAACATTTTTCTTACAATCTATCAAGTTCAGTCACAATGCTTGATTTGTGCAAACTCAAACAAAATCAAGGAGAACCTTTTGTCACCTTCTTGCAAAGATGGAGATGGTTGTGCTCGAAGTATCCTAGAATGATTCCCGAGGAAGAAAGAATAGAAATAATTGTGAGCAATTTAATACCAGAGCTAAGGTATGAAGTGAGGAAAATGGTTTTTAGCTCTTTTGATACCATGGTAGAGACTGCATGTCATATAGAAGATGTCCTAAAAGAATAAGGCATTTTGGCCAAAACAACAATCATAATGGTAATAAGGACAAAAAGAACTCTTATTGGAATAAGAATAAGCAAGTGGTTAATGATAGGGTTGTTGACTCATCACAACCTAAGAATGAAGGAGTTCTTAATCTCTCTAACGCAGTCCAAGCCATGAAGCTGCAAACATCTTCAGAACAACAAGAGAATAAACCCAAGTATCAAGGGAGACCTAAAATAGAAAAGAGACAATTTACCAAGCTTGGGGACTCATATGAAGACATTTTCAAGATGTTAATTGCTCATAATTTGGCACAACCTCAGGATCCTTCCAAGCACCACATACCAGATCCTAAGCCTCATTGGTGGAATGAGAAGGCTTTTTGTGTCTTTCACAATGGAATTGGACACGATATAGAAAATTTTTTTAGACTTAAGCATCTTGTCCAAGATCTTATTGAAAGTGGAAGATTACAAGTTGATGGGTTGACCACAAATGCTGACCACAAATCTTTTAAAGAACCCTTGCCCAAATATGAAAAAGGAGAGAACTCTAAGAGTAAGAATGGCAAGGCCGCTATCAACTACACTTATGCAACCGCTGAAAATGTCAATAATATGCTCGAATTTGTGGACAATGATGTCAATGTGATCACTGGGAGAGATCCCTATGGTTATAAAGAAAACTCATCCCCCATTTTTGATGAAGGACCCATTGTGGTGCTTAGAGGCCCTCATTCTCAAGGATTGTCTCAACCTCTTAATGTTGTCACTAGGAGTCAGTCCCAAGGTCCTGTTGTCATTTGAGGTCCTAATTCTAGAAAGTCAAAACAACCAGTGTCAAAGAGTGTTCCTCCTAAGTTTGTTGTTGGTCCGGATGTAAGTTATAACCTCATCAATCAGTTACAGAGAATGCCAACACAAATTTCTATTTTTGAGCTCTTTGATTTGTCTCCTAAACATAGGCATGTTCTTGAGGATGCCTTGGGAGCAGCCAATGTCCCTAATGACATAGATGTTGACCAATTCCAAAACATGGTCATTTACCTTGGTAGCCCTCATTACCTTACATTTTCTGAAGAAGATGACAAAGCACTAAGTCACGCGCATAACTTGGCCCTCCATATTGAAGTCATGATCCATAAAACCCATGTCAGGTGTGTGTTGATAGATGGGGGTGTCGGGCTTAATATTTTCTCTTTGAGTCTACCGAAAGCCTTGAGATATTTTGAGAAAATTATTGACACTAGGAAGAAGATCACCATCAAGGCCTATGATGAAGCAGAGCGAAGCTCTAAAGGATTGGTCATTCTTCTTGTTAGAATTGGTCCTGTAGAAAAGGACATTTTGTTTCAGATTGTTGATGCTGGACCTTTAGCATACAATATTTTGTTAGGTAGACCATGGATTCATGACATGCAAGTGGTGTCATCTACCTACCATCAATGTGTTAAATTCCCTTACAATGGTGTTGAAGTTTGCATACTAGGGGATAACACATTATCTGTTAATGTAATTTCAGCTGGTTCAAATGTTCCCTTAAATAGAGAAGCTAACAATTTTGATGCTTCTCTTGAGCAGTGTAAGAATAAATTTAAGTCCACTGACCTTGGCATGGGAGATTACAAAATGGATTCCTTCATAAAAATGCCAATCTCGCCTAGGTCTTATGGAAAACCTTCACTTGAGAGGAAACCTTCATCCTCCACCATGACTTTGTTTGGGAAATTTGTACAGTCCTCAGTGCCTATTCAAGAAGAGAAAGAGGAAGTAGCCATCAGAGATTGGATTTATAGAAAAGAAAAGTACCAACATAACGAGAATTTTGCACCTTCTCCTAAGACCTATGGGAGAGGATATACTCTGGTTAAAAACATGGGCTACTCAGGTCATGGACCTCTCAGTCATAGGTTATATGCTAAAGCAGAACCTCTTGATCATTCTCTCTTTGGCCAGAGAATTAAAACAACAGTGGGCCTAGGTTTTGAAAGAAAAAATTAAAAAGCTGCTACTATCCTAGCTGCGACGGATAGTGATGATGAGTCTAATTATGTGCCGAATTGGCAGAACCAACAAGATGAGTGTGAAGATTGGATCCCTTCCACTAATATCCTTTAGGGAGACCTAGATGCTTCCGCAATTGATCCAACAAGTTTTGAACAGGAACAATCCTCTATTACAACTCATGGTGAAGAATCTACTCAATCTCAAAATGATATCCAAGAAGGTTTCACCCTCAGTGACCCAGGTGCCTCTACCTCGAGGCCTAAAAAAATATGGTTGGTGCAAACATCCTAGCAGGGATTCTGACATAGAGTCACATGAGTATGAGTGGGAGACCCTCTCGGATTGTTCCAGTGTTGATCTAGACATTGTTGTTATCCACACATTTGAGTCCCAACCTGAGGTAGCTAACGAGTCTAGTGTAGGGCTAGAGGATTGGATTCCTTGAATTGCCTTAGTGGATGATACTTTGTTTGGGGAGACAAACCCTAATTCAAGTACCTTAGAGGGAGAGTTGATGAATCCTAACTATATGATCACCAGAGATAATACCTACCATATCAATAATATTGAACCAGTTGTTGACCTCCCCCTTGTCCACCGCCATTTGATTAACTGGTCACAGCTTTATCAAGAGCCTTAGCTCCTTACTTTCCATAATGACTATGAGATAGCCTGCTATTTAAATGCTCTTGAACTCGTAGTCTCTTCCACCAGTGAGCCTACAACAAGTATGACGGAGCCTAATATTAAGTACTTTAGTCATAAAATAAAAGAAAAGAGAAAGAAAAGAGATGGTTCTAATGGCGAAAACCACTTTGTGGTGGTGTCAGAACCCAAAATAGTAAAAACAAAAGATGTATCCAAAGGTGAAAACCTCCTTGAGGTGCCTAAGGATGGGGTACTTAATAACTTGCCGAGTTATTTTCAGGATAGATTGTCAGTTCTCATTGAGCCTACATAGCCAGTGAATCTGAATATGAAGGAATCTCCACAAATGATTCATCTAGCTCAGTCTCTATCAGAACAAGAAAAAGAGGCATATACAAGATTCTTATAGAAAAAGAAAATCAATTTTTCTTGGACATATTAAGATATGCCAGGGCTTGACACTAATCTTATTATGAATCATCTATCTATAGCTCTAGAAATTAAACTAGTAAAACAAAAGTTGAGGAAAATGCATCCTCACATAGCTCTCCTTGTTAAGGCTGAATTAGAAAAGCTCTTAGGAGTAGGATTTATTAGAGCTATTGACTATGCCGAATGGATCTCCAATATTGTTCGAGTTTAAAAACATGATGGGTCCATTTGTGTATGCACAGACTTCAAAGACCTTAACAAAGCTTGCCCAAAGGATGACTTTCCACTCCCTAATATAGATATGATAGTGGATATGACTGCGGGCTATGAAATATACTCTTTAATGGATGGTTTCTCTGGATATAACCAAATAAAAATAGCTCTTGAAGATCAAGAAAAGACAGGCTTCACATGTGCATGGGGAACCTATTGTTGGAATGTCATGCATTTGGATTGAAAAATGCAGGAGCTACATATCAAAGAGCTATGACAACAATCTTTCATGACATGATACATAAAAATATGGAAGATTATGTGGATGATACCTTGGCTAAATCTAAGAAAAGGCATACACACCTCAAAGATTTGGAAGTAATTCTAGATCAAATGGAACAATTTCAATTAAGATTGAATCCAAAAAAGTGTGCATTTGGGGTTACCTTAGGTAAACTTCTAGGATTCATAATTTCAACCAAAGGAGTAGAGGTGGATCATAAAAAGGTTCAAGCGATATTAGATATGCAACCTCCTAAGAACATTAGTCAAATGAGAAGTCTCCAAGGATGACTCCAATCTATATGGAGATTCATTTCATAGCTTGCAGATAGAGCACAACCATTCAATAAGACATTGCATAAGGGAATCTCATGTACCTAGAATGAGGATTGCCAAAAGAGCCTAGACCAAATAAAATAGTACTTGGCTAATCCCCCAATTTTAATGCCTCCTATCCTAGGAAAACCATTGATTTTTTATATATCAGCGATGGAATCTTCTTTGGGGGCACTGTTGGCTCAACTTGATCATACTAGGAAAGAAAGAGCCATTTACTACATCAGCTGTACACTTGTCTCCTATGAGGTCAATTATACTAGTATTGAAAAATCTTGCCTTGCTGTGGTGTTTGCTTCCCAAAAGTTGCATCACTACATGCTTGCACATACAATACACCTCATAGCTAAAATTGATCCTCTCAAATACTTGCTTGGTACATGGGTAGACTTGCTAAATGGATGATGATTCTTTCAGAATTTGACATTGCGTATGTTGAGCGTAAAGCCATAAAAGGACAAGCTATTGCAGATCAACTGGCTAATTTTCCAATAAAATACAAAACATTAATGCAAGTTGAATTCCCAGATGAGCACATCATGTACATGACTGCAAGAACTTGGAAGATGTTCTTTGATGGTTCAAATATGAAAAATGGATCAGGAGCCAAACTATTGTTTGTTTCCCCTCATGGGTATACTATTCCAAAATCCTATAAATTACTGTTCCCATGCACAAACAACATTGCTAAATATGAAGCCTTAACTAATGGATTGAAAATGGCCATTAAATGGGGAATTATAGAGCTGCATGTCTTTGGGGATTTGCAACTGATTATCAACCAAGTAAATGAAGAATACCAAACTAAGGATGACAAGCTGATCCCTTATAAGAAGATGGTTGATTCATTGCGATGCTATTTCACATTTGTAACAGTTCAATAGATCCCTAGAACAGAAAATAAGGCTGCAGATGCTATGGCTACATTGGCTTCACTTCTTCAATTGGAACAACATGAGTCAAGATTTGAATTCTTGGTGGAAGAGCTACACCATCCCATATTTGACTCCTCTGAAGGCCATTTCATCTGTACCTTGGTTGGTCATGAGTCTTCCCGTTATGGTGCTATCTATTCATACCTTTGTGATGGCACCATTCCTGAAACCTTTAACCGCTCAGAAAGAAGAAACCTTGTCCGTAACACCTCTTGCCATACCCTTATCTTTGGTGATTTATATAGGAGGGGTTTAGATGGGGCACTTCTTAGGTGCTTGGAAAAGGATGAGTCTGACCAAGCGTTAGTTGACATCCATGAGGGCATTTGTGGAGGACATTCCAATGGTCTTTCCATGGCCCGAAGGTTGCTTAGGGCGGGGTACTATTGGCCCACAATGTAGATGGATGCTATAGCTTTTTCCAAATCATGTGAAAAGTGTCAGAAACATGGATTCATGCTCCAGGTAGGGAGCTTATTCCTTCTATTTCTCATTGGCCATTTCAGCGCCGGGCCTTTGACCTTGTTGGGCAGATTCATCCCAACTCATCAGGTGGACATAAATTCATTATCACGGCTACTGATTATTTCACAAAATGGGTAGAAGTTGTCCCACTTTCTGTTGCCTCAGGCAAGATGGTTTCATTTTTCATCCTGAATCATATCATTTGTCAGTTTGGAGTACCCTTTGAAATCATCACTGATAATGGAAGTTAGTTTAAAAACAAGGACCTTAAACATCTCTGCAAAAAGTTCAAGATAAAACAACATTGGTCCTCCATTTACTTCCCACAAGGAAATGGGCAAGCAGAGGCTTCAAATAAAACCATTCTAAAGATTCTTCATAGAACAGTTCATAAGAATGGTAGAGATAGGCATTTATAGATAAATTCAGCTTTATGGGCCTATAGAATGAGTATTCGTACTCCAACATGGGCTACTCATTTTTTCCCTTACTTATGGTGTTCACCATTAGTAACAACAATGACCTCAATATTCTTCTCATACCAGTTCTTCAAGACTTGTAGAAGCTTGCCTCTGTAAATAAAATTACATATTACTTTGCAAAAAAATTATAAAGGAAAGGTCACTCAAGGGATAAACATAATTAGAACAAGGAAATAATATCATACTTCTCTTTGAAGTTGATATAAAGACCTTATAGGCATCTAAAGAATGATCCATATTTTTTACAGGGTTCACCAACAGTTGGAGTATAAACTATGGGAAGTAACTCTTCCACATGGTCTAATAAGAGTTTGTAAAATAAATTTTCATTCATTTCCTATCACTAGAAATATTATATCGCCATGTATTTAGTTGATATCACACTTTGCAGGCTTCTCTCAGCTTAATCTTAGTAAGAGGTAATGCCTTAATACATTACAAGACTAAGGAGACAACATGTAATAGGTTATAAAATAAATAATATTTTAATAAATGTTAGTGGATTATGCCCAATTAGATCTATAACTGTCTATTCGGGACTTAAAAATGTTCAAATCTGGTCTTTTAAGAAAATATAATAGGAAATAGATTAGATAGAACATATTTTAGTGTCTAAACAAGATTGTAAAATTTCAAAGGGTGTATGTACCTCAAGGTCCATCATTTTTATGCAATTCTGTAAAGGAGCTTGATATTGACAAATAGTATTCATGAGCTTCTTTGGCTGTAGAAAGAGACAATAAATACATTAATCAAATATGCTTTTTTAAAATTTAAATAAAGACAAATCTGATGGAGGAGAGAAAATTTTCATAAATATTGTAACATCCATTCAAAAAATGCCACCGATCTTCTCTTGAATTTCAATGTTCACTTGCATTAGTTTCTAATATTTTATGGGATACAATAATAGCTCAAAACATCTACCCGCTCTCACAATTGAAGGTAGCAATGTCTGTATGCTTCACAATTACTATTTACAAACAATATCAACCATCATGAACTATGGGAATATTATATACCTTATTAACAATATTAACATTGTTTGATAGTCACTCAACATTCCACTGTATTAATTTTGCAACTAGAGACAACAAAATTTA
>BSBK01010570.1:0-230000 GCA_027943335.1 Chamaecyparis obtusa | reverse complement strand
TCCACAAGTTAGCAATCTTTAATCTGAACATTTTAGGAATATTTGTAACAGAACTAAGCAATCTCCTTTATGCTATACTTATGATCTAACTAATTCTGTGTATAGCCTAGCTATCTATCAGAGTGAGGAGTTATGCAGAGGTTCCTTGTAAGCCTCTTAATTTTAGTACAACATAAATTACTCTTGTGATTATCCAAACTCCTCAGGTTGATGAGGCATAAACTAATTTTCTTATCCATATGATCATCAGTATATCTATGTTTATATATACTTGTATAAAAAAGAAACAGTAATGAAGAGATCGTCCAATTCCTCTAACCAACCTTACTCTTCAGCATTGTTACTATATGTATATAAACCATTTTTGAATTACAAATATGAGGAAGCTTAGCTATATATATATAAATATATATACACAGGCACCAGTATATATATATTTATATATACCAATTCAAAAATTTGAACATATGAATCAGTCAGATAATAAGGAAAGTAAACATTTGTCCTATCTCTAACTACTAAATTCACATTTGCAAAGGTACTATTACATTTTGCAAATTAATCATTTATAAAAGGTTATAGCTATATATGTTGAACCATACAGTCCAATATTTTATCAATACATATTTCTTTGTTGGCATTAAGCATGATTGTCATTAGTGACAACAGTTATTCTGAATAGTGCATACTGAGCAGAACAGTACATACCGAGCAGAATAGAGCTTACCAAGTAGAACAGTACATACCGAGTAGAGTAGAGCTTACCGAGCTGAGTAGAACTTGCCGAGCCGAGTAGAGCTTACCAAGTAGAATAGTGCATACTGAGCTCACAAAGTTTCACAGTGTTTACCGAGTGCTGCACGGTTAAACAGGAAACTTAGTTTCAACCGAGTAACACTTTATCTATCGAGTCTCCAATATTTACCGAGTTTGAAACTATGACCAAGTGGTTAGTATGGATTGATTTTCCACTTCTACCAAGTGCATGATGATGCCGAGTAATGCAGTGGACACCGAGTATCAGAAAGTCACCGAGTTAGTTTGCAATAACCGTGTAACTATATTTGGGCCGACTCAGTAATATTTGTGTTTACTTGTTTAAGAGCCAAGTTTGTAATTGTTTTGGAATTGAATTAGATTGATATATAAACAATGTTTTATGTCATATCCATGTATGATGAGATAGAGAAGTATGAAAAAGAGAGAAAGGCAGAGATAAGCGAATTACAAAGGGCTACAATAGTATAAGAAGTAGCAAAGATCTATCTATCACAGAAGGTGATTAGTACATCATAGAATCTCAATCAGCAAGTACAGTTGCAAGTAAGAGATCTATTGTTTCATCCTAACAGGTGAATCAGCTTGAAATCCTTTAACCGGGTAGACTTAAAAGTCTTTGTAAAAATCTCTTAACCGAGTGCATACTTCATTGTATGTTTGTAAAACCTCTAACAAGGTGGACCTAGTAGTCCTTATTGCTCCTAATGGGGCAGATCATCAAAAGTGATCATTGTAAGCCTTAACCGGCAAACTTTATACTGCAGTATTGAAGTTTTATGGGTATCATCCCCACCCTGGTTCTACTTTCTACTTGGAAGGTTTCTAGGTCACCAAATCTCTGTGTTCTAAGTGTTATGAATGTCTTATTCTTTTTGTTATTCATGCATGTAGTCAGATTATCAATCTAATATTATTAAGATCTGAATCTGTTAAAAGTTTTGAAGTTACTAATTCACCCCTCCCCTCTCAGTAACCTAGATAGTCTTGAATATTTCCAACAATTAGTATCAGAGCACAGTGGATCTCAGAATAAATTTTGACAGCTTGAGAAAATATTTAGGACAATGGAGATATTCAGACTGAACAAAGTAATTGAGAATGAAAAGCTAGATCTGGAAATGGCCATAACTCAACTCAAAGAAGCAAGAGAGCATCTTTCCCTTTCCCTAAAAAGAAGGAAGGAACTTTCAAATCAGATCAATGACCACCAGTATTTTGAAGAAAAGATTGAAGACTTTTTCGCTTCAAGCAGCTCAGATGAAGCAAACAATGCAATCAAAGAACTTCTAGAAAAGAATGGATCTCTACAAGAAGAAGTGAGAAAATTGAAAAGAGAACAAGAAATTCAATCAACAAGATTCTGTGAAGTCTTGGAACAAATAAACAAGATGAAAGATGAAATAGATGGAAAGAACAATGAAATCCAAAATAAAAATCTTTAGCTAGAAAATCTTATTGATCAAATCTCCAATGCAAATGAAGAAATCTTGACTCTAAGATCAGAAAATGAAAATATGAGAGAAGAGTTGAGATCTGAAAAGCAAATCAATATAAGAGTGATGAGTGAGCTATATGCTGAAAGGCAAATCAATGAGAGAATGTTGAAATCTCAAGAAGATATGAATCAGGTGTATGAACGAAACCTTCATAGGCAAAAAGGAAAAGCAGGACTTGGATACAAAGAGGAAGGTGAATCCTCCAAACAAGGTACTCAAAAGAATCATAAACCTACCTGTAATCACTGTGGCAAAATTGGTCATACTTCAAACAAATGTTGGAGCAATGGAAAAGCAAAATTCAATGGAAAATGCTACAATTGCAATTAGCTTGGTCATAAAGCAAATGAATGCAAAGAGAAACCAAGATTTAAAGGCATATGTCACAAATGTAGCAAACAAGGTCATAAGGCATCAGAATGCAGAACTAAAACACCCAATCCAGCGGAACAAATTATTAAAGCAATGTTTGGTTGGGATTACAACACTTGGTGTAGATGTCATTACTGTGGAGAATATGGACACATTGGCATGAATTGTGTAAGGTACCAATTGAGAAAAAGGGATTCTACCATAAGATGTTATAATTGCACTAAGCTTGGTCACATAGCTAAAAACTGCATGAATTTAGGCAAGATTGAAGATGAAAAGAAAGAAAAAGAAAATAACATTAGGAAGTAGATGAGACAGAAGTGGATTCCTAAACCTACCGAGCAAACCAATCCTGAAGTCACTGATGAAGGGAGTGGCTCTATGAGCTCTAACTAGTCTCCAAGAAAGCACTGGAACTATATCTTCATAGACATATTCCAAAATAGTTCCTGAACTGAAAGGAAGATAGATTCAAATCAGTATGCAAGATACATCAATATCACAAGAAGGTCGGTATCAGTTACCACCGAGCAAGGTCGGGAGTAACCTAACTTCATTTGGTTACCGAGTAAGGTCAGAGAAGTATGAATTCGTATGATCGCTGAATTGTAGAGTCTTCACTGAGCAATTAATTCATAGTGGATGATAGCCTATCTAATTCAATACCCTAATTTGTACTGAGCATTAATGACAAAGTTTTAACAAAAGGAGTGAAATCAAGTTCACTATTCACTACGAACAAAAGTCTCCTAGTGCAATCAAGTGTTTCGAAGCATATTTCAGCAAGATATTCTCTTTCCTTGAAGAATTTACTGTGTTCACCGAGCTACCATGGCATCATCTAGCGCTAAAGTGAAGAAAGATTCATAAATGTTGGTTCATGGAGAATGGAAAGCACCAGATTTCAAACTTGTGCCCGCAGTTGCCGGAACCCTAGACCCAAGTGGAGCTCAATCTCAGATTCCTCCTAAGGTACTCCTTATTAACGATATTCGCAGTCATTTTAAGTGTACAATTCAAGAGCTTGGAACCCTAGAGATAGATACTATTCGTGAGGAACTATGTGTCGATGGTGTTCTCAAATTGGAGCATCAACATTTGGAAGATAAGGGTTTAGTTCACATCGCACACTTGCCTCGGAGCTTTCAGATAAAATGGGTCAGATATATCCTTAGTCGAGTACATGAAGGTAAAATATGGCTTGAGCAACCAGTAGAGATTACGAAGAAGATGATTCACCGAATCACTGGTCTTCCCATGCTCGACAAGGCAAAATCTACAAAAACCCTAGGTCGGATGGAACTGGAAGAGAAAACCCTAGCTGAGTGGGACGGTAGAGGTATGAAGATAAGCAAAATTATCAATGTAGAATTGAAGTTTGGTATACATATCGTAGCTCACAAGATATACAGTTCAAGTTGGCAGAACAATGTTCCATGTGAAGCAGTTGACCTAGCATATAAAATTGTAAAGAACAATCTGTCATTTGACCTAGCAGATCTTTTGTTGAAACAGTTCAACAAGAACATGGAGAGAATCCAAACCTCAAAGAACAATCCATGTAAGTTTGGCTCACTATTGGTTTGTTTATTTTTCTATGCTCAAAATTTTTTCCCATCAAAAGGCATGGTAGTATGGAGAAAAGATGTTCCGGTTCTTTATCAGATGAATGAATACATTTCAAAAATGGGTGACAATTTTGAAAGCATAATGGATAACTATTTTGAATCATTTAAAGAGAAAATGAACAATAGATTCTGGATTCCACAGAAATTGGTGGAAGATTACCAAGATGATATTTGTTTCATGGTGGACTATGATAATCTGTATATACAGGAAGCAAAACCAAGGATTGTACATGTGAAACCTCTTCCCTATGAGGTAAATATTGATGAAACCAAGAATATTATTGAAGCCCTAATTAATCAACCTATTAATCCAAAGGCACCATATTTTGGGACATATGAAGAAGCTAAGGAGAGAATTGAGCTTAGTAAAAAGCTTCCATAGGCGGTTAACAAAGGAAGAAAAAGGATGGCCAAAATACAATCTAGCACACCTCTAATGTCAACCGAGGAAAAAGGAGAGGACTTTGAAGAAGAAGAAGAGAAAAAGGATGAGGAGGAAGAAGAACAACTACTAGCAAAGAAGAAAGGAAAAGTATTTATCACCAAGGCACCCAAGCAACCCTCTGTAGTATTTACAAGAAGGAGTGCAAGAGGCAAGGCAGGAAAAGACAGTGAAGAAATAGTATTCAAAAGGCATCCTCCTTCATTATAAGAAAAGATCAAGGATATGAAAGAAGGATCTGGAATTGCAAACTTCAAATCTCTAAAATATGAAATCAGATCTGAGGAAGAGCAGCAGGAAATTGAAGATGCTATTATCGAGAAAATAGGAAGATGGAAATACTCACCTGAAGAGATAGCTTCTCAAATCCCAGGAACTCTGCTGAACAAAATTAAGTTGAGATGGTCCAATGCAAGACAAACTGTCAAGGACATCTATGCTCAAACCTTGAGGCAATTAATGCCAAGTTTGAAAAATGCTGAAATTAATAAGGCATTGATAGATAATGAAAATAAGTTGACACTCAAATTCAACAGTTGTTTGATTTTGATCAAATATATTGAGTCAGTTGTGAAGAGTGCCACTGCCACATGGAAAAACATCTATAATCTTCACAAACTAAGTGTCGAAACTGTGATAATCAAGGATATTGATGATGGCAGTGATGAACATGAAGAAGATACCGAGGTAGACAAGAAAAGTGATGAGGAAGATAATATTGTTCGGATAGCTGTAGAAGTCATTGCCTCACTTCCTCACTCTCCAGCAAAAGTTGCTACACCTAGCACAGAGATAACTTCAAGTATGATTATGACAACTTCCATAGATACATCAAATGTCAAATCATCACTAGCACAACTCAATGAATCATCGATAGAAATGACTACCACCTCTTTTACCGAGTTGCAGTCTCCTATAGCTACTTTAGTACCTACTTCCATATCAAGTTTTCCAGTAGTAAGTACCTTAGTTCTGGATACTTCAGTAAGTATTTTAGTTTTTTATTCTACAATTGTGAATACTTCAGTTTTGAGCCCTTCAAGTATTCCAGTCGGTAGTTTACCATTTTTCATAGCTAGTCCTACAATGTCTACAATAACTTCTACAAAGGCATTAAGTGCAATAACAGTTGATCCTAAGGCTCAACCAAGTACAAGATTTTTTAGTAAGAATGTAGAAGAGGATATAGACTTAGGTGAGGAGATAGAGATTCCAAAATTAGACTTTGCAAATATTTCAGCAGACCAAATGCAAAACATTGGTGAACTCCTCCAAAAGAAAGCAAAGAAAAATAAACTAAAAGAAGAAAGGGACAAGGAATATAAAATTATTGAAGATGCAAAGGATATTTTGTCAGAAGCATTAGGTATTAAAGTTGATTCCTCTCAACATATTTTGTTATAGTTAGCTGAGGTAGTAAACAAGTTCCATGAGGATTCCTCTGCGTCAGAGAAGATTTTTGAGAAAGCCGAGAAGAAATTTGACAATAAAGTGCTTGAGCATGTTGCTCAACATATAGCTATTAATCAGGCAGAATTATCTTCAGTTTTGACAGCTATTGAGTCCTCCTATTCCAATGTTACCTCACTTGTTGCTAAGCTATGTAATGTTGTAGAGTTCACTAAGGAAGTCAAGGAAAAATTGAATAAGATTGATGAGGATCTGAAGGACAGTGTACAGAGGTTGCAACTTGAACCTATTTCAAGCTCTACACATCATATGAAAATCACATTCCTATCAAATAGGCAGTCAGAATTATTAAAAGAAGATACAAAGATCCGCTCAACACTGCTAGATATTCAGAACATGATCCTTCCCATCATGGACATAATGCAAAAGCACATTGTTCACTCAAAAGCATTACTCCATGACAATCAATTTTCCATTGCAGATCACATGATTGAACTCTCTGCAAAAGTCCAAATTGCACTCCAAACATGCAAGATTCTGCAAGAGAATTGGGATAGAACTCTGGCACTAATCATAAAGGTACATTTTGATTTTCTTTCACATTTTGGATTCTCCCTGTAAAATACTTGTATATACACCTTTGGCATTATTGTCAAAAAGGGGGAGAAAATGTATAGGATAAAGTGTATAAGATTAAGGTGTGTAATACGAAAGGGGGAGAAAGTACTCTATATAAGGGATGTATAAACAACAGTTTGACAAAGATAAATTTTGAAAAATTAAAAAAAAAGATTCAGCATGATTCTTGTATATAAGTTTTGGCTATAAGTGTTTTTGTCACTAATGCCAAAGGGGGAGATTGTTGGCATTAAGCATGATTGTCATTAGTGACAACACTTATTCTGAACAGTGCATACCAAGTAGAACATTACATACCAAGTAGAACAGAGCTTACCAAGTAGAACAGTACATACCGAGTAGAGCAGAGCTTACCGAGCCGAGAAGAGCTTTCCGAGCCGAGTAGAGCTTACCGAGTAGAACAGTGCATACCGAGCTCGCAAAGTTTCACAGTGTTTACCGAGTGCTGCATGGTTAAATAGGAAACTTAGTTTCTACTGAGTAACACTTTATCTACCGAGTCTCTAGTATTTACCGAGTTTGAAACTACGACTGAGTGGTTAGTATGGACTAAGTTTCCACTTCTACTAAGTGCATGATGATGCCGAGTAACGTAGTGGACGCCGAGTATTAGAAAGTCACCGAGTTAGTTTGCAGTAACCATGTAACTATATTTGGGCCGACTCAGTAATATTTGTGTTTACTTGTTTAAGAGATGACTTTGTAATTGTTTTGGAATCAACTTAGATTGATATATAAATAATGTTTTATGTTATATCCATGTATGATGAGATAGAGAAGTATGAAAAAGAGAGAAAGGTAGAGATAAGTGAATTACAAAGGGCTATAGCAGTATAAGAAGCAGCAAAGATCTATCTATCACAAAAGGTGATCAGTACATCAGAGAATCTCAATCAGCAAGTATAGTTGCAAGTAAGAGATCTACTATTTCATCCTAACAAGTGAATCAGCTTGAAATCCTTTAACCGGGTAGACTTAACAGTCTTTGTAAAAATCTCTTAACTGAGTGCATACTTCATTGTATGTTTGTAAAACCTCTAACATGGTGGAACTAACAGTCCTTATTGCTCCTAACAGGGCAGATCATCAGAAGTGATCATTGTAAGCCTTAATCGACAAACTTTATACTATAGTATTGAAGTTTTGTGGGTATCATCCCCACCCCAATTTTACTTTCTACTTGGAAGGTTTTTGGGTCACCAAATCTCTATGTTCTAAGTGTTATGAATGTCTTATTCTTTCTATTACTCATGCATGCAGTCAGATTATCAATCTAATATTATTAAGATTTGAATCTGTTAAAAGTTTTGAAGTTACTGATTCACCCCTCCCCTCTCAGTAACTTAGATAGTCTTGAATATTTCCAACATTTCTTATGCTGAAAGTTTTGCCTTATTCATAGCTTTCCTAGCTGTATTGCTTTCCCTATTGAACTATTATCTGGAAGCCCTCTTATTTTTTAATGCCTCATTATAATAGAGCTAGGCAGATCTCTTTTGAACATAAGAACTATGCATAGAATAATATACATAAAATAAGTTTAAGGATAGTCCTATAATCAAGATTCCAGTATCTACATCAATGTATATAATTTTAGAGTTTGAGCATTCATATCAGCTTAAGGTGAGTCTAAAATAAAAATGACCATCCTTAAGAAAGGCAAAGATGCATCTCTACTGTTATTGCCTATAAGTCCATAAAGTGTAACACGAAGCAGAAATCATTAGAATCTCTATGTCTACCATAGAGATCATTAGAGGTCTATAGCCATCTTAATATCCAAATCTGCTGAAAATTAAAACATTATATAATCTATAATTTACATACTATAACTACAATTCTTACTACATATAGATGTTAGGTTTACATAAAATTACCATTATTACTGAAAGACAACCTACCAACTTTACCCACCCTAGATATGAAAAGGTTATTAATATACAAATACTATCAACATATAAAATCAAAACATCTCAGATTTATACTACCAACACCTATATACAGAATCTACTAGGCATTTGTAAGAACCTATTCATCTTAGAGCTATTGTTGTTACTGGTCGAGATTCCTTTGAACAGCTGTGCACTTCCAAGCTTTATCCCCTTTGATCATAACCACTATGCATTCTACTTCTTCCATGTCTTTCTTATGCCTTATAGTGCACCTAGGTATCTCTGGTGCCATTATGTGGAGATTAGGTGGAGCTATATTATCAATGTCTTCTGGAATGTCAAATCCTTCCAGCCTCCAATACTTTAGGAGCTAGCTTGTATCCAGAGTTTCCTCCAAGACTTCCATATAAAGGAAGTCTAGGTTTCTTGCCATTTCTGGCCAGTGGAGATCGAAGCTCTCTTCATCCTTGAATGAGAGCATAGCTATTCTTTGAGATTGAGGGATATTGTCTAGTTGTTCCAATTCTTTCTGCATGGAAATTTCTGGATATGGTATTGTTAAGTTATGATCTACACAGTGCACCATTTTTTCAAGTCCTCCTAGATGATCTTTAGCAAAAACCTCTCTTTCTACCCTGATAATGTCCTCTTTTCTCTTACCAGAAAAGATGGAGAGAGCTATAAATTGGCCTATCACTCCTCCATTTGTTCTGTATGAATACAAATTGTTGAAGAAACAGTCTTCAATGGATTTTTCCATTGCCCTTTTGGTGGAGTCTGGAAAAGGGTTAAGGATTTGGTTCCACCTCTCTAGAAAAATGCCCCCCCTAAAGGCCATTGCCCTGACACTCTTAGTATAGAAGGTGCAGAGTCTGGTCTCCATAATGTCTTCTAAGAGTTACTGTTCTCTGCTACCTTTTATAAGAAAAGTATGGTCGAAAATTCTGGAAGAAACCAGATGTTTCCTTTTGGGTTTTAGAGAATTCTCTTAATGTTTTCTAAGGCTTAGAATATAATCTTTCTCCTTACATTGAGACTTTAAACAATACTATACGAAGACCCTGGGAATGTATCTCATAATCATATTCCCCAATTGGTGCCTGGGTTCATTATGAAAATGAGAGGCTTGCTATACTTAGATGGGAGCATCGTGCTTAGTTTTTAGTTGGACTCTATCAAACATGGGTCTAGGAGTCTTATCTTCTTGTCCTTTCCATCACAACTCTAATTTTAATATGATGATGCTATCACAATAGACTACTGGGCATGACAACAATAATCTTGCAATTGGTTATTAAGTATACATACTAGAAGTAGCTTCAAATCATTGCCCTGTTTCTTTTACTTATTGCTATTCGATCCATTAATGAGATTAAAGACCTTTGTTGAGCCATAAGTTGCACTCATTGTGAATTTTGCTCATAGTAGCATATCCTAATCTCAACACTGTACTTATAACATGATGCTTGGAGCATTAAAACTTAAAGGTACTTCTGGTAAAGAAAGTTTTATTAGCTATATTTCAAAGATTGCTACTGAAGAGAGCTTTTCGTAATTATTCTTTAATCAATAAAGTTGGTTTTCTTTAGTCCCTAATAGGTAGAAATTAGCTAAAGTTAAATTCTTTATTATTGTTTTAGCCTACCAAACATACAAAGAGTATACTATATTAATATTATTAGGGAGGATAAATATCAATACAATCTAATAATAGTCATCATCAGTAAGGGATTAGTCTAAAGAACCGTTGTAAAAGAATACTACTTGCTTTGGGGTTATACTTATAATGAGTACCTTGTGTGCAATTAAAAGGAAAACTTATAGTTTCTATTCATCATGCTCTTATTAAATTGAGCAATAACTATAATTAATAATCTAGCTATAATTTTTACTTATCCTTGTCATCATTGCCCTTTTTGTTGTGCTGATAATGGTTGCTACAACAAGCTTTAAAAAATGATAACAAAGACTATGTGAAAGGACCATGAAGCGGATAATAGGTTTACCCATTGTCGGAGGAAACTTGATGACCTTCCTCTATTTCCCATACTCTTTCCTATAATCATTATAGTAATGAATTTAGTGGTAATAAGGAGCCATGTAATCATTACAATATACTTTCTAGTTAATCCTTGCAATGATTCTAGACTCCGAACTGTAATCATTACAAGGTACTAGGAGCTTAAAGAAGAGAAAGAACTATTAGATGTAAATGTGCTGAATTAGCTAAATTTGAAGCCTTATAGAAAAAATACCTACTCTATTAATATACTTAATCCATTGAGTGTTTGTTATAGAATAGTGGTGCTTAATACTACCTACATATATCACTTTGAAGCTACTCGATCTCTAATGTTAAAGATTTTAGTTATCTTAATTATCTATTAAAGTTTGTACCAAATGTGACTTATCTGATATATCATCTCATTTATATAAACACTTAAGGGTTATCTTGGATATGCTAGTCCATTGTTACAACTCCATTAGCTCCTAGATTAGCTAGCATATCTACCTTTGTATTACCTTCTCTGTAGGTATGACTGATTTTATATTTAGTTATACTCTCCATTATTTGATTAATCTCTTCTATTTTTGAGTTCAGAATCCAATTAGGTGTTTTTTTAGTTCAAATGGCATTGATGATTATTTGAGAGTCTCCTTCAATTATTACTTTGGAAATGTTAAGACTCTTGCATAACTTTAGGCCCTCTAATGTCGCTTTGCATTCAGCCATGTTATTAGTGGTGGGGTTGATGGGCCTGGAGAACTTAGCAACAACTTCTGACTTCCAATATCAGATAATCCCCCCAATACCTGCAACCCCAGGGTTACCTCTAGATGCTCCATCAAAGTTAAGTTTATACCATCCCTCTTTCGAAGGAATCCATTTATAGGAAGGTCTGTCAGCCTTCATTTTGGGTCCCCATTTTCCATATAAGGGAGGAATATCTAATTTAGGCCATTAAAATCTAATTTTGTTATCCCAGCTCTTAAAAGACTCTTCATAACTTAACTTGTCCCTGAGCTTGCTGTTAATAATTTCTACTATTGACGCTTCTATCTTGTTTGTGATTGTATCCCATGGTAGTTTTTGATCGGCGAAAATCCTTCTATTTCTTTCTTTCCAGATTTTCCAAACTACTATTGATGGAGAGATGATCCAAATATCCTTATATAAATTGTCTTTATAAAGAGATGGCCATGCTTTAAGGTTGCTTAATAGATCAGAATGAAGAGCATACTTCCAACCTAAACTTTGGTGAAGCCAATTCCAACATTTTTGTGAGAATGGGTAGTTAAGGAGAATGTGATTAACATCATCAGAATGATTCTCACACAGGGGGCACCTAGATGGCCCTTCCAAACCCAATTTATTAAGTCTATCTACAGTAAGAATCTTATTTTGCATAGCCACCCATAAAAACATGCCAGCTTTAGGGAGGCAAGATTTATTCCAGCAAAGGTTTAGTGGTATATCTATATTGTCCAATTTCAGCTCCCTAATAATAGAATTGTAGCCCTCTTTAACAGAATAGTTACCATTATTGGCTCCTGCCCAGATTAAAATATCTGATCTAGTTTTGAGTGATGCCTCTCTATCTTTCAGAATTACCAAAATATTTTGCTTCTCATGCCATACAAAATCAATTTCCTCTAAATCACTCCATTTGGTAACTCTTTTCTTACAAAGATAATCCTTAAGATAAATGCCTTTAAATTTTTTACATTCTTCCATAAACTCCGAAGAGAAGCCTTGTTTGTTTAGGGGAGGAAGTCCTACCCACGAATCATCCCAGAATAGTGCTTGATCTCCTGTACCTACATCCCATGTTATACATTTGCTAATAATTCCTCTACAATCTTTAATAAAGTTCCAAATCTAAGAGCCTTTAACATGTGAATGTGACCTAAATATATTAATGGGGCCCGCATCGAGGATATATTTATGTAATAATATTGACGCCCATTTGCTACTAGATTCCTTGTACAATCTCCAAATGAGTTTAGCTCCAAGAGCTTGATTTTTCCATAAAAGATTTTTGATGCCAAGGTCCCCCTTAGAGATTGGTTTGCATAAGGTATCCCATTTAATAAGGGAAAGTTTTTTGTCTTCTGATGGACCTTGCCAGTAAAAATCTCTAAACATTTTATCTAAGCTCTTTTTAATATTAGTAGGGAGGGGGAGTATAGACATATGGTACGTAGGTATGGCAGAGGGAACTGATTTTATCATATTCGCCCTACCTGCTTTTGTTAACCATCTTCCTTTCCAAGAACTTTTCTTATTTTGTACTTTAGTGATTACTTGCTGCCAGAGCTTGGAGGATAAGAGACCTTTATCCAAGTCAATGCCCAGATATTTGCATGGGAATTTACCAATTTTGTATCCCATCATATTACATATCTCTGATTTCACTTTCGGAGAGGTGTTAATAAAGAAGATTTCTAATTTAGTGGGGTTGACACGTTGTCCTGAAGCTTTCATGTATATGTTTAAGATGTCTTTAAATGCTCTAGCTTCTTTCCTGTTAGCATGGCCAGGTAAAATCGTATCATCTGCAAACTGTTGGTGTGTAATATTTGGAACATTTTCCGAAGCCTTCAGCCCTGTGATTTTTCCTTCCATTTGTTTCTTTGTTATAGATCTTCCTAATGCTTCTGCCATAATGACATAGAGGAAAGGGGACAATGGGTCTCCTTGCCTAATGCCTCTGGATATACTAAAAAAACCTTCCGGGGTTCCATTGATTAAAATTGAAATTTTAGGGGTAGAAATACAGTTAAAAATAAGATTAATCCATTGCTTAGAGAATCTGAATGCTTCCATACATTTATAGAGAAATCTCCAATCTACTTTATCGTATGCTTTTTGTATGTCTACTTTAATAAGCATGCTTGGATCCTTCATTATTTGGGCTGTATGCACTACTTCCTGTGCTATAATAATTCCATCCAAGATCGATCTATTTGCTACAAACCCTGTCTGTTCTTCTGATATAATATTGGGAAGGAGTGTTTTAAGCCTATTTACTAAGCACTTAGAGAGGATCTTATAAATTGTATTGCATAAGGATATCGGTCTGAAATCCCCTGGTTCTGTACTTTCATATTTCTTTGGGATTAGTGTAAAAAAGGTATTGTTTATTTCATTTAACAAAGACCTCGAATTTCTAGTTGCTTCTACAACTTGCCATACTTCCTCACCAACAAAGTGCCAGCATTTTTGGAAAAATCCAGCTTGGAACCCATCTGGGCCCGGGGCTTTATCCGGATGCAATTGAAAAACAACTGATTTCACTTCCTCAAAGGATAGTTTATTGTTAATCATCTTATTATCTACTTCCGAGAGCAACTTGGGTATGGCTTTAAGTATTTCATTTTGTGCTTTCAGATCAGTAGCTTTTATATTTTGAATTAAGGGATAATGTTTTAATTGATAACTAAATATATAATTATGAAAATCTCTAAAGATTATCAAATATCTATATTTGAATATATGCTTTAAATTAAAATTATAAAAATAGTTGATGAGCATTTAATTGTTGGTGGAATTTAAATAGTTCTTAATAAGTTCACAAAGGATTAAGCTTTTCCAACTTTAAATTTGTGGCATCTTAAAGTAATCAATTCTATCAAATGTGATTACATGTATTTGTCTTTTATATTTTTTATCATTAAGATGAGTCTTAATATGTACCTATTATTTTTTATTTATGGAAAAATAGGTTTTAGGGGGACCCAAAACCCCTTACAAAGCTTTCAAAAAAAGAATAGACATTAAGCCCACTGAATTGAAATAGGACTGGAAACCAACCCACTAAACCCAAAACCAGCACAAAAGACCAAAAAACTAGAAACCAACAACAACACCTAGCAACAGAAAACCTAAAACTTAACCAACACAAAAATAGGAGAACAACAAGACCTAGGCAAAATCCAGAAGAGTTCCCTTCACCTCTTTCTTATCCTCAGACACCTTCTTGATGGTCAAATTATAATTTGAGAGCTCTAAGATCCTTTCATGGATCTTCTTCTTTTTTGCAGTCCATGTACGCGTGCCAAGACTAGCATCACCCATATCATCTTTGTCATCTTCGAGCTTCATAGTCAGAGACACAACATCCAGCTTAGACATGATGGTATTGAAGCACTCCATCACAGAACCCATAAAAATGTTATTCTCCAGCATATGCTTCTTAAGAGTGTTCTCCAAATTATCCATTTTTTTCCTCGTCTCCATCACATTTTTCTCATCCTCTTTGTCCTTTCAAACATCCATCCCTGTAGGTCCATTATCTAGATTCCTCTAAAGAAGATCAACTTTGGCAGAGAGGGAGAAGAATCTAAGATTGAGGCTTTGAATTTCCTAGAAAACCCATTTCATGAGGCAGAATGAATACATCGACATTGCCTTTGCTGTTTGGAGGACACCAAAAGGGGGATCAATCTTGTCATCCATATCCTCTTTAAGGAGTTGAACATTCCTTTCCTGCATGTCAACCATTTTCATAAAGGGAATGTTCCTAGAGCTTGAAGGGTTGTTTCCCTTCTCATCAGATTCCAAAATAGGAATCTCATTATCCTCCTTCCTGTCTGACTGCACCTCCATAACCACTTCAAGCTTCAGGGAAATAGGAACATCATACTCCTCAGAGCCTACATAGTTGACCAGAATGGGAACCTTCTGACCACTACATCCACATCTTTATCCTTGGCATCAGCTTTGTCAACTTTAACCTTGGTTTGATAGGTGTTGGGCTCTTCCTCACCAGAATCACTAACCAAATCTGAAAGGGACTCTTTTCTCTCCTCATTAGACTGGGTATGGGGGGAACTAATAGTAACCACATAACCTTCAGCACTCTCACATTCAAAATTTGTTACCATGCCATCCTTCTTTTCAAATTTTAAATTTTTACCCACCGACATCTCCTCTTTACTCTCATCCTCCCTAATCCTTTTACCCAAAGCCTTGGCAAGACTAGAGTCCCTAGGTGAGGGTACAATAGGGCTACTAATAGAAACTTTTTGAATATCTTCCATAATTAAAAGGATAAGGCCCTCATGCAGAATGGGCTTGCTGGCTTTCTTCCTATGATCAATTATACTATGGCAAAGGGACTGCAACACTTAAAATAGGAGAGAAACCCTAACCTTATGTCTGAAATGACAAAGCAGCACAAAATGATAGGATTGAGCACATTTATACCTACCATCTAGAGTGATATACTCCATAACAATAGTCATAACCTTCACCCAAATCTCCTTGAAAGTGTCCACATCATAACACCCACCAGAGTCCTTCACCAAGCACTCAACCTCTACCTTGTCTTTAAGGAAATGCTAAATGTCCCGTTGGGAGATCTTATTGTCTCTATAGAGCTTCATGCCCTTGGTGTTCAACCCAGACACCTCCATAATAAGTTCCTCAGTGACTTTCATAGCCATACCCCCAATGGTCATAGTGCCATCCTTATAGATCTTAACAAAAGTAGTCATGGTAGCTTCTTTGAAACCATGAAGGCACTCCATGTATGTGGTGAGCCCTCCCTTCCTAAGCTTGTCCCATACCTCATTCTTATTCTTCCATTTTTTACAATTCTTCATCTCCTCGTAGTTAAGTCCTCCATGCATAATGCTCTTAGAGAACAAACCCTCAATAGAAATGGAAAAGACAATACAAAGATAGAACACAATGGAGGACTTCAAATTGAAAACCACATTAATATATGCATGTCTACACTCAGCCTTCTTGGGAAAGTCAAGACTTTCCATTCACTAATAACTTCTTTAATTAACTTACATCTTTTCATCATAGATTTCTAAGATATGCCAAATCTTCTCTTTTGCTGTGAGTCATATTGAACACCAACTTAGCCTTCAAATCAATGGTCAAATCATTTCCTCCATGCCAAGTAATGATGTCCTTAGCCCTAACATTGATGTTGGCCAACTCATCCGCAATACAATTATCCTCCCTAAAGTTATGTGAAATAATAACCTACTTAAAGGAACTAATGATTATCCAAGCCTCCTCTATAATTGCCTTAATAGACCATGTAGGCTTAGTCACCCCTTTAACATAGTTTAAAATATTCATAGAGTCTCCTTCAATCCACACGTTCGAAGACATGTCCTCTTTTATCATTTTTAAAGTTTTAAGGAGAGCCATAGTCTCCGCCACATGACTGGTTTGGATGCCAATAGGGAGCATCAAAACATCAAGGCAGTTAGCCATGTCATCCCAAATAATCCTGCCACAGCTAGCAGGCCTCAGATTACCCTTCACCGCACTGTCAAAATTAGCTTTGATCCAGCCAAGAGGGGAGGAAAGCCAGATGCCATTCTCCCATTGGGAAGGGTAATTCACTTTGGTGCTAGTAGTATTAACTCCAGCATAAAAATCCATCTTAGCTCCATTCATGGTAGTATAGTTCTCCTTAATACTTCTCTTAATCTTCTCGGCTAACACCATCGGAGGAAGGGCAGTGTCTCTAAACACTATGTCATTACGTTCTCTCCATAGTTTCCAGATAACATGAGGGGAAATGATGTTCCAAAACATCCTATCCATAGGAACCTTAGCATTTCTCCATTGAGTGAAAAAATTCTCCATGTTGTCCGGGAAAAAACAACATAACTTCCAACATTGCAAAATGAGGCACTAGACTTCCCAAGAGTATCAACAATTTATAGAAAATGGTAGACCAACTCCTCAACATTCTTACACAAAAAACATATGTTAAGTAGAATCATGCCTCTCTTTTGGAGATTGTCAATAGTAAAAATCTTGTTCTACAAAACCAGCCAAAAGAAAATGTTAATTTTAGGAATTAACCATTTATCCCAAACTTGGGCCCAAAAGAGGGAAAGATTTGACTAGTTCAAAAAAATCTCAGAGGTAGAGGTGACAAAAAAAACTCCAAAAGGGAGTAGACCTCAAATCAAATCATCCTCCATAGTACAGTCCACTTTCCAAACATTCAAATAGCATTAGAGGCTTAAGAGAGACATCAACAACAGAAAGATCAACCCAAGACTAGCTTCCCCAATAATCTCTAACCCATGGACTGAATCTCTGTAAGAGAATGTTGATAAAAGGTCAGACATAAGGGATGGAATTCAGATGATAATCTTTAAGCCATCAATCTTTCCATAATTTAATTCTCCTGCCATTACCCAAACACCACTTAACTCCCTTGAAAGTCATCTCCTTAGCTTGCTAGATACAATTCCAAATAAAAGATCCCTACACCTTCACAACAGACATCATAAAATCCAATATATGAGAGAAAGATTAAAGATATTTATGGTGGATGATCTCATTCCACTCTTTTTTCTTGCCAAAGATCCTCCAAATTTTCTTAGCCAGTAAATTTTGATTGGTAACTCTTAAGGGGTGGATCCCCAAGCCTCCCCACTTCTTTGGAGTGTACACTTTGTCCCAAGAAACTAAAGACAATCTCTTCTTTTCTTCCACCCCTGTCCAAATAAAATTTCTCTAAATCTTCTCGATTATGTCTGCAAATATACCAGGAATTTTAAATAGACTAAGGGCATAGATAGGGAGACTCTGCAAGGAGGCCTTTAGGAGTTGGAGTTTTCCAGCTTGAGTTAGTAGAGCTCCTTTCCAGCCAGATAATTTCCTATTGAATTTTTCCACAATACTAGCCCAAAAAGAGTCAAGAGGTCTTAAGCCCAAAGGAAGACCAAGGTAGGTGGAAGACAAACCACCAATTTTGCAACCAATAATTCTAGCAATTCTATGTTGTCTCTTCACCAGTGTATTAATAAAGTATAGAGAGCTCTTATTCCAATTAATAATTAGAAAGAGCTTGTTTAATAATTTTGGCCTCCTGGATGGTCGAAGAACCCATGATAATAGTGTCATCAAAAACTTTCTTGTGGGAACACGACCTAGAAGTAAAGGAAGGAATGAGACCATTGATGGATCCATCAAACACCAATCTTTGAAAATAGCAACCAAGAAACTCCACCAGAATGGAAAAGAGAATGGGGGACAAGGGATCACCTTGATGGAGCCCCCTAGAAGGTTTGAAGAATATGGAAGAAGAGCCATTCACAATAACTGTAGTTGTAGAGGTACTAATGAGCTAAAAAATCAGCTGTAAGATTTTATCACAGAAACCAAAGGAACCAAGAACCTTGATCAAAAAATCCCAATCCACCCAGTCATAAGCCTTCGAGAGATCAAGTTTCAATAAAAAACCATATTTGTGAGAGGCATGAGTAGAATGAATGACCTCATGCACCTTCATAATGAAATCAAGGATTTTCCTTCCAGGGAAAAAACCACTCTGCTGGGGAGAAATAATATTGGGGAGAATAGCCAACAGTCTAAGGGTAAAAACCTTGGAAAAAAATTATACACCGAATTACATAAACTGATCGGCCTAAAAGAATCCACAGAATCAGCTCTAGGTTTTTTGAGAATCAAGACAATGAAAGTAGCATTAATTTCTTCAAGCATAGTTCTAGACCCAGAGAATTATTTCACAGGATTATAGATATCTAGGCCCATGATGTGCCAATATTTATGGAAAAAGAACACAGGAAACCCATCTGGGCTCGAAGACTTATCAGCCTTGAAGGAGAACACAAAAAGCTTGATTTCCTCTAAGGAGGGGATAACAGTCAGCTTCTTATTAGTAACATCATCTAGGATGGAGGGGATAGCATCAAGAAGCAAAGATTGGTTATCTAGGGAAAGCACATTATCTATAGATAAAAGGGAATAGGAAAAGTCAACCATAGCCAAAGAAATGTCCTTATCATTACTTACAATACCAGAATCCAACCTAAGCCTGAAAATTATGTTGGAAGCTCTATGTTTAGAGGCAGACATATGGAAGAACCTGGTGTTCTTATCTCTAGCTTTTAGCCATATCTATCTTGACCATTGTCTCCTATATACTTTCTCTTTGGATATGATATTATGAGTTTTGGCCAAAAGAGTCTCCTCCCTATCCTTAAGATCTTGGAACATACCTATATGCTAGATAGTTTCTTGAATATCATTAAGCTCCCTTTTCAAATCATTCTTTGCTTTAAAAATGTCTCTTTATTCTTCCTTACTCCAATATTGATATTCTATTTAATATGCTGGAGTTTCTTAGACACCCTAAACATGGCAATGCCCTGAATGTTAGCATTCCACCATTCACTAATCCTCTGCTCAATCTTCGGGTGATCAATCCACATTTTATCAAATCTAAAGGGGAGATTACCAGTAGCCTTAATCGAGTCAACAACAAAGGATATTGGGAAGTGATCGGACCCAACCTTCATAAGAGAGGAAAGAGAGCAGCAAAACTTGTTGAACCAACTTCCAGATATCAAAGCACGATCAAGGCAAACCTGAATAAGATCCATACCAACTCTTCTATTAGACCACATGTAATTAACACCCTAGAGATTAGTATCAAAGAGAGCTTGTCTATTAACAAAGTCCATGAGCTCAACTCTACCCTCAAGTTGACTCTTACTATCGACCACTCCAAACTTCTCATTATCTTTCAAAGGGTAAAAGCACAAAGTTGTGTCACATTTCAGGACAACTTATCAACATAGTTGAATTTGAGTATTTCTAACTAAAATTATTTTTTGTCAAACATATAGTCTAGCTAGATTCATTCTAGCTAAGTTACATAAGTTCTTCACCTTTTCCAATTGAAAATATCTATTAAATGCATGTTTTATAACAATTACTAAAGAAATTAAATTATTTCAGAAAAGCGATGTTTCAATAACTCTTACTCTTTTTAATGATATTTTTTTACAAATATAAAAATACCATTTTTTAGAGCACAGAATCAAGATTATCATCATATAATTTTTATAGTATTTTAATTAGATCTAATATGTTATAATTTCAAAATACGGCAAGTAGGTATTTTAACATTCGAGAACAAGATGCTTCAAAAATAGAAAAAAATAGTAAAGCTTATCAAAAAAATTAAAAATTTATATTTAACACTAGAGCAGAGAGTTATCTTCAAGAGTGTGTAATTTATTTTCTGAATGGTGTAGATTTGATAGGGGAAATTTGGCGCGAGATGAAAACTATTGATTTTAGGTATGTTCAACTTTGAGTAGTTATATCAGAGAAAATATACATTGAAAACTAATTTTTCTTCTTTTCTGCACTAGCTATACATTTTATCTATGACATATTTTGAAATCAAAGGAAAAAAAAGATTATTTGCATATACTTTTTTGTTTCGAACAAGACCATTGTTTTTCAACATTTTTTAGCAACTAAAAAATGGACTTAAAAAATTTAAAAACTATGTGTATTCTTGTTCAAAAAAAATTGAAAAAATTATAGGCATAAACTTCATCCACTTTTACACATTTCATTAGTTTGCATCGTCTCCAAATTTTAAACATAAATGCCATTTTTATGTCGTTAAAGTTAAAATTTTTGTGTGTTGTTGACCTTTTCCTTTATAAAAGTGTGACACAGCTTTGTGCTTTTACCCCAAAGGAAAATTGAAATCTCCCATAACTAGCCAAGGAGAATCATGAAAAGAAAGCCTATGATTCTCAACCAACTTACAATACTTAGCCCTACCTGCTTTGGTATTCAAAGCATAAATATTAGAAGTAACCCATTCAAAATCAGACTTGAGGTGGACAAATTTAATGCTCAGGCAACTCAAATTATCACCTAAAACTTTCCCTTTGATATTATTATGGTTCTAAAAGACAACAATACCACCCAAGGCTCCAACAGAGCTAGAGCCAGCAACACCACCATTTTTAAAGATTCTAATTTTTTCCACTTTTTTGTTCACCATCTTTGTCTCCTAAACAAGAATGATATCAGGTTTGTGATCTCTAACCAAGTTCCTAAGCATATCCTTCTTATGGGAGGCATTCAACCCCCTGATATTCCACAAAATGACTTTTATTTCTTAACTGGGGTACAAGCTCCCTAGATGGTCAACTACTTGCCATCCACTATATCCTTCTTGCTTTCTCTTTCTCCAATCCCTTTTTTTGAACTTCTTCCTTGGGTTTTTTTTTTGAGATCCAACATCCGCCATCAATCTTAGAACCTTAGATTCCACATCTTCTTTACTATGGGTAATTACACCCTTAGAGCCAGGTGTTGAAATCTTTTTCTATTTCTTTTCCTATTTCTTCCCCAATTGGATGGACCAAGGAGCACCATTCTGGTCATCCAGGAGATCAAAGCCATCATGAACAATAGGGTCCTCATCTCCACTCATGGAACAAGTGTCAGGAGAAGAAGAAAATTCTTCTTCATCAGACTTTACAAGATTTCTGGGTGAGGAATACTCCTCCATCGCATCATAGTATGACTGCGCAATATGCAAGGCACCTTCAATATTGAAGAAGAAACCCTTGAGGTTCATGTCATCAACCTAGATAGGAATGATAACCTCCATAGGCACTGAGAGATCCTCCAACTTATAACCCAGAGATCCAGTATAATCACCATGAGATGGGAACTGGGAGTTCTCCATTCTAGAAGCAGACTCCAGGAGAGAGCCACTTACCAAAGAATCTGAGACATGGGTAATAGATTCAACAAATTCCCCATCTTCTAGGTCAGGTTGACCATTAGAATTTACCATGTCTCTTTGACCTCCCACCAAGACCAAATCCATCTTGTTGATGCTATCACCTTTACCCACAACATGATGCTTAATCTCCTTCCAAACTTGTTGGGTCTCCTTATGAGGTTTTGAGCTTGAATCCACTAGCTTAGTATCCTTTTTAACTTTCTTCAGACAGTTCTTATTCTAGTGACCCATTTTGTGACACACAAAATAGGAAAAGGGTAGGGATTCAAATACCACTTCCTACTTCCATATGCCCAATTTAGAGTTAATGTTAATAATTGAAGGAAGGTTGTCAAACAGGCATATATTGACACAAATCTTAGAAAAAACTAGACGGGACTTGGCAGCCATCATAGAGTCAATCGAAAGAAACTCCCCCCCAAAGGTGGAGGCCAAACCCTTAAGGAGTTCCTCATTCTAGTATTCAAGAGGCAAGCCAAGAAGTCTTACCCAGACTGGGGTGGCTATAAAGAAATTTTTAGAATAATCCCATTTCGGAGCCCATTTACGAAAGGCCACAACCGTTCTACCAAACATCCAAGGACCCCCACATAAGACATAATCAAGATATTCTTTATTAGAGAAGGAAAATGACAAAAATCCTTTGGGTAACATGGAAATGTCCACCCGACCCTTCAATATCCATATTTTCTTAAGAAAAGATCTAACCATTTCAATATTGGGTCGAGGGCCCAGAAACTTACCAAATAGAGAGAGCTCCATAGAAAAAATAGAGTGATCCACCAGAGAGTCAGGGACAAAAAATAGCAACTTCTCTAGCCTGGAGTCTCACCCTAACAGATACTGTAGGAGAAGAAGGTTTTCCCACCGATTTAGCTCCCAAAATTTTTGACCACTTTTTGGTGGGAGGATGGTTGACTTTGACACTATCACTGCTTGTCACTTCGTGGGACCCCACTAGTGGGTCCTTGGAAAGATCTTTCCTTCTTCTCCACCAGAGAAGGGCTAGGTCCATTCCCTAATAAATTCTTACTGGCACTCAGATGGCTTTGAATCGATGACCTAGGAGAAGGTCGTGATAACACTTCCTTCGAGGAACTATCCATGACAACTTGGAAAGGAGAAAGGTTCTTCTTACCACACATAGAAGGATCTGACAATTGCAATGCCAGACCTAAAATAGGTACTAGAGAAGCAGCCAAAGCATTAACCATGTCCACCCTAACATTGTCCAGACTTGCGCAAAACCCAAAATCCTCAGCCAGACCGCCATGCCTGGCTGGGGAACCCTTGAGAATTGAAATTTGTCTCCCGCTTGAATCCTCTGCCATAGAATACAATTTCTTCATAAGTACCTATTGTTATTTTCATATCTAAACATAAGTTCATATTAGTGATAAGATATTGATCCCCTACATCAATAATTTGTTGAATATATAGCATACAAAAGTTGTTATAATTAGAGGGAGAAATAGTACATGAAGTACAAATATGATCCAAGCATTTAAACATGTGATCATATGCATATATAAGCTTATAATATTGTCAATAAAAAATGCACTACATAAGAAAAAGACTTGGATATGGAAATACTGAATAATAATCGCATTCAAAGTTATAATTGATGCACAAAAATAAGATTAGCAAAACAAGATTATTCTAGATAGAGGTTGGACTTACTAATAAAGAATAAAGTGGGTACTAAATGATTATAGTGGGTAGGTTCTTCTTTTTTGGGATTTTCTAAATATATGAGGGTAATTTCAATACAACTTTGACCTTAACTAATTATATCTAATGGAAGAATTGTTGGACTGAAGTTTAATAAGAGAAAATTTAGTCCACATATAATAATAACTATACTAACACCTAGCTCTCACGATGGTGATCACTTTCTCTCTCTCTTTCTCTCACCATTCAAATGTGCTAGATTTCTCCCAATCTTGCAATTCCAATGTGCTTGCAACAACTCCTAAAAATCCTCCACTGGGTTCTGTTGGTTGGTCACCTCAGTCATTTGTTCCCTCCACTTTTTCGTCTACTCATGCTAGATTTATTGATGCCACTGGGATTTCTTTTGTCTTTGGGGAGTCAGTGGTGTTTGGCCCCCCCTCAGGTTTTAAGAAAGCGTTAAATCAAAGACATGGTGATAGAAAGTTTATCCCTATTTCATGTTCTATCTCTATGGAGTTGAATGACGATACAAGGGAGGAAATAGAACATAATGTGTCTATTTTTTTGTCTCATGGTTTTATTTGTTGATTTGGGGTTTTTTGGCCCAATCTCGCTCAGCTAAATGGATGGATATCTCATTTTTGGGAGCCTCTTCTTTCTAGTAATGTCCATATCTACCCCATGGCTAAAGACTTTTTTGTTGCAAAATTTAAGAATGATGAAGATAGAAAGAAAATTTTGTGTGATAATTATTTTTCCTGGAAGGATAACTTTTTCTCATTAATGGTCAAGCCCTAGCATTCTAATTTCAATCCTTTTTCTAAAATTTTTGATAACATTCTGATTTGGGTTCAGCTTCCTTATCTCCCCCTTCATATGTTGGTTGATTCTCTTTTTGAGGAAATGGGTAATTCTCTTGGTGATTTTTTGTTGGTGGATGATGAATTGTCTAACATTCTTCACTCCACATATGTTCCTATCTTGGTTGAGTTAGATGTGTCAAAAGGGTGTCCTTTTGAAATATGTATTAAATATTCTAAGGGCAGGTGGGTTCAAGCTTTGGACTATGAAGGGATTCCCTTCAGGTGTAGAAGGTGTTTTAAAACTAGTCAAGCAGATGAGCATTGTGGCTTTAGGAGGAATTATTCCTCAGCCTCATAGTGGAATGGTGCTTCTAATCAACATTACTTAGTTGAGATGAATTATGAAATAAGCGTCTCTCATGCGATGGAAAATGTGGTTTCTTCTCATGTTGTTTTAGTTTTAGATGGTGTGGTTGTTGGGGTTGGTTCATAGTCTCATTTGAATACTTGTGATGGGATTGTTGTGGGAAGTGATTCCCATGCTACTGGTTCTTATCAAGGTGATTTAACTTCTTGGGATGTGGATTCGGAGCTTGGTTCGCTCCCTATTATTTCTATTAGTGAGGTTGTTGAGGAGAGACCTATTGTGTCTCATATTTTTGTTGGATGTGATAGGGATTTTGTTGGTGGTTATGCTTTGTCAATTTATAGTTTTGTTGGGGCTGTCTCTCTAGCTGTTGCTATCCTTGTCTCTTAGGATGTTGTTGGCCCTATCAGTTCATCTATGGGGGTTTTTGGTCTCCCACCCCTTGGTGTTGGGACTCCAATGTTGGATGCATTGGCTTGGAAAGATGAAGTTTCTAACGTAGAAGAGGGATGGATTACAGTAAAGGGAAAGAAAGAAAAGTCATATTTTCCCTCCTTTGATATAACCCTTTGATTCCATAAGGGCAATATTAAAGGTAAATCTTAACATTTGTTGGGTGAGGCTGATGGGGCTAGAGTCTTCTCTGGTCCTTTCTTTAGTTTTTGGTTGCATGCTGGTCTTTTGTGTAGTGTCTCTTTTAGGTTCTAGGGGCCTCTTAGAAAAACCATAATTTTGGTCTTGTTATATTTCTTATCGAGGGCTTTCATGTAATATCTTAATCAAACCAATTTTTAAAGTGTTTCAAGTCCCTTCAAAACCTATTTTTTTTCTTTAATAAAAAATTAATCATATCTAATGGTAATTATAAATAGGCTAATAAACCTTTGACTAAGTAAATATACATACATATTCATAGAACTAAAATGAAAGTAAAAATGACTTTCCTTAATTTTACATGCACATACATACATAGATTGTACAAGCATAATTCTTTTAAAAAAAAAAAAAAAAATTTCTCTTAAAATTCAACATTTTCCTAAAATTCTAAATCATACAAATAGACAAAATATAAGTTATAAATAAATCTAATTTAGAATGAAAAAGATTTTGATAATTTTAAATTTTGTAATAATAGAATAAATTGTCAAGAAATAGTGCTTTAATCACATGAATATTGATTCCAAGCAAGAATCAATTATGTACCTAAAAAAACCATATTCCATTGACTAAACATGCTTTTTGTTTATAAAAATGATTAAATACAAAACATATTACATGATTGAACTTAAGTTTCTTTTAATATTTTAAATAAATATTCAAATATTTAAAATTTTCTATAACTTCCACATATAAAATTCTACTTCCATTAGATATATATATATTTTTTAAAAGGGTTGTTAAACAAAAGTCGAATAATAGAACAGAAAGGAATCAGTACAGACATAAAATATCAATTGCACTCTTTTTCTAAACTCAGTATATAAACACTTTCACTCAGTTCAAATCACTTTAAACATCTTTTCTACTATAAAACTAATATAAGACGGCCATTGTTGAATGATGTGAAGGGAGAATCGCCCTTACTGCTACGAATGCCCGAGAGCATTGAATCAGCTTCAATTAACTTTTGCACAATTTGGGCATAGTCTCCTCGTCTCACTGCCTCGTGAAAAGCAGTGCCCCCCTCTTTATTTTGACGTCTCGAAAAACTATGTCATCGCTCTTCATTCACGGCTTCTTCATCTGATTGCACATTGATGAACTGTAGAAGCCATTCCATGAATTCCTTACGAGCATGAAAGGAAGATATATGTAAAGCAATGTTTCCTCCATGGAAAACCAGTGCGAGAATGTCCACATTCTTCTGCTTTTGCATTTCCTCCACTACTGAAACGTCGCCCGACGCAGCTGCTTTGTACAGTTGTCTGGTCTTTTTTTCCATTCAGACTATTCACAACTATGGCCAAGCTGATTTACGGGCAATGTAAAAAAAGAACAAGTACAAACATAGGTTCTTTTGTTGCCTATAAATAAGATAATCTTAGCTTCCAAGAGGGTAATTGCAAGAGAATGAAAACAATAAGCATTAATAAGTTGTACAAAGTAGCTTCTTCAGGTGACATTGTAGTATTTAAGGACAAATAAATCATAGATTGTTGAGAGCTCAAAATAAAGAGAACAACATTGCTCTACGTGGGGCAGGGAGAGGAGGAGACCATGGCCATATAGTGCAAAAAAATAATTACAGCTAACGCTATGATGTTCTTAGCAAATTTGATGGTTCCTCCATAACAAGAATACCATCACACGAGTCAAGGCAGAAAACCAGACAAGAAAAACATCAAGGCCAATTTCTTTTCATCAATAATTGGTTGAATATATATGGCATAAAAAGTGTCAAAAGAGGGGAAAATAGTGCATGACATGCAAATGTGATCTAAACATTTAAATATGTAATCATGTGAGTATACAATCATATAATGTTGATTATAAAGAATACACCATGTAAACACATGAATGAAAGAAATTAATGTTCAATAATAATGTTGTCATCTATTAGTGATGAAAAACAATTGATCCACTCTTCTATAGCCAACACTAAAAAAATAAAATAAGGAGAATTACATTAATATAGGTAAAGATGTTGAACTTATAAAAAAGAATGGGGACCATTTTGTACTAAGTTACAAAAGTGGGTAGCTTCTTCTTTATACCTTGTAAAATTTGGGATGGAAATTCTTACAAGTATTTAAAAAGACAAGTAAAGAGAAATATTTGAAAACAACTTTGGCTTTGACTAATCACATGTTCAATGGAATCCGTAAATAGGCATATAAGATTTCTAATTAAGTAGAGATAAACAAGATTACACATTCAACTTAAAATGAAAATAGAATCACACTATTAGTTTACTTAATTTCGCATATACATGTACATCATGTAGGTTGTACATACACGATCCTTGTAAAATATATTGGATTTTAATTTTTTTAGATTCACCAATATTGTAATACTAAATCATTCATGTCGGTAGAATGAAAACTAAAATTAAATTTGAAATAAAATGAAAGGAGTATTTTGATGATTTTGAGCTATGTGGTGGGAGGATAAATAACATAATAGTTTTGATAATTAACTTTTTGCTAATTCTTTTATAGCATAATGATATAATTTTATTTAGAATAAAAAAAGATATTTTATGGAGAATAAGATAATAAAAGAGATATGATAATATATTTTAAAATAAACTATGTTGATGAGTTCGATATACATCAATTGTTTAAATTTATTAAATAAACATTCAAGATATTACATATAATCTTGAAGACTCCATTATACAATATAATATTATATGATATTTATATTCCTAAGTTTTAGTAGCAGAAAACAACTTTTGAAGGGGCCCTAAAACCCTTTACAAAAGAAAATTGCCTGCACCAAACAAGAACTAAATGAAGACCAATAGCTGGCCATCAACAAATAAAAAAGAAACAAAAAGGGTCAATAGACCCAACAACATACTGCAGATTCTTTACAATTTGAATAGCTTCTTCATTCTTATGTATGACATCTGCATTGATATTCATAATATTATGGACAATGTTGGCTTGAGCATTCTTACCTTTTTCATGTTTACAAGTCGCAGTAGAAGTACCAAGAGATGGATTCATGCCCTTGTCCATGATGAGCGCCACCTCTGTCTTTCCTTTTCTTTTCACTCTTATTGCAAGAGAACCATAGTTTCCTTTAGATAACCTTGGAGGGCTTGTGTATGCTTATTCAACTATTTGAGCCAATTAGTACAATTTTGTGTAATTGTTCTACTAACAACCACCATAGCCCTTAACTTATCATGCGCCTTATCATGGGAATCTTCAAGGCTCCTAATTTTGTCTTCATGATCAATATTCATATCCTTAGCATCATTTGAAACATTATAGGTTAGAGAAATAATTTGTTTTGCATTCTCTAAATTGGTAATTTTATCAAATTATATTTCCCGAATTCATTTTTTCACTAAGATAGTTAACCCTCTCTTTAGTCACATATGCTTCCATCACCAACCACTTAAAGAGGCTATTCTAACCGTTTGTGACATACTTGGTAATCCTCATCACATCGTGTCTTCTAATACAAAAGGAATCCTTCTTTGTAGGGGTCTCCTTCTTAATTTCAACAAGGATCTCGATATGAAATTCCACCACTAGTGGGTCCATAGTTGAAGGGTCCAAACCAAAATCTTGGATGCCATTCTTGTTCCTTGCATCCAAATCAATTTTTTTAAAAATTTCTCTAAAGATTTCTTTACACAAGATGAATTGATTTTCCTTGTGTCCCTAAAAGCCAAGTAGGACTAAATAAAGCCTTTTTTATTTCCCTCATTTGATTAGAAGCTTTTAAGGATTCCCCTGCCCAAAATTTTCCTTTCTTAGTAGAGCTAGGGTCAACTAAGTCTGAAACATAATCATTAGAGGACATATATTCAAAATCATCCTTATCAGTCTCATAATAATATGTCCAATTAACATCCCAATTGTCCTATGTTGAGTGCTTTCACTTCCCACTACGATAACATGCATCTTCAACTAAAGGGCCATTTTTAGGGTTTATGAAAAAATAAGAGAAATGTCAATGGATATTTTGAGAAAAATCAATATCATTTAGAGGAGGTGGCCTTATTTTCAATGGAAAAAACTTTAGCATGCTCCATTAGAAGGATAATAAGGCCTTCATGAAGGACTAGAGTGGAACAATTTTTCATATGAACGTTAATTCAATGATAGAGGGAATAGAAAAGGTAGAAGGGTGGAGAGATACATTTTCCATGGAAAAAATAGTTCAAAACCATGAAACAGTAAAAAAAAAAACTAATAAAATGACCATCTAGGGTTAGATGTTTCATAATTACTTCTACAACTTCTACCTAGAGTGGTTTTATTGTAGCATAGTTTCAACCCCTTGACAGTGGTTCTCCTAACCTTCTCCCATTCATGGTCTTTGTATAAAATATTCACAGCTTCATTTGAAGCTTAGTTATCCCTATAAAAATATCCCCTCTACCAGCATCCCAAAAACTTATACAACAAAGTCCTCTTTGATAAGTATTTTAACCTAATATACTTTCAAAATACCATCCTTCCATGGGAATCTATAAAAACATGAGTAACCTGTGATTCATTTCCATGAAGTGAAAGAGTCAAGCCACATACTAGAAATTCATCCCAAACAGAGTGATATCTTACCATTTCTAAAACAAAGTAGATTCAAGCTTGTTCCTTTCACTTCCCATATTGCACATTAGAGGCCACAAGGAGATAGGAGCCTAAACACCACAAAGACAGACTAGCATAGTAAACCACCCAAAATACATTTTACTCAAAGGGCCTACATTATCTTCCCATAATGAGGAAAGTAGAACTCACCATCTTTACTCACACAAGACAATAGCAAAGAGCCATCATTTCCAAGAATGGTGACAATATAGCAAGATCATCTATCATCATCAATAATATTTTTTATGTTTTCTATGGGGATTGAGTCATAAGCCCCCCACCAAATAACACTAGATTACCTAACTCCAAAATTGATAACCCATTAGCAACCTTATTTCCTTCACAAAAGATATAACATATTTTATATATAATCCTAAAGAGTATTAAGAATACTTATGTTATCTAATATTAATCTCTTTATCATCCTACTAGGAGTTTGAACACCCTTTGAGAAGTTGATAATATTTAAGGAATCACTTTCAATCCAAATCCTCTTGTAGCTATTGGAGGTTTTTAGTTTGATACTAATGTAGGCCACATATGCCTTGGCATAGTGGTTTTCCTAAGTTCCAAAAGGAAGGGTCATTTCTAAGACAAACCAACCATTATGATCACACACCACTCCTCCAACACAAGAAAGTCCAAGATTACCCTTAATTTATATATTTCTGAATTTGATTGAAAATAATAATATGAATTAATCTAAATTCAGAAAAAAAAAAAAAAAACTATCTATTAACATAAACTAAAGGAAAACATCTCATGTTACTAAACATAACATCTATTAATTATTTTTCTATTATCAAAATGTAGTTGAATTATTTGACTTTTAGAAAAAGATACACCCCATATTAAAAAATAAATTTAAATGTGATCAATGCCACACTTTGAATTCAAAATATTTATATATCTTCATTGTGTCAAATAATATATTATTTATTCATGAATAATATTGGCTTTTTTCTTTTTTTATTATGCATATTATGTAAAAAATATTATATAAAATTTATGGTGTTGTCATTCAAAGTGGTGATAACTATTGACAATAATCACAGAGTTTCAATAATGATAACTACAAGGTACCAGTAGGGCATGAAGACAATGAGAGATAATGATAGAGTAACCTTAATGCTAAATCAATAGACGAAGACTTTCAATTGGAGATTAGTGCCAGAACTAAGATAATCTTCTTATCATAACATTGGTATACAACTGAATAAGAAAAGAAAAGAAAATTGTAATGGTGGCGAATGACAAATGGTGGTGTAAAGATGTTACAACGAGTTTATTTAGAGCATGGTAATATTCCCATTTATCAAGGACAACAAGTAAAGAACCATGTAATGAAAAATGGAAAGAAAGCCCTTTAACTTATGAAAACCTTTAATTTCTTGCACAAAAAATCAATGTTGTTTTGATGATATTGATTCCTTGTAAAATGGAAAGAAAGCCCTTTAACACATGAAAACCTTTGGTTCCTTGCACAAAAAATTAGTATTATTTTAATGATATTGTTATTTTTAAACATAAGTAGTAACCAAAGTCAAATTGGAATTCTGAGAGGTCTTCTAATGAGAAGGCATTCATAGAATTACATAGGGAAATAAGTCATTTTTTGTTGTCTCATAGAACAGATAAAGCTTCAAAACCATCGAGGGTTTTTTACATAGAGATATAGGCCAAGAAAAATAGCAACAAAACTCTCAAAGTATTTCTTTTCTTACGTTAATAGAAAGAGCTCGAATGGAAAAATTAGAATATGGAAGGGACTTAAAGAGCCACAACCTATAGAAAAGAAGTCCATTAAAATAGAACCGTGGTGTATGAAGTTTCAAGAAATGTAACCCAATGGTTGAACTTGGAAACCAAGAGAAAAATGAAGCTGAGCCTACCATAGGGATTGCATTTACTGATTTTTATAGGGACACTCCAGATTGTTAGCAAAGCTCAAAGAAGAGAGGTAGAAAATCACTATCTAAACTAAGAAAAAGTGATAGTTCGACAAAAGATCAACCAAATATTGTGTAACACTGCTGAATGTAGGGAAGGGGAAGAGCCTTCTAACAAGGCCATGAGGCTAATATCTTGGAATCTTAGGGGCCTCAATGCCCCTAACAAGAAGCTAATTCTACAATGTTGCACATCCCTACTCTAAAACTAGAAATATTACTAGTCCAAGAAACTAAACTAAATAATGATGAAATAAACACACTGGTGAAGAAATTAGGAATTTTTAAAATCACGGGTATGCCGACAGAAGGTGCATTTGGGGGTTTAGTTGTTGCATGGGATCCTAGATGGATATCCTTATCTTCTAGAATTTGTAGAAGAAATTGGATGAGTACCAGAATTAGCAATATCAAAACCAACCTATAATTTATAGTGAGCAACATTTATGGCCCTACTCATAACTCAGAGAAAAGGAAGATTTGGGGAGAAATTGAGAAATTCCTAGAATCGATACTTGACAAAATCTACATAATTAGTGGAGATTTTGAAATTAGCTTAGATCCAAGTGAGAAGTGAGAGGATCTACAAAAACCTTAGTGGTTACTACTGATTTTAGAGCATGGGTGAATAAAAATTAGCTAATAGAAATTAAGACAGCTCAAGATAAATTCACGTGGAATAACACAAGAAAAGGTTTCAATAACATTGCAGATAAATTTGATAGGTTTTTATTTAGAGGAAATTGGGCTGATCTCCCACATAATATTTTGACAAATATCTTACCATACTGGGGTTCTGATTAGTACCTAATCCAATTAAACATCACTGGAGACTCTTGACCTAAAATATGTCCCTTCAAATTTGAATAGATTTGGCTTAAAGATGAGAATATTTTAAAATAAATAGAACAATAGTAGAATGATATCGAGGTCAAAGCATCCAGTCTTTTTTTCTTAGTGACTAAAATGAAGACCATTAAAAAAAAACTATTATCATAGAATAAGAATAATTTAGGAAATATATTTCAGGATAAATTTAAACTTGAAGAAGAACTAGTAACCCTCAATAATTAGGTAATTGAAATGGCATGAATGAAGACTTATACCTCAAAGAAAACATCTAAAAATTTACTATGAATAAATTCTTGCAAAAGAAGAATTTTTTTGGCATCAAAAGTCTAGAGAAATCTAGCTAGAGGTTGGGGATAAAAATAGTAATTTTTTCCCTAACAACACAAAATTCCACAAAAACCTTAATAGATTCACTAAGATTAATGACTCCAATGGTTTCCCCATTGAGAAGCCAAGGGTTATTGCAGAAACTGCAATATCTCACATTGAAAAAATCCTTAATAACTTGGAGGGATCCAATTTGATACACAAAAAAACACTTAGAAACATCCCAATAATTATATCTGAAGAACAAAATAAAATGCTAACTACTAAATTCACCAAAGTTGAGATTGAACAAGTTATAAATCAAATGCAGCGAAATAAGGCCTTGGGACCAGATGGTTTCCCAACCTTATTTTTTCAGAAGTCTTAGCACTTCCTAGGTGATGAAGCTGTAGGAGCATTACAAGGGGTTATAAAATTTGGTAACTTATGAAAAAAGTCAATAATACCTTTCTCACCCTAATACCAAAGACAGAAAAAGTTTAAATGTTTGAAGACTTGCAACCTATCTCGCTGTGTAATATAATTTACAAAATACTTACAAAGACATTGGCTAACAAAATTCAAAAAGTGTTACACAATATCATTAGTGAGGAACAAACAATATTTTTTTTAGGAAGATCTATATATGATGGGTAATAATAGCCCTAGAGGCTATACACTTTGTTTAGCAGAACAAATAGCCTAGTATGTTAATCAAATTAGACATAAGAAAATCATATGACAATTTTGACTAGTGTTTCTTATCCAAAGTTCTAGAAGGTTTTGGTTTTGCAAAGAAATGGATTAACATAATTTATGAATGTATCTTTAGTTCTATGTGTTTAGTTTTGATTAATGGAACCCTAGAGGGTTTCTTTGGGACCTTAGAGGATTTGAGACAAGGAGACCCCATATCTCCTTTTATTTTTATATTATTATGGAAGAATCACTTGGAAGAGTTATCTCAAAAACTAAGGATGAGGATAAAATCCAAGGAATCGGGATCAAAAATGGTATGGAATCCATGACCCACCAGTAATTTCTGTATGACATAATGTTATATGAGTTTAGTAGTAAAAAAGATGAAACCTTCACATCTATACTAGATACATATACTATGGCATCACGATAGGAAATTAACAATTCAAAATCTAAAATCTTCTTCTTTAATACTGATCCCAATATTGAGTTAGAAATATGCACAAACCTAAAGTTCAAGAAAGGGAAATTGGCTAGAAAATACCTTGGTCTCCCATTGGACAAGGGAAATAAATCTAATAACTTATGGGACAAAATTATTTCTAAAATCAAACTAAAAAAAACTCTTGGAAAGGGAAATGGCTTTCCTCAGCTAGGAAAGCCACTCATAGCTTAAATTAGTCCTTGTTACTGTTCCTATTTATCAATCATCATGTATAAACCTAGCTCTGGAAAAAAGGGAGGAGATTAATAAAACCCTTTGAACCTTATTTTGGAAATGAACAAAAGATAAGAAGAGGCTAGCTCTGATTGCATGGGACAATGTATGCAGGCCAAAGGAGGAAGGTGGCCTAGGACTAAAAAACATCAAAGAACAGAGTAAAGCCTTAGGTGCCAAGTTAGTTTGGAGAATGTATAATAATCCTGACCTAAAATGGGTTAAATTCATGAGGAATACGTACCTTAAAGGTTTAGAGCCAATAAAATTGTTCAGAACTACCAACCCCCCTAGTGGGTCTAGAATCTATAATTTCATGATGATTTGTAGAGAACTCATAGTTGAGAAACTCACTTGGAACTTTGGGGATGGTAGTGAAGCCTTAGTTTGGGAAGTGTCCTAGGGAGGCCACAAGACATTAAGAAGACTACATAATTTTGATATTTCTAGAGATATCTTAGAGAGACAATGGGGAGTTTATGAGAGACTACATAGAGTTCCCCAATAATGACATGAGTCTTGGCTGGAAATGGAAATTATTGGATAACATCAATATCCCAGTCGAAGAAAAGAAAAGACTTTCCTTCAAGAAAGAAATATAAATTTTAATAATAAAAAGGATAGACTAGTGTGAGATGGTTCCAAATCAAGAGAATATAACACTAAAGAAGGATATAAGATATTGATTAATAAATATCTAAGGACCAAGACTAATCTTCCCCTTAATCTTTGTTGGGATAAAAGTTGTCTTCCTAAGGTAGGACTTTTCTCCTGGATTTCCCTACAAAAGAAGATACTCACAATAGATAGATTTACCAAAATGGGTTATGAGGGGCTCAATATATTCCCCCTTTGTGAAAAAGATCAAGAGAATGCTAAACATATCTTACTTAACTTCTAATTCTCTAATTTCTTCTAGAGATGGTTGTGTAAAAGAATCAGATGGATATCATCCTTGCCTAACAATATACTAGGCCTGGCCAAATACACATAAACAAAGAATCTACAACTTTCACTGGATAATCAATCCCTCTATAATGATATGGGAATTATGGAAGGAGAGAAACATAAGGATTTTCAAAAGGAATAGATTTTTAGAAAAATTAATGCAGTCATAGTGGAAACAACTAATAATAGAATCTTAAATCACCACAAAATAGAGACTAACATGTCTTACTAGGATCGAAATATGTGAGCTAGATGGGAAGTGTTATAACTTCCTATCTTTATTGGCCTACTAAATCATGACAAAACTACAAAAAGACAGGAGTTCCTATGGAAACTTCTTAAAAAGGTTCATGTAAACTAAACTTTGATGGGGCCTCTAGGGCCTACCCCAGGGCTGCTAGACTAGGATGTTTTATTCATAACTAGGAAAGAAAGGAAATTGCTTCTATCTCAAAATCGTTAGGTCAAGCCTCTAAAAAATTGGTGAAACTCTTTTTCCTAATTGAAGGATTAAAATTTTCTAAAGAGATGAATATTGAGACATGTGAGATAGAAGGTGACTCGGCTATAATTATCACTTCTTTGAGAAAAGGAAGCATGCCATACTAGAAATTAAACTATCTTCTGTCTATAGCTTTAACCCTTACCTCTACATTTAGAAAATTTAATTTCAACCATAACTTGAGAGAAGGGAATACAAACATTGATAAGCTAGCTAATAGAGGAGTAGATGGTATTAATTTAACAAATATGTATACCTAGTAATACATGTTTCATAACTCCCCATGATCGTAATCCACATAATGGTGGAGAGACTTGAATTTTCATCCTATTTAACATTTAGTCTATCTTTAATCTAATATTGATACTATCAGCTACTTAAGGTGAATCCTTACATTCAATATTTTACTAGGAATTATTTTAGTAAAAGGGTCAATCACCTTTTATGATCTCCTATCCTTCAACCTTGAAGGGAAAGATTAAATCCCATGATGGGCTATTATTGCCAACTTACCATATCCTAATTATTACAAGTTAAGCCCTCTCATCAAAGGAAATGATGAGTACATTACCTCAACAATTTTCTAGATTATGAGATTAAAAAAGTTTATATTTATCTGAAGAAGGAATCTATTACACCTATCTTTTATCCTTTCTAACCACTGTCACTCTTATTAGGAAAATTGGTAAGAAGTAAGATGGAAGAAAATATCATCCTTTTCGATTCTATAAATAATAGACAAATGGCTTTTAGAGGAGCTATTAAGCCTAAAATATGGGATAGGATACCAAAACATCTTGATGGCATGGCTAGTAGTGAGGTAGAAATTGTAATGGGAGAAGAATTCTATGAAAATAAGCATGCATTCAGGACCAACTATGATATTGTAGGTACTTTTGATGCTATCCTTCTTATGACCAAAACTCATAGGCAAGACATTATAGCCTTTTGTTTATCTTTTTTTGGTAGAAAAATCTGTGGAGGGTTAGAAAATGTAGTTTTTAGCGTGAATGATTACCTAGAGATCCCCTACCCTAATGACTATATTGCCCATGAAATTGGGGCTCTGGTCAATGATGAAAGGGTTATAAGATGTCCCATCTTGATTTTCAAGGATAAAGTAATTATTTATAACTGATGGTCCATGTAGAAAAGACACTAGTACATTTGGGCCTTTTTTTATGGTCATTTTCGATAAAGGGGCACATTTTTTGAAATTGGTGTTTTTTTTGCAATTTTGCTTGATAGAGTCGCAATTTTGATGGTTGTGAGCACACATTAGAAAAAAAATAAAAAACTTTCTCTATTTCATTTCCATTTTTTTGCGTGATAGTAGTGAGCAGGAAGTTGTGAAGTGATATTAGTGGAAGTTGTGAAGCGATATTAGTCTCTATCAAATTGTTTTGACATAATTTTCAAAAATGTGGTGGTTAGTACAATTCCCCTCTTTAACATTATTTTTAATCAACTCTAACTTATATAGATTTTACGAATATGTCATTTAGGAAGCTGCCATTTAGCAAATGAAACTAACAAAATAGTTCTGCAATCTTTGACAAAAGATTTTATGAGTCTTCTCATTCAATTTAGTTAAAGATCTCATATATTTTTTGGTCAAGTTTGTTTGGTCAGAGAGATTCTAGGTTTTTCCCTTTAATCTTCAGTCTATCAATGCTATAAAAGAGGCACCTAAAATTAGGTTTTTATGAATCTTCCAATGTATTTTTGGGGAGATTTGATAATTTCAATGAGTTTGGGGATCCAAAGTTCATGTTTTCTAAGAAATAGGGGTCTAAATCCAATGGAAGTGAAAGGAGAAGCAAAAGGAGGGATCAAATAGTACAAGAAGATGGAGATGAAAGTGTTAACTCTCCTAGCCATGTTTTTGTTTCATTAGTTGGAGAAGTATTTATGGTGATTTTTTGATCAAGACTAGCCATGAAAAGGACAAGGATGAACTGATTGGAGAAAGGCAAAATTACTTAGAGAGAAATTGTGCGACCATGATAGGGATAGTACTTTGTCCTTTGGTTTCAAGAGGGGTTAGAAAAAATTCATATGCTACTATTACAGAGGTCAGTGGACCTAATCAAACATATACATTTGGAGTAGAAAAACTAAATCAATAGAAAAAGGCAAGAGGTGGAGTGCTTGAAGGTGTGGGGAAATACCAAGTGAGTGGGTTTAAAAGTGTGTACTCAAGAACATAGTCCAACATGAAGGTAGGAGAGGCATGTTTGTAGGTATGAAAGTACTTTCTACATTCATTTGTGATGATAAATAGGTAAGGAAGCATTCAATGGGCCAATTTGGAAAGAAAGTACCATGTCAATGAGACACCCAAACCAATAGAAATAAGAATGATACAAGGATTCAACATATAATCCAATGGAAAGGGATGTCTATTAGAAGATTATTATATGGTTATAGGCATGGAGGATTTAGAGGTGGATAATTTGCAACACCATTTCCAAGGGACTTGGAAATTGTTTGGGTTGATTGTAAGGTGTAGGGGCAACAAAGGCATTTTGTGACAGTGTAGTCAAGTAGGGTCATTTATTATAATCTAGTTTTTTTTTAGTAATTTTTTGGTCAATAAGGTCATATTATCTACCATTTCACATTGTATTAGGCTTGTTGGGGTCATATTGTCATATTGAGGAAAAAGTTGTCAAGTTGTAGGAAAAGTTGGCAAGCAACTTTTCTTGCAACCAATTTGATAATAGGAGTCAAAGTGTATAAGTTGGGGTTTAAGTGTCCATTTTGGTGTAATAATGTCTATGGGGGCTATTTGAATTTTTGAGAGGTCATTTGTGTAAGTTTGGAGTAAAATTGCACAAGTTGTTACCAAAATTATTTAAAAGCTATAATTTGTAAAAATGCAAAATTACACTTATGTAATCCCAAATGGTCATATGGTTTTAAAATTAGTTTAAGTAGTTACAAATTTTGTAAAAGGATGTAAAAGACCCTTGAAAGGTTGAATGTAAGGTTTTTCGGGTTAGAGACCAATTTTGGAATGAAATCCTCATTGAAAAACTTGACCATTATAATAAATTCTAAAATTTTCTATTGTTAAAATGCTTGCATTGGTGTTGCGCATTAGTTTCTTTATCTATGGAGAATTGGAATGAATACATATCTATCTTAGCTTAATTTTGAATCAAGTGTCATGTATTTTCATGGATTTTTCAATGAGAAATTACATTATTATTACAACAGGTATGATACCCTCAAAAAATAAGGGTTTGAAGAAGAATTAGATCTTTTTGGCACTTTGCACCATTGGAATTCTTTATAAAAATGGTTTTTTGAGTTATTATTGAGTGTATAATAATATTTTAGAAAATTATAACTAAACAACAGTGATAGAACGTGTTATGTTAATGCCTGATCTCATGAACTCGGGAATTTTAGACAGGTAAATATTGACAGTTTTGAGGAATTGATATATCTATGTTGAATCCAAGTGATTGGGAACACAAAAAAAAAAAAATTGTTCATTTGGTGTCAAATTCCATCTAGTGGGATATTTGATTATCATGTTGTGTCATTTTATAAGGTGGTTTCTTTGTAAAAATAGGCTAATTATCCCTCATGAACAAAATTACAAGTCATTATTTGGTGTGTGTGTGTGTTCCAAAATAGAAATAACTTATTTTCACATTTGTTGTGTAACTCCAAAAAGGATATCTATAAATCTAATTACTTAGGGAAGAACATGTCCAATCTAGGAGATATGACAACTTTTGTCCCTGATTAGGGCTACTAGACATTAGGACTATTTGTGTGGATGGTGTAATAGTTTGGGTGACTAGTGATTTTGGGGATTTTCTAAGATGTTTATGAGTTGTAAATGATTGTTCTAAAATTTTCCTAGGAGTAGGGGATTCTTGTGGATCAGTGATCCAAATTTTTGGGTTTTCTATCCTTCAAGCCATAGAACCATTATGAAGTATTAAAGGATGCTTTTGGTGAAATTCCAATGTGTCATGATTACATTTATTCTTACTATTATGATGTATCAAAGAATCATTTTTGCAATATTGTCTTGTCATGTGTACCCACAAGGGTCGGCTCATATTGAATAGGTGAGTTGGGAGGAAGATCTCCCTCATTGAACTAAGTCATTTCATCATTCCTTGGGATTGTGTTAGTATTCCATTTCCATCACCTCTTTAGGTGCCTCTTTTATAGTATTGATACAATGAAGATTGGAGAGATGTCCAAATCTTTCCCATATGTTGGTCGAAGGATTATGAGGGCACTCAAAGTCACTGAGATGTGGCCATAACATTTGAAGAATACCGAGACCAATCATAGGAATTTGTCATTCTTATAGTCTTGATTAGGGTAACCCCACATTGTTTCTCATTTCCATTTTGCACTTTTCATAGATTTTTCAATGAGAAATTACATTTTGATGACAACAGGTATGATACCCTCAAAAAATAAGGGCTTGAAGAAGAATTGTATCTTTTTGGCACTTTGCACCATTGGAATTCTTTATAAAAATGGTTTTTTGAGTTATTATTGAGTGTATACTAATATTCTAGAATTTTTATAACTAAACCATGGTGATGGAACGTGTTATGTTGATGCCCTATCTTGTGGACTCAAGAATTTTAGATAGGTAAATGTTGACAATTTTAAGGAATCGATAAATCTATGTTGAATCCAAGTGATTGGGAACATAAAAACAACAAAAATGTTCATTTGGTGTTGAATTCCATCTAGTGGGATAGTTGATTATGCTTTTGTGTCAGTTTATAAGGTGGTTTCTTTGTAAAAATAGGCTAATTAGCCCTCATGAACAAAATTACTAGTCATTATTTGGTGTGTGTGTTCCAAAATAGTCATACCTTATTTTCACATTTGTTGTGTAACTCCAAAAAGGGTATCCATAAATATGATTAATTTAGGGAAGAACTAGTCCAAACCAGGAGATATGAAAACTTTTGTCCCTGATTAGGGCTACTAAACATTATAACTATTTGTGTGGATGGTGTAATAGTTTGGGTAATTAGTGCTTTTGGGGATTCTCTAAGATGTTTATGAGTTGTAAATGATTGTTCTAAAATTTTCCTAGGGGTAGGGGAGTCTTGTGAATTGATGATCCAAATTTTTGGTGTTTCTATCCGTTAAGCCATGGAACCATTATGAATTATTGAAGGACGAGTTTGGTGAAAGTCCAATGTGTCATGATTCCATTTATTCTTACTATTATGATGTATCAAAGAATCATTCTTTCAATATTTTCTTGTCATGTATAGCCACCTGGGTTGGCTCATATTGAATAGGTGATTTGGGAGAAAGATCTCCCTCATTGAACCAATTCATTTGTTCATTCCTTGGGATTATGTTAGTGTTCCATTTTCATCACCTCTTTAGGTGCCTCTTTTACAGAGTTGATACACCAAAGATTGGAGAGATATCCAAATCTTTCTCATACGTTGGTCAAAGGATTATGAGGTCACTCAAAGTCACTGAGATGTGGCCATAACATTTGAAGAATACTAAGACCAATCATAGGAATTTATCATTCTTATAGTCCTTATTAGGGTAACCTAATGCAGTCAAGCTTGATGGATCCAATTAAGGACTGACCGACCTTGCAGCCAAACCAATATGCAATAGAAATACATAATAATAGAAACATATCTGTAATGAAACAGAAGTTTTTATTCATGAAAACACCGATTACATGCAATGTGTTGAGCTATAAGGCCTTCCCCGTTATGGCCAATTAAAATGCAAGTAACAATCTACAAGATCTCACAAGATCCAGATCTTTTCCCCAACATGAGCATTCAGCTAGCCTAGGTCTGTAACACACAACACCCTGGTAGGCACCCAAGAAAGATCTAAACTTGTACTCAAACTTCCAAGCAATCTTCCTGCTCCTAAGCTCGCATACTAGTAACCTTCCTACCAACCATCTGCCCCCCTAAAAAACTACCCAAGCATCCTATAAATACTAATTCCCAGCCACAAGTTGGCTGATGAAACAATAGATCTTTACAAATAAATATTAAATGATAAAACATCAGTCGGCTCTCACATAGTCTTACAAAATAAATAAACTCTCAAAGATGGCCCCAAATGGTCATCAGATCCACATAGAAGAATGAAACACACTAGATCTAGGTCCCCACATGTCCAATGATCAATCCATATCATGAGGAGTGCGACCCAAATTAAATGCACTATTCAGCCAAGCCGATCTATCCAAACAATCCAATCGGTAAGCAAGAACACCGAGAAATAGAAGAAATAACCAAGCACCAGTCAACCGACCATGCCAGGCATGAATGAGGAACACAGTTATTCCTCAGCGCCAGTGAACCGATGCCTTTAATTACCAAGCATTCTTTGAAGACCGAGCACCCCGATAACCACATAAACTAAGCAACTAGTCTCCCAAACCGAGTAAGAACTCCACCAAACCAAGATCAAAACCAACAATCTACCTTCAAAGACAAACATATTTTGGGTTGATATAGGATTTCCAAGAATCCTAGGATGCTCCTACACTAGACACCCTAGGTAAGAATGATTTTCTCATAAGGAAATCAGGAACACCTCAAGGGAATCAGAACACGTATGCTGAATCTATACTTCACCCATATCTCTTCTTGTCCTTCATCCCAAGTAGTTTTCACTTCATTCACTATCTCATGTAGAAAGTCCTTCTGTCTTCCACTTTGTTTACCTCTCTAGTCAGTAATAGATAGCAACCGATTCTGACCACTATTGATCACATCAGTGTTTCGGTAAGGTTCATCCTCTCCAGACTCCTCAATCAACTCAGTATCATCTGTATCTCTCTGTACCACAAATGTCACCATCTCCTGAACCATCTTTTCCAGAAAAACCATCTATTTCTTAATCTTAGAAAACTCTTTAGAGATATCATTCTCCTTCTCCTTCAAACTAGACTTAACAGGAATAGGTTAATCAACTTTCTACTCCTGAGGTTTTTCATATGGACAACACCTGATAACTCCACATCGCTTAACCTGTGTCTCCTATAAAGGTATTAGCTTATGCCGAGCTCCTTCATGCCTAACCACATAGGTATTAGCACAAACATCAAAAAAAACATTTATGTCAAACTACAAGGGTCTACCGAGCAACAAATGACAAGCATCCATAGGCAATACATCACACAATATCTCACCATGGTAAGATCCAATCTGAAACTAAACCAAGCATTGTTCTTCAACTCTCACCTTAAAAACACCTTGTATCCAACTAATCTGATAAGGATTAGGATGTTTCCTTCTTTATAAATTCAATTTACTAACCATTTCATCTGAAACAAAGTTTTTAGAATTTCCACCATCAACTATGACATTACATACCTTATCCTTGCACTTACATCTAGTTCTAAACAAATTTCTCCTTTGCACCGATTCAGGAACACATGCAACTAATCTCCTAGTGATAAGACATTCACCTTTCTCAAGAACATTCTCAATGTCTTCTTCAACAACTAATGCAACTCTTTTCTTAGGACATTGCCAACTTCCATGACTAGCTTCACCATAGTTATAACAAGTGTCAGTGAACTCATTCTTCCACCTTCCTCTCTATCCAACATTCTTAGTAACTTGACCATTTCCAGATCCCACATTAGGCTTAGGGTTCTCTGTCATATTATTCTCAACAACTGTCTCACCAGTTTTACCACCTCGGTTCCTACTATTTTGTTTTCCTTCATACTTCCTATTCAACTTCTCTTCAATCTTCAATGCCATCTGATAAGCATCACCGATTGTTGTCATCTACACAGTAAGTAATTCTTCTTGAATATTAGGTCTGAAACCATAGACATACCTAGCAACCTTCTCTTTATCAACTTCAAAATGACCAATCCTAATTAGGATTCTATAAAACTCCTCGGTATACTCTTGTACTAATTTGTTAGTCTGCTTCAAAGCTTGCATCTTCTTAAACATGTCCAATTCATAATCCACCAGAATGAATTTCTTTTTTAACTTGTCAACCATTTAGTTCCACTTAGTGATCTTATCTTTTCCTCTTCTACCTCTTTCCAACTAAACTTCTCTCCACCAGATGTTTGCATGACCCTTCAACTTAGTCTTTGCAAATCTAACCCTATCAGGATCTTCTATTTCTTCATACTCAAAGTATTCATCAATCTCATTGATCCAATCAATCAATTCTTTAGGCCTAAGGCTTCTAGAAAATGCAGAAACTTCAATCTTAGGTCTTTTCCCAATCTTTGACATAGCTTTCAGAATTTGATTTTCCTCAGAATCTCTAGCTTCTTCAACAACTTCTTCAAAATGATCTTCCTCAGATTCATCATCACTATCCTATTTCAAGGCATGCTTCTTCTTTCTCAATTCCTCTTGTAGGTCTTGCACTTGTTTCTACAAAGCCCTAAAATCATTAAGACATAATTCTCTAGTAGCTTCTTCTTCCTTAGGGATCTCATGATTTATCCTTAGAGGCATCTTCAAATCAAGATCTAGATACACAAGATCCACTCGGCTCCAACAGGAATAGACTTTTCTCAAATAGGAAAAAACTTTGCTTTGATACTACTTAATGTAGTCAAGCTCAGTGGATCCAATTAAGGACTAACTAACCTTGTAGCCAAACCAATATGCAATAGAAATACACAATAATAGCAATAGATCTCGAATAAAAAAGAAGTCTTTATTCATGAAAACATCGATTACACGCAATGTGCCAGGATGTAAGGCCTTCCTGGTTACAGCCAATTACAATGCAAGTAACTATCTACAAGATCTCACTAGATCTAGATCTTTTCCTCAACATCAGCATTCAGCTAGCCCAGGTCTATAACACATAGCACCCTGGTAGGCACCCAGGAAAGATCTAAACTTGTACTCAAACTTCCAAGCAATCTTCCTGCTCCTAAGCTTGCAGGCTACTAACCTTCCTACCAACCATCTACCCCCCTAAACAACTAACTAAGCATCCTATAAATATTGATTCCTAGCCACAAGTCAACTAATGAAATAATAGATCTTTACAAACAAATATTAAATGCTAAAACATCAGTCGGCTCTCACATAGCCTTACAAAATAAATAAACTCTCAAAGATGGCCCCAAACGGTCATCAGATCCACATAGAAGAATGCAACATGCCAGATCTAGGTCCCCACACATCCAACGGTCAATCCATATCATGAGGAGTGCGACCCAAATTAAATGCACTAGTTGGCCAAGTTGATCTATCCAAACAATCTAGTCGGTAAGCAAGAACACTGAGCAACAAAAGAAATAACCAAGCACCAGTCAACCAACCATGCCAGGCATGATCGAGGAACACAGTTATTGCTGGGCAGTAGTGAAATAACACCTTCAGTTACCGATTTTTCTTTAGAGACCGAGCACCCCGGTAACCACATAAACCGAGCAACCAGTCTCCCAAACCGAGCAAGAACTCCACCAAACCAAGATCAAAACTGACAATCTACCTTCAAAGACAAACATATTTTTGGTTGATACAAGACTGCCAAGAATCCTAGGATGCTCCTGCATCATAACCCCACATTTTTTCTTATTTCCATTTTACAGTTTTCATTATAATCTTACTCATCCTGCCACTATGAGCTAGTATTTGGACTTAAAAATTGAATCTTTCCTATGCATTCCATGGGGTTTTGCTTAATATTCATGAATATTACTTTCAGGAAGTGAATCCTCTTCTTTATCTAGTAAACCTTTGGTTATCACGATCTTTCCTTAAACAAAATGATAAAAATATTTTATCTTCCATACATTCTATGATCTATGCTTTGATGTTGGTGTATATGAAAGACATTAATGAATTACTTTCCTTTTCCTCTACTCTACAATTTGTGGATATTATAGGTTTTCATGAGGGTTTTATTCCTTTTTTTCTCGGTAAAAATAAATTCATCAGCTCTCCCTTTCCATTTTCTCATAAATTTCATCATTTGGAAGATGAGAAACATCATTTTATTTCATGAATTGTGTATCACTTCTTCTGGCAATTTATGAATATGGGTTTTTTCTTTCTTCAGTTGGGTGTAGGATATAATGTTTTTATCTGAAAATATTCATTCTTTGTAGCTTTAAATTCTAAGACTTCATATATTTATATTAGAGGAGCTAAGGCCACAAAATAAAACCTCTTCTATATTCTCTAAAGCACTGTAACTCTCGATAGCTTCAAGCTGCCCATTATTAAAAGAATAATGAAAGTACCTTATTTTCTATTTGGAATTTATTGTTTCAAGCTCTCTTTGTTCTCATGGATTTGCAACCATGCCCCCTCACCATATATTTTTGTATCCTCAATTAAATATAATATTATATTCACTGTATTTTCCATTTGTATTCTCAATTATGAACCATGACTACTCTGTTTTATTATCTTGTGCCAATGCATTATGATGTAACTCTTCTCATGCTACCTTGCTATGGTCTAGATCATAGAGAAACTCACCTCAAGTAATAAACAAAACCCTTGAAAACATTGACAACCAAATTTGAAGATATATTTCATTGAGTTGAAGACTTAGATTCAAATTAACCTTGTCATTCTTATACTTAATTGCACTTGTGAACTTTGTAGTGACACATTCATTACATATGCATGAATGCACCTTCTCTTTGATTATTACTACTTTATGATGTATAAAAGCATTATTTTGTACTATATGCTTGTACATATTCAATGTTTAGCTACTATATGATTGTTCATGGTAGAAATAAGCACATTATATTGATATTTGAATAGACAAATATATGCCTGGAATAGTGAACATTCATAAAATGAACACTTTGTTTTCATTATTGCTATGTATCCTGATATTTTTTTTGTGCTTATTTGATTTCCATTAAATGACATCATCCTTTGAAGTGGTTAATATGGTGTCCTTGGATAAGATAGGTGAGCATTAAAATTTTTATAGAAGATCAAACCCTAGATAATACTTAACACTCACAATCATATGGAGATGCAAAAATGAGTGACATTTTCAATGAAATTCAAAAATCAGTCTGAGATAAATTTTGTAAATAGAAAATTACAGATTGTACAAATGTTATTGACTATGCATTGAATATCACACACTAAAATAGATCATGGTGAAATTAGAAATATAGGTACCCCCTATATTTAAGGACTGTATTTACTATAACCATGTGGCTATTAGGAATGGGAACACTGAGAGGCGGGGGGTGAATCAGTGTTCACTGTATTTTATCTTTTTACTTTATTCTTTAATCTTAACTTGAATGCTTCAGTACTAAGATGAACATCAACATAAACATGAAACATGAGCACAACACATAACACCAATATGGTTACGGGGAAACCCAAATAGGTAAAAACCCCGATGGGAATTGATGCCCATTAATATTTCGTACTAGTGTTTTATGATCCTTGTTAGAAGATCCTTAACCCTGTTAGGAGTTTCTTTACAATATATTTAGTATAGTGACCTTGTCAAGGGACGGATCCTGTTAGGATTCTTTTACAATAAACCCTTTTAGGGGTGTGGATGCACTATCCTAGAGCTCACTGCTCAAGTGGTGAAGGCTAAAACCTTCTGATCTCAAATACACACTATATCTGTTGGATGAACTGTCATTGTGACACTGCTTGTCATATCAGTTCCTTTAATGCACTAATACTTTGACCTCTTGCAAAGCTCTAATACATCTTATCAATTCTTCATCTACTTCTCTGCTTATCTCAACTCTATAACAACTCTACTTCCAATTACAATGGGTGCATCTAATATTTATATGCGCATACAAAACAAATAACTAGGTTGGCCCTTTAACCGATTAGATACAACGCTTCCAAATGAATTGCCTCAAGCGTGTTTGCAAAAAAACATGATTACATGTTGGAAACCTAATTACAATAGGTGAATATCCTTTACAACATAATAATACAACTACAAACCGAAATACCAACAGTCGGCTACTTGCTTTGTTCTTCTCTGGCATTCACTGTCTGTGAAACTTGAACTCTCTGTATCTTCCCCATACTGAACCTTATGATCATGCACTCTTAGACTTAGCATTAATATGATGTTAACAACTTAAATTCTATGGCGCATACCATAATTCTATTGTATACATGTGCGTTGATGCTCTGATCTTCAGGTACTCTGTACACAGTCTAGTCTTCAACACTTAGCCAATTTTTGATCTTCTCATCAACTGCGCTGACTCCAAAAAACTATATGACTTTGTTTCCATAGTGAAAATACTATATTAAGTCATATACACTAGTTTAGTCAACTTTCCAATAATCTCCCCCTTTTTCATCGATGGCAACAAATGAATATGGCACAGTTACTAACTATTCTCTTATACAAATTTTTTTTGTTATACTCTATCTTATATCTCCCTTATATTCTTTATTGTACATATCTATAACTCCATATTCTATACATACTCCACCTTTGACATTAATGACAAAGGTGCTTGAAAACTATATCTAGAAATACTTACAATGAGAGAAGATCTGGATATGCTATCTGTAAGTTTTGGATCTCTTTCTTCCAAAATGTGATCAATGAATTAACAATTTGGAGATGGGCACATAGAGCATACTGTAGCTTCTCCATCTTCTTCAAGTCTATGCTAGGACCTTCATCATATGTTACCATGGTGGCATCGATCTCTTTGATATTCTAATTAAGTGTATCTAGTGAGGGCGCAAGAGCATTTCTAAACTGAGTCTGCCTAGCCCTTATTTTTTATATCTCCTTTTCTGCCTTCTCAATTTTGTCAATTTGTCCTTCATATACATTATTGCACATATTTACATTAGTGGATGGGTCTTTCACTGATTTCTTTACTTTCTCTATCATATCTTCTGCCTCTTGTATCTTCTTGAAGTGGTCATAATTTAACTTGTCCTGATCCATACAATCTGCAATGATCTTCCTTCCATTTGCTACAAACTCCTTCAAAGATGCTTGACCAAATTTTAGAGAACTTAGGTCAAGTTCAAAGTTACTGACTAGTTCACTTAGTCTCTTCTTCTGATACTTTTCTTCTGCAACTTGAGATGCTGACTCTTCCAAGGTAGAATATTTTTTTTGAAGACTGTGAGGATCTTGCTAACATCATCAACTGAATGTACCTTAGACACTTTCTTGTTTGAAGGCAATAGACTATTCAACATGTAGACTGATTCAACAAACAATGGGTTTCTCATTACCTATTTCTCTTTGGCTTTCTCCATTGCTAAGACATTAATTTTGATCAGGTCTTCTTATCCCTATGCATCCAAACTAGTTGTGTCAGGTGTCAAACTTGACAATAATTCTACTGAGGGTAGTGGAGTGATAGGAGTACTATCCATTACTTCCTCTTTGACTCTTATTTCAATGGATGACTTATTTATTGGTTCATTTTATTTTATCTCTATTTCTCCTTTTTGTTTTTCTGCTTCCTTTTCTTTTTCTTCTTCTTTCTTTCCTATTATATCCTCAATTAGTACTTCTTGTTGAATGGGATGAGTTTTGCTACATAGATTTTTAGCCTCTTGAGTGCTTACAAAGGCTTCTTCAAACTTGTCCAAATTAGTATCTGAGGCCATCATTGCAATCTCAACATTGTCTATGAAAATTGTTTCATCCTTGTGTTTTTGACATGGGCACAGACTTCTCTACCTCTGTGGATGCATCAACTACATGTGCTAAATTTTGTGGACCTGTAGATGGTATATTAATGTTATCTGACTCTTTTGCAACCATTTTGGGTACTTGAGTTGTGGGCATAGTAGCTGGATACACGTGTCTGTTCATGAAGACCTTCTCAAAGGCTTTCTCTATTTCCTTTGTAACTAAATCATAGTTTTTGTCCATTGTATGCAGGGTCCTTGACTTGGTTCTGAGATGTGGCTTCACCAGATCTAACAATAACTTATTCTCTTCTAGTGAGCATACTAGGAGGGTTTCATCTAAGATCTTTTCCCTTATCCTTAGGTCCTCTTCAATGGCCTGTCTCTTTTGGAATTCTAATATGTTCCATACATTGTTTGGAATTGTAGTCTTCAGTTCTAGGACTGTCTTCTTAAATTTCAACATATGTTTGACAATCATTCCATGTATCTCTGGTTTGTCAATCTCACTATATTTCTCATAGAACTTTCCTACTTGATCAATTATGCCTTCATCAACAATCCTTGTACTTAACACATTGAAGTTTGAGACTAGGTTTGAAACTTACTTCTGGAGGTGCTTGAGTGTTCTTGTTTCTTGTTACTCACGAGGATGGATGACCAATGCTAATCTCTTTCTTCATCTTATGCATTACCCTATACTTAGGAGGAAATTTAAGGTCAATGGTTTCCTTGGGAGTAGAAGGGGTATCATCTGGTTTGTCCTTCAGATCATCATATTTGTCAATTTTAACCTTCTTCATCTTTGGGTCATCAGATTCGGTCTTTGCTGCAGCTGCTCTCTCTATTTCCAAAGTAATCTTCTCTTGCCTTGCTTTGTCTAGGTCTTCTTGGGATACTCCATTAATTCTCAAAATCTCTGAAGTCACCTTGGCAACCTTCCTTTTTGTTGCTACGCTGTTCAAAACTACATCAACTTCTCTTTTTTTCTCTTCATAGGTTCCCAATCTTGGCTCATTAGGGTCTTTAGGGGCTGACAGAAATACTTGTGCATATGCTTCTAGAAATTTTTCATCAACCTCATATCCAAGTGGATGGATCCACTTTTTTCTCAGTTCAATAGCCTCCATACATGTTGTATCAGTCTCAACCATGAAACAAATGCTATCTTTGTATTTCTCTACAATACTCTCTGGTATTCTATATCTCATCTGCATCTTAACCCTGAATGTCTTCAATTCCAATGTTATATAATCCCTTAGTGTACTCTCAGTAGTTTCCTTGAAAGATATCTATGGCATGGTAGGAATAGTCTTGTCTAGGTATAAATCTGACACCTTTCCAAGAATGTGGAAGTACATGTATATGATCAAAGACCCAAATATTAATATCTTGGTCTTGTCATGTTTGATAGCCTTGATGTTGTCTATTAGTTGTGCACATAGGATCTCACACAAATTGAACTCTCCATTCTCTTTCACAAGTCTTATTGCTATAAGAATTATGGCCGCAGACACACTATTCACCTAGCTGGTGTGTTGAAACCTATATCCCAGTATCATGGATGTCAATTTGATGTCATTTTTCTCAATAGGCTCTATAGTCATTCTGTGCCTATCACTTCTTGATTTGCACATTTTCTCAACAAGTTTTCTCACGTCCTTGCCCACTAGAAGAATGACGTCTATCCTTGAGAGGCCTATCATCTCATGAATTAGGTCTCCTTTAATCCTCACTAGCACTTCACCTATCCAAAATAGGTCATCATGGATCCTGCAGAGTAGGATTTTAATCCATTTTGATTCGTAGAACTCATATGTCATAGCATATTCCACTATGGGATGATTATTCCACTGCGCATACTCATCCTTGAAGGTTTTATTAGGTCTCATCATGGCTCCCATGTGCACTCTTATTCTGTCCAAACCTATTGGTTCCTTTTTGCAATGTATGTATGCCCTAATGTCTTCCACATGCATAACACCCATGGGAGTGTGGGAGAATGCACCTTCTAGGTCATCTAGTGTGGATTTAAACAAATGCCTCTTAAATACATATCTCTTCTTCTCCACCACATCAAATACAAGGGAGTAGCCATTACTTACTTATATATCACTTTCCAAATGATTTGGCTTCTAAATCGGCATGCGAACTAGGGTTTCTACAACTGATCAAATGCACTGTAAATCACTGTTGAATCAATCTACAATCCTTCACAATCAAATGCTAGGGCTCTTCTTCTCTCCAATCACCTTGAATTGGAATGAAATGAGAGATCTACAAACTTCTATGTACTTTAAAGTAGAAATTATGCCATTAATGCTTGCTGCGTAAAGTAGGCTGTCACTAAACATTTATTTCATTCTACAAACAATCAGCTAGTGCATTCTTGCACATAGGATCTGTTAGTCTCCAAAAGCTTAAGTCCAAAGGTGCATACTCTATGGGTGAGTATACTGGCCACGCAGGGGTCTAGAGCTAAATTAGCTCCCCCTATGACCCAGAGGGCCATTCATCCTGATGTAGAGGGTGCATCCACTATTGATGCATCCAATACATTCCCATCACCCTTATCATTCTTCACCTTTGACCAAATCATGCTCGCATCCTCTAAAGCTTTCACAAACTTGACTTCTCCTTCGGTATCCAATACTCATTCTTCAAGCTTTTTAGGACTTTCCTAACCTTGCATCCTTGATCTAAATTTTTTTGAGATGTGTCCAGCTTTGTTACAAGTGTGAAAAATGACTGGAGGGCTTATGTTCATTGGTGCATTGATATGGGTTACCATTTTACATTGTCTTGCTGAGTGACTATTATACTTACATATCTGACATGTAACATTCTGAGAACTTCTTATATTTGGTTGATTCTGATTTATCTGGTTATGCTGAGTCTTGTTCTTCTGACTTGTCTTACAATTCATAGCTTTATAACCAAATTTATTGCATGAATAATAGTAACCATTGAAAGGTCTTACCTTTCTATAGTTGCTTGCTATATTTCCATGCTTGTTACATGCATAACAAGTTTGATCTACTAGCTTGCACTCATTCCTGGATGTTTCAACGTGATCTTTAGTCTAACTTCTAGTCTCCTTAGCATTTGACGTGGCTTCTGGTGCTTTCATTCTTTCTCGCAGATTGTCAATCTGATTTTGTGCTTCATTATATCCAATGCACCTAGTATCTCCTTTAACTCTTCTTGCATATAACTAAGATTTTATCAAATCAAAACTGGTGTGCAATTTATCAATGTGATTCTTTGCCTCTTTCAATTCAAATTCCAAGCTTTCTTTGTTGTTCCTTAGCTCCAAGATTTCCATGTTTTCTTGCCTCAATTCTTCATTGAGTTGAAGGTTCTCGTTGATCTATTCATCATAGACTTCTTGATTGTTAGTTAGCTTATCATCCAATTCTTCAATCTATTATTTCAAAGATGAATTTTCTTCATTCAGCTTGTTGATCACTATCCCTAAATCACTGGTAGAGCATTCTTTCAAATCCTTTCTTATCCTTTTGATGACTACTTGAGCATCACTGACTTTTTCTTTTAGTTCTTCAATTTCTTTTTTAGATCTGTCTAGGTCTTCAAGAGCAGCTTCCATATTTTTTTTCAAATGTTTCATTTCTTCTTTTTCCATGATCTCCTCAAGTGGTTAAACTTCTTTTCTAAGGACTAGAGCTCTGATACCAATTGCTAGGAATGGGAACACTAAGAGGGGGTGGGGGGGGTGAATCAATGTTCACTATATTTTATCTTTTTACTTTATTCTTTAATCTTAACTTGAATGCTTAAGTACTAAAATGAATATCAACATAAACATCAAACATGAGCACAACACATAACACCAATATGGTTAGGGGGAAACCCAAATAGGTAAAAACCTTGGTGGGAATTGACACCCACTAATATTCTGTACTAGTTTTTTATGATCCTTGTTAGAAGATCCTTAACCTTGTTAGGAGTTTCTTTATAATATATTTAGTACAGTGACCTTGTCAAGGGTCAGACCTTGTTAGGATTCTTTTACAATAAACTATGTTAGGGGTGTGGATGCACTATCCTAGAGCTCACTGCTCAAGTGGTGAAGAGTACAACCTTCTAATCTCAGATACACACTATATCTGTTGGATGAAATGTCACTATGACACTACTTGTCAGATCAATTCCTTTAACGCATTGATGCTTTGACCTCTTGCAAAGCTCTAATACATCTTATCAACTATTCACACACTTCTTCTCTACTTATCTCAACTCTATAAGAACTCTACTTCTAATTCTAATGGGCAAATCTAATATTTATATTTGCATACAAAACAAATAACTAGGTCGGCCCTTTAACTGATTACATACAACGCTCCCAATTGAATTTCCTCAAGCATGTTTACAAAAAAACATGATTACATGTCAGAAACCTAATTGCAATAGGTGCATAGCCTTTACAACATAATAATATAACCGCAAACCAAAATACCAATAGTCTACTGCTTTCTCTGTTCTTCTCTGGCATTCACTGCCTGTGCAACTTGAACTCTCTGTATCTTCCTCATATTGAACCTTTTGATCATGCACTCTTAGACTTATCATGAATATGATGTTACCAACTTAACTTCTATGGCGCATACCATAATTATGTTGTATGCACATGCAGTGATGCTTTGATCTTTAGGTACTTTGTACACTATCCAGTCTTCAAAACTTAGCCAATTTTTTATCTTCTCATCAAGTGCGCTGACTCCAAAACACTATATGAATTAGTTGCCATAATGACAATACTATATTTGTATGCACCCTAAAATGGTTGCCTAGACTTTGGGCCCCCATTCATCAATTTATCAATTTCTTGAATCAATGCTTTGCAATATGTTCAATTCAAATCAATTTCTTTGATCAAATCATAATTAATTTAGTTATTTTAATATTTCCTAAGGTTTGATCATTTTATCTTAAGCCTCATTTAATTAAAATAAAACTTCCCTTTTAATTAAATAAATCATCTTATTAAAATAAAATTCCTCTTTTAATAAAACCCCACTTAAATATCTCTGTGTTGAAAAAGGAAATAAAATAAATAAATAAAAATCCCTTTTTCTTTCCACTTTGAATGCACATACTTTTAAGTGGTGGGCCTTTTTCATATTTTTGCCTCTTAAAGAATCTTGAGCACATGGATCAACCAAGATTTAATCTCCACCATTGCTCATTTCTTTTTGCCTCTTAATCTTGACCATCTTCTTTCCTTTATAAGGAGCCTTCTTCTTCTCATTCTAGGTTAGAACATATAGAAGATTTTTGTATTGTTATGCTGTAGGTTTGGAGAGCAACTTTGGAGAAGATTCTTGAGCACTTGAGCTTGGATATTGCAACTTCTCTTTTCTTGTCTTCTTCTCTCATGCTCCATGGCAATCCATTTAGATTACTCTTGCACTTGCATGGTAGATTAGATTCATATTTCCTTTCATAGAATAATCTTGCATAAGCATTTCCTTTCATAGATTAGTTTTCTTTCATGCATTGTTATCATATAGAATAGCTTCCATTTTCATTTGCATGCATACTTGATGATCATGTAGACTAGAACTCTTGCTTTTCCTTTTTGAATCTCTCATTTTATGGTGTACTTGCATGGGCACAAACCAGGTCTAATCTAAGGGCCTTCATTACCAACCCTTACACTCCATGAATAGAGAGCTATGAGTTGCCATTTGAGACCTTATTCTTGAGAAATCTTGGATTTAATGACTCATAGAAGTCTGAAAACATTTTAGCACACATTTTTGGCACCCACCATGGGGCAGAAAATTGCATTTCTGGCCTCATTTTATTTTATTTTATTTTATTGATATTTTTGTGCCCTATCTGTACTTCTGTGCGTCTCTGTTATGGATCCTCACATAAATTTTCTCGTTGTATCGCATGAAGTTTTGCTGGTATTAGCATTTCTGTGCGCGACAAAGACATTTTCTTGCACGAGCCTGTGTACTTTCTCACACGGGCCTGTGTACTTTCTCATGCAACACTGTGTACTATCTCGTGCAACATTTTGGCAACAAAGACCTAAATTTCCATATTTTCTAGTTTTTCTTTCTATTTTCTGACATTTAATGCTTTTTGTGATTGTTTCCCTAATTCTGATTGCTGAGGTAGCGTAGTTGGATTACAGATCTTTGGACCTAAGGTGAGTTGCTATAATCTCTATAACATTTGGATTTTGGGAATAAAATGAATCTCTCATGTGTCTAGCTTGAGTGTTTATTGCTTTCATAGATCACACTTCAATTTTGGGCTCTAAAAAGAACATAGATTCACTTTCTTGCATATGTGTTTCACATAGTAATTAGGCCCTATGAACACTATTTGTGGCATTCTTGAGAGAGTGGGTTTCTTGCGAAGCTCTTCTTGATGATAGAACCCCTTATAGGTAGGGAGGATATTGTTACTATCTTAGAGTCTTACTTTGTTTAGTCTTCAACATTGATCAGTACGTACTCTCTTGGTCCCTTTTAGAGAGCACGATAGAAATTGTTGTTGACATCATGAACCTTGGTGAGGTGGTTTCAATCTTAGTGTGTCAATGAACTTCTTTGCTATGTTTGGGTGAAGTGAAGAGGCTATAGGATTATGCTCTACTCCCTTTTTGGGTAGTACTAGAAACTAAGATCCTTGAATCTAAACCAAGTCCCCATGTGGTCCTTTTTGTGAGTCACCTCTTTAGAGAGGGTTAATCGTAGTGGACATTCACTTTATTGGGTCAAGCACATGGATGAAACCTCAAGCAGTAATAGCCATTTTTTCCATGGTAGTAACAACCTCTATACAAATTTCCTTGTGGAAGAAATCTCCACAGGGGTATTGTTGTCACTAGCGATTGCACCCGTGATGGCTAAGTATAAAATCTAGCAAACCCGTGAAACATGGGAATACTCTCAGTATGTGGGACTGCTTCACTGAGAATAAACCTTAGGATTAAGGGTCGGCTTCCCCATTTGTATCATCTAAACTGAACTAAACTTGAAGGGAAAGGGAGAGGGATTGCATGAAATTGAAATGACTAAAATCTAACTTAGGTGATTCACCAAACTGGATAGATCAACAAACTAAAAAATGAACTCACAATGTAATCCAATATCTAACATAAACACCACAACTCTTCCAAATCTGACTTTCCCCTTAGAAAAACAATCAGGTGCTAATTGTAAATGAGAAGGAAAGATAATTTTCACAACTCAAAACAAATAGATGCACACAAATTTGAAAACTTCAAATAAAATCAATGCTTGCAAAATAATCAAATGAACATAATATCATGCAAAGGATTAAATTCAATCACAATACATAACACTAAGTTCATCAAACTAACTCACAAAGCTCTATAAAAGAAGGGCAATTTGCTATTAACTGGTGTTAGGATTAACAAGGCAGAAATAACAATTATGTGCAAATATAACTAATATCAAAAAATAATAAACCACATAGAATAGAACACAAGACACATAGATTTAACGTGGTTCACCCAATCCCTAGGCTACATCCACCAACAGTGAGTCCAATATTATTATTATCTAGTGATTACAACTTGATTACAATCCGTAATCCCTTACAGCCCAATTCTGCTGCAAGTACTAAAATCATACATCATGAAAATCCCTAACCCTAAGCCATATTATACAATATTTTCCCGCTTTAGGGTTAGAATGAGTTATAAGTAGTCGGCCCAAATAATTGAAAAGTGTACAGTACTTTCTTGGATAGTACTTTCCTGATTAGTCACCATAAGCTAACAATCTCCAACTTGGTGACTAATCAGTATCCACACTATACTAAAAAACCTCCCACTTGGAGACTGATCCTGTAGCAATACCGCTACCCACAGGAGGCTCCCACTGGATTGAACCACCTTGGACTCAACTGTTCCTTTATTTTGTTCAGTCTAGAAGACCAACTGAAGCTGAACATGAGTTCAACTTCTCCCTTGTTACTACCTTTGTAAACATATCTGCTGGATTATCATCAGTATGAATCTTTTCCAGCCTTAATTGTCCATCATCCAAAATTGATCGAATGAAATGGTACCGCAACTGTATGTGTTTTGTCTTTGAGTGCAAAGCAGAATTCTTTGCAAGATGAATGGCACTTTGGCTATCTGTATGTAGAAAATTATCCTTTTGTGGATGTCCCAATTCTTCCATAAAGAATTGAAGCCATATCATCTCCTTGGCTGCCTCTGTAGCAGCAACATACTCTGCCTCTATAGTGGATAAAGCAACCACCTTTTGTAGTCAAGAAATCCAACTCACTGCTGTCCCACCAACAGTAAATATATAACCTCTAGTACTCCGCCTACTATCTATATCTCCTACCAAATCTGAGTCAACATAGCCTTGTACAGTAGTAGTAGAACCCCCAAAGTGTAAACACTTATTGGATATGCCTCTCAAATATCTGAGAATCCATTTGACTGCATTCCAATGCTCAATACCAGGGTTACTCATATAACGGCTAACGACTCCCACTGCGTGTGTAATATCTGGCCTAGTACATACCATATCATACATTAAGCTCCCTACAGCTGAAGCATAAGGTACCTTAGACATTTTAGTCTCTTCTTCTGGTGTCTTGGGACACATATCCTTAGGCAATTTCAAATGACCAGGCAAAGGTGTGCTGACAACTTTGGCATTTTCCATAGAGAAACGTTGCAACACCTTCTCAATATAATCAGCCTGAGATAGAGACAATTTCCTATTTTTCCTATCTCTACAAATTTTCATACCAAGGATTTGTTTTGCTGCCACCAAATCCTTCATAGCAAAAGATTTTGCTAACTGTTGTTTCAACCCCTTAATGTGATCCATGTTAGACCCAGCTACAAGCATATCATCAACATATAAACATAAAATAATGTAGCTGTCATCATCCAACCTCTTAAAATAAACACAATGGTCAGAATGACACTGACTATATCCATGTCCATTCATAAAAGTGTCAAATTTAATATACCATTGCCGAGGTGCTTGCTTCAAGCCATATAATTTTTTCTGCAATCTGCACACCAAATTCTCCTTACCCTTGACCTCAAATCCTTGTGGCTGAACCATATATATTTCTTCATCCAAATCACCATGAAGAAAGGTTGTTTTAACATCAAGCTTCTCTAAATGCAAATCTTTAGTAGCCACAATACTTAAAGCAGTACGAATAGAAGTCATTTTAACAACTGGAGAAAATATCTCATCAAAATCAATACCATGTTTCGGTACAAATCCTTTTACAACTAATCTGGCTTTAAATCTTTTCGTACCTCCATCCTCTTCTTTTATCCTGTAAACCCATTTATTCTGTAAAGCCCTTTTACCTATAGGTAACTTACATAAATCCCATGTCTGATTTTTCAGCAAAGAGTCCATTTCATCTATCATTGCAGACTCCCACTGAAGCTTTGTATCCACCTACATAGCTTCATTATAACATTCAGGTTCACCAGCATCTGTTAACAAAATAGAATACAAAGATGGAGAAAATCTTTCTAGAGGTCTACTTAGCCTTGTTGACCGTCTAACACTCACTGGGGTGTGTGGTATTTGTTTTTGCTATTGTTGCCGAGCATAAGGAACTACTGAAACATGAACTTGTGGAGTATCATCCAGTACTACATAGTCATTTTCTTTCTTCTCATGCTGCAGCAACATATCTTTGTACAATACTTTCTCATTGAATATGACATCCCTGCTTCTTACAATTTTATGATTTTCAAAATCCCAAAGCCTATAACCAAATTCATCAATGCCATACCCAACAAATACACATTTCTTTGACTTAGCTTCCAGCTTGGTTCTATTTTCAGAATCAATAAATGCAAAAGCTTCACAACCAAATGTTTTGAGAAAAGAATAACTCACCTTCTTACCACTCCATGCTTCCTCTGGAATACCATAGTCCAAAGGAGTAGAGGGGCCTCTATTGATTAAATAAACAGTAGTGTTCACTGCCTCTGCCCACATATTTTTGGGCAGCCTAGCATGCAACCTCATACTCCTTGCACGTTCCATTATTGTCCTGTTCATGCGTTCAGCCACTCCATTTTCTTGTGGAGTCCTTGGTACAGTTTTCTGCATACGAATACCATTAGAGGAACAATATTCTTCAAATTCTATGCTGCAATACTCACCACCATTATCAGATCTGAGACATTTTAACTTTTTACTAGTCTCATTCTCAACCAAGCATTTCCATTTCTTAAAAGTTTGAAATACATTAGATTTCTATCTAAGGAAATAAATCCATACTTTTCTTGTTGCATCATCTATAAATGTAACATAATATAGAGAGCCACCAAGGGAAGATACCTGAGCTGGTCCCCATACATCTGTATGCACAAGCTCTAATCTCTCATTTTTCTTTTCCTTTCCACTCTTCACAAAACTAACTCTTTTGTTTTCCATAAACACAACTTTCACAGAAATCCATATTGACACATTTCAGACTAGGTAAAACTTTCTTTGAATGAATTAATTTCATACCTTTTTCACTCATGTGCCCAAGTCTGTTGTGCCACAATGCTATGTCAAAATCTACAACAACAGTTTGATGTTCTTCCTGCTCAACTGCAGCCACTGTTCCTGAACATTCATTATCTTCTAAAACAATTAAAGTAGAAGGAACAGTATGACCTGTACAAAGATATAAGGTGCCTACTTTCACACCTTTTGCTACTACTAAGGAACCTTTTGAAACCTTCCAATTTTTATCATTAAAAGTAACTGTGCAACCCTCATCACCCAGTTGCCCTGCTGAAATTAAATTCCTACTCAGCCTTGGAACATGTCTTACCTCTTGTAGTAGCCAATGATTCCCATTCTGCAACTTAATCTTAATTTTTCCCTTTCCAACAATCTGACAGGGTTCATTATCTCCCAAATAAACTAGCCCAAAATCCCCTTGGACATAATCAACAAAATAACTTCTATGGGGTGTAGCATGAAATGAAGCCCCAGAATCTAAAACCAATGAATCATCAATACTTTCTAAGGACAAGAGCAAAGCATCCTCCTCAGATTTTTTACTTACCACATTTACCTCCTTGTTTCCATCATTTTTGTCTCCTTGATCTTTCTTTTGAGACCAACAATCTTTCTTCTTATGACCTGGTTTTCCACAGTACCTGCAATCATTTGGCCCTTTAGATTTGGACCTCTTTCCCTTTGATTTTCCTCTTGATTTCCCATGATTTCCAGAGTTGTTTCCTCTATCTCTTGTTCTGCCTCTGCTTTCTGTGTTCAATACACTACCCGATGTGGATGCCCCTGAGCTTTTCCTATGAATTTCCTCACTCAATATAACACCAATAACATCATCATACTTTAGGGTATTAGAACCAGAAATAGAATTACTAACAGCCATTACCAAGCCATTCCAGCTTTCTGGCAAAGAACACAAAATCAAGAGATCCCTAACCTCTTCATCAAAAGTAATTTTAACTGAGGTTAATTGACTTGTAACTGTATTAAACTCATTCAAATGATCAGTAACTGATCCACCTTCTACCATTTTCATATTAAATAAACGCTTCATAAGAAATACCTTGTTTGAAGCTGAAGGCTTTTCATATAACTTCGCTAGGGTTTCCATCAGATCTTTAGCTGTCTTTGCTTCAGTAATATTGAATGCCACCGATTGTGCCAGGCATAGATGAATACTCCCTAGTGCCTTCCTATCCAAAATATCCCAATCCTCCTGAGACATTGATTGCTCTTTCTTGGCTACTCCCTCTAATGGCCACCATAGATCCTTCTGATAGAGATAATCCTCCATTTGCATCTTCCATAATTGGAAGTTCTTCCCATTAAACTTATCAACCTTCAGCCTACCCTCATCTTCCATTTCTCCCACTTAACCAAGAGACTCTCCCACTAACTCGTGAGACTTGCTTCAAAGAATAGATGAAAGAATGAATGAAATAACCTCGCTCTGATACCACTTGTTAGGATTAACAAGGCAAAAATAACAATTATGTGCAAATATAACTAATATCAGAAAATAATAAACCACACAGAATAGAACACAAGACACACAGATTTAACATGGTTCACCCAATCCCTGGGCTACGTCCACCAACAGTGAGTCCAATATTATTATTATCCAGTGATTACAACCTGATTACAATCTGTAATCCCTTACAGCCCAATTCTGTCGCAAGTACTAAAATCATACATCATGAAAACCCCTAACCCTAAGCCATATTATACAATATTTTCCGGCTTTAGGGTTAGAATGAGTTATAAGTAGTTAGCCCAAATAACCAAAAAGTGTACAGTACTTTCCTGGATAGTACTTTCCTGATTAGTCACCACAAGCTAACAACTGGAATAAAAGAAGTCACACTATCAGATTGCTTCTCAAAGAGCTACATCATTCACCTTGTGAGAATGAGGGAAGGAAGAACTAACCTTCAATCACCAAAGGTGAGAGGCATATAAATGAAATCTATAGAATCTACCATCAACCCCACTACCTCACCAAGAATAGAAAAGCCTTAGCCATTAGGACCATAATCATGCCACTCTAAAATTCAGATGCCCAATTCTCAAGAATCTAGGGGGACGAAAAAAGTGGGGACCCTAAAATAGACTAGTCAAAGGAAGACCCAAGACCCACTAAGTCATGCATAATAATGATATTCTAATGAGGCTTATAAAATGCCATGTCAGAATTTACAATAAGGCCCTTGCAATGACTTTACATTTAAAACTTTTATCCCCCTACACCAAAATAAAGTGGATTTAAACACATTAATAAATAGTTTTCAACCCTAAATAAAAAGGGGAAAACATATTTGAAATGTTTACAATTTATATGTATCCACCTAACACATGAATGTTCAAACCTACGACCCACCTTAATGCAATCCAAGTCTAAAATTTAACCTTAATGACCCTAGGACTCAACTATAGGTTATAAGCAAATATTAAATATTTTCAACCCAAATATTGGGGAAAATATTCATAAATAATTACAATACACAACCTCAAGTTGAAAATAACATGGCATCCAATCTCTCAACCCTAAAATAAAGGGGAGAAAATCAAGCACAATATTGGAACCCTATTTGAAGATGTGGATCCTCTGTCAACATAGCTTTCAATCTGCAACTGGCACAGCCAAACCCACTGCAGTTTCATTGGAAACTTCTATTTTGATTTGGGAAACAGCATCACAATCCAGCATATGATGAGGTAGGCACTGTAATACATTATTGAATATGGCACGGTTGAATTTTTTGTTAAATGTTGAATGTACTGAGCTCGGACATATCACTGTTTATTCAATTCGTTGTTGCACTATGTTCTCTGCATTCGTGTTTACTTTCTCTGAATGACGGCACACTGTTTTATCTTTTCCTTTGAACCATGATAGCCTGTGAGCATAGGGCATTGTAATTCTATTTGAAAACCTGTCTACTACCCTAGGGTATTGCAAATCTCTATTACTGTAACATGCTAATTGTTTGGCTTTGCCCGCGCTGTTTGTGTTTTGGTTAAGGGCACCACTGCAAACCTCCCGTGAACCCAAAGCATATGGATTTATCATATATTATATGAGCCTTGATTGTTATGGTGAAGACCCACATTTGTGAGCACCATCCTCCACTTTGCACTTACTAGTTTGATCGTGCTCTATTGTTGATTCCTTTGCATTTGAATTGAAAGTAGAGCATGATAATATGTTGCTTGGACCTATGTATGACTTGCAGATTCATGGCCCTAGCATCCATTGTTTGTTTATTTCCTTACCATTGCACACATTCTTATTGGATATGGCTTGCGGGCAGGCTCGTGCATTGATGTTGAGTGTCGTTCCATTGGTGTACATTTTCATGCTTTTGGTCATACACTACATTTGTGGTTTTACTGTTCCATCTAGCCCGTGAACTATTTGCATCTGTTCATTGAGGGTACCATGCATTGAATTGATAGCGTACTGTTCCTTTGCATTTAACATGATCACAACCCATAAGCATATGCCAAGGTATTGTTTGCTATTACATTTGATGATTTTGTATTGCTGTTGGGACATTGTGCAGCTTGTGTCTCATTTGATTTTCTTTTTCTGATGGTAATGTCATGTTGCAAATTCTCTACATAACCCATGCAACTTGGGTGCCATGCTGTTGTTGTGGTAGCACTGACTTCCTTTAGCATCTTTGCTTGTTGCTTTTGAATTTACAAGTGTTGTTTATCTTCCTCATGTGGCCTGATAACATTAAAGCTAGGGCATGTTCTGTATCATTGCTACTATGTATCAAGGTTCTCCTCATTTCATTTGAGGCATTGCTATTTTCTCTACCAACTATGAACACTTCATCATGCTTTGCTAAGTTTGATGGCACTGTGTACAATGTGAGGTGTTTGCCCCTACATTTGATCTAACTAGCTCGCGCATGAACTATGGCACTATAGCACCATTCTTTTGTGATGATTGGGATGGCATGTTATTTGACTTATTTGTATATACAACCCGAGCACACAAACATGTTGTATGAATATGAAATTATGCAACTCAAGAGCTCATTACTATGTTTGTACTACACCTGCAATCCTTCAGATACTATAGTGTGCTAACCTAGCTCCAGAGATATACTGTTGATATATGAAATGCTCAAAGCTCACTAGCACTTACTGTTTATTGCACTATCCTCTATCATTGTCGATGTCTTTCCCTGTTACACTATGAAAGCATAGGCCTAAATAGGTTATTATTAGTGTGTACTACACTGTTGATGCTTGGGCTTAACTGTATACTATATTTCTTATTGTAAAATGATGGCCTTATGCACTTGGGTATACCTTTTGCATCTATATTTTTCTCCTAGCACTGATAATCAGATGTTCATTTTCATGCCATCACTCCAGTACCATTGATACTTTTGAGCTCACCTTTTGTAAAACCAACATCAATGCTTGATGTATCAAGATCATGACACTATCTTCATTTGATATTATATACTATTTCAGTGATATTGTGGCCTATTTGGTAGCACATTGTGATATTGTAACTCATTCATTCACTACAGATTTGATTTACCATTCTGTCACCAACTGTAGCCCTTTTGGCATTTAGCTCATAATGCATATTTTATCATATTCATTGCATAGCATCAATAAATTCATTTTCTATTGATATGGATTTGTATACCTTGTTCAACTTGATGCCATGTAGATTTTTGTCATTCTGATGAAGTATATCCTCTGAAACTGCCAGTGCCTCAACCATGCCATTTTTTATTTTTCTTTGTGATCCATGAGTGTTCCACTAATGTGCTTACTTACTGAGTGCCCCCTACATGATTAGTGCCTCTCCTTGATACAGTTAGGATTGCCAGAAACTCTGTGGGAATAGAGCTTCTGACAACCCTCACCGGTTCAGTGTAGGGTACTAGGAAGCTCAATATTGATCATGGGTGTTGTAACCTATATCTTCACATGGAGCAAACACATTAATGAAAAACAATGGTGTTTCATTTATTTCCAGGGGCTCCTTGATGCACATGCCCTGAGCATAGCCTGTGCCAGAGGTGCATGACTAAGTATATGTATGCATGCTTATAGATGTTGTGGCACCATTCATTGCTTAGATCCATTGGATCTAACCCCTTTTCTTGTCTCTCTATAGGTTGAGAATCATAGGAGTACACTAGGAACATAGAAGATCAACTCACTACTAGGCAATGTCTGGTACCCTTGCATCCAGCTTCATTAATAATGTATATTTGCACTCATTTATGCAATTCTTGCATTGGCTATGCTCACGGCATGTGTGAGCTCATATGAATGTTTTCCTTTTAGGTCTTTCTTTTCTGTACAACATATTCAGGATATGGCACATGTAATCTTTAGTTGCAATAATTTATCTCTTTCCTTTTCATGTACTTGCAATAAATGAACACAAATCTTAATCAAGACCACATAATAATGCAAACTAGGGTACATAGCACATCTAGTAACTAGGTTTCCAAAATGTGAAAAAATATGACAACATCTTGGCGACCTCTATGGAGTGCTTGCCTGCTAAGCATACTGACTAGCTTCCTGATAGATCCATTGGGCAATAGAGTCATAAAGCCATAGAACTGAACCTGGCTCCTAACCAAAACAAACTCCTCTCCAATAAAACTAAACCAACTACCTGGAAACTACTCAGGCTTATTTCTACTGAAACTCAACTAACTGAAAACTTGAAAGCAAACTTTGTGCTAAGGCACTTAGGGGAAACAAGAAATAAAGCTTCTACCCTACCCTACTCTAACCAGTCTCAGCAAACTGGTTAAACAAATCCATTAACTAGATTGTTGAAATAACTTCCCATTCTTCTCAAAATATTATATCTTGCACACTTAATGTGAATAGGAAGAATATGAAATACAAAGAACATATTGAACTATCTGGAATGTCAAATCTTGGAATTTGTAGTCTAGACAACTCACCTTGCTTAGGTCATAGGTAGTGTCCTCCCAGAGAAGCTGATAACTCTAAACAAGCTCATGCTCACTAATGAGTGAACTCTTGACATCACCCTCCATCAAATCATTGGGTATAAATGCCTTACCTAACCCCATCTAAGCCAGATACTTGATAGGACACCCCTTGGAGAGCATAAAACTAGGCCTCTCCTGCTGTACAGTATGCATATCAATAACATCTCCAGCATGCTGATCAGCATTTTGCCCCTCCATGATAGTTTGCCACAATAATTCTTCTTCTGTGGTTAGAGGATCATCCTCTTCATCAATTTGAACAACCAAAAAATTATCCAAGCTATCAAGCTACAGTGAGTCTTTAACCAGAACTGGCCCCCCCTCCTCATAGTCCAAAGAGAAAGACTCTTGAGACTCATCCACCTCTTTATTGCAAACAGGTACTAATTCTACAATTGGGAAAGCATAAACCTCCTAAACCACAATCTTTTCTTCAAGAACATGCAAGCCATTATCTTTCTTAGGGAGAAAGGGAACATCAACAAGAGTTGAGCAGAATACATCATTAATCAAATCAAAATCATGTTGCTGTCCTAAGTTAGCAACAACTAAATCTTCTTCATTTTCACAATCAGTGAGTTTAACTAGTGGGTCTTGTACTACCTCATCTTGCTCAATATAAGAAGGCATCTCTTCAAACAAATCAGCTAGACTCTCACCTTCTTTTGCTTCCTGATCCCTATTTGGCTGCTCCAATCCAACCTCATGTAATAAATTTACTTGTTCCTCATTATCATTATGAAAAGGTACACTTAAGAGACAAGAATCATGTTCTTTCTGGTGGGTTGAAATACTATGAGGTGTAGGGGGCTCTTTAGGAAGTGGCTTGTAGGGCTTTATTTGCTGGAGGATAGGCTCACGATCATATAGGAAGTCAAAACGCATAGGTGTCTCCTCTATCAGAGTAGGATGAATTGGCTAGAAATCTGAAAGAGGGTCATGAATAGGCTCTACAAAAGTAAGGAGATTAGGCACCTTTTGACTAAGATTTTGGACTGAAGGAGAAATCCTAAAGCTTGGAATTTGAATAGGAGTGCCAGTGGACTTACCAGGAAAGAAACTTGGAATTTGAACCTTGTGAGTCTCTTGTCTGGTCTTCAAAGCTTTCAGGTTCTCCTCAGTAGTATGATGTATCCCCTTCTGGATCTGTGAGATTTCTTGTATAGGGGCAACAATAATTTCTTGATTTCCTTGCTTCAATACTTGAGCCAACAGATCATCAATCAGTTTATCTTTTTTGGCAATCTGCTTGGTAAGTGTCTGGTACTCATGATCATGGAATTCATCATTTTTTTCCAACTCTTTTCAGAGATCCTCCTTATTTTTTGTAGCTGTAAGATAGATGGCCTTTATGAATTCATGATATTCTTCAATCTTTTCTTCATAGGCCTTTCTTTGCTGGTTCTTCTCTTCAAGGGTCTGTTCAATACCTGCTATCTGGTTATGTAGCTTCCTTGAGATCTCATCTTTTTGAGCCACCATCTCCATATACTACCTTGAGAGCTCCTCTTTTTGAGTCCTCATCTCCACATAGTCTTTCATGAAAGAGCTCATGTCCTCTTGACAAACTACCAACAAAGGGGATATGGAGCTTGAATCTGAAGCGGTATGGGGCTGATTCTGAGGATTGCAATGGTGATCTTCATAGGGTGGTTGATAGGAATTTTTCCAGGATGATTGATGCTGGGTGGGAGGGTATGGTGGTGCATGCTGGAAATTTGCTGCTTGTGAGCCATTTTGATTATATGTTGCTACTTGGCCAGCTTGATATGGCACAAATGCTAGAACATAGGCATGATTTTCATGATATGGGGGGTGATAGGGAGAATAAGCATTAGGAATTGACATATTTGCTCATCAAATGAGCTGGTAAAGATATTTTCTAAAACTTTTCATCACCTAAACTGTTAAAACCAGTAGATTTTTCTCAAAATCACCATGGTGCTTGAAACAAACCACCTCTTAAAATTCTGATTGCACTAAGATCACACCAAAATCTTAGTGAATGATGGGAAACAAAGATGTCCCACCTGGCAAGCCAAAAAATGTTGTCACTAGGGATTGCACCCATGATGGCTAAGTATAAAACCCAGCAATCCCGTGAAACATGGGAATACTCTCAGGATGTGGGACTGCTTCACTGAGAATAAACCTCCTGATTATGGGCTGGCTTCCCCATTTGTATCACCTGAACTAAACTGAACTTGAAGGGAAAGGGAGAGGGATTGCATGAAATTGAAATGACTAAAATCTAACTTAGGTGATTCACTAAACTGGATAGATCCACAAACTGAAAAATGAACTCACAATGTAATCCAATATCTAACATAAACACCACAACTCTTCCAAATCTGACTTTCCCCTTAGAAAAACAATCAAGTGCTGATTGTAAATGAGAAGGAAAGATAATTTTCACAACTCAACACAAATAGATGCACACAGATTTGAAAACTTCAAAGAAAATCATTGCTTGCAAAACAATCAAATGAACATAATATCATGCAAAGGATTAAATTCAATCACAATACATAACACTAAGTTCATCAAACCAACTCACAAAGTTGTAGAAAAGAAGGGCAATTTGCTATTAATTGGAATAAAAGGAGTCACAATATCAGATTGCTTCTCAAAGAGCTACAACATTCACCTCGTGAAAATGAGGGAAGGAAGAACTAACCTTCAATCACCAAAGGTGAGAGGCATATAAAGGAAATCTATAGAATCTACCATCAACCCCACTACCTCGCCAAGAATAGAAAAGCCTTAGCCATTAGGACCATGATCATGCCACTCTGAAATTCAGATGCCCAATTCCTGAGAATCTAGGGGGATGGAAAAAGTGGGGACCCTAAAATAGACTAGTCAAAGGAAGACCCAAGACCCACTAAGTCATGTATAATAATGATATTCTGATGAGGCTTATAAAATGCCATGTCAGAATTTACAATAAGGCCCTTGCAATGACTTTACATTTAAAACTTTTATCCCCCTACACCAAAAATAAAGTGGATTTAAACACATAAATAAATAGTTTTCAACCCTAAATAAAAAGGGGAAAACATATTTGAAATGTTTAAAATTTATATCTATCCACCTAACACATGAATGTTCAAACCTAGGACCCTCCTTAATGCAATCCCAGTCTAAAATTTAACCTTAATGACCCTAGGACTCAACTATAGGTTACAAGAAAATATTAAATATTTTCAACCCAAATATTGGGGAAAATATTCATAAATAATTACAATACACAACCTCAAGTTGAAAATAACGTGGCATCCAATCTCTCAACCCTAAAAGAAAGGGGAGAAAATCAAGCACAATATTGGAACCCTATTCGAAGATGTGGATCCTCTGTCAACATAGCTTTCAATCGGCAACTAGCACATCCAACCCCACTGTAGTTTCATTGGAAACTTCTATTCTGATTTGGGAAATAGCATCATGATCCAACATATGATGAGGTAGGCATTGTAATAGATTATTGCATATGGCATAGTTGAATTTGTTGTTAAATGTTGAATGTACTGAGCTTAGGCATAGCACTGTTTATTCAATTCATTGTGGCACTATGTTCTCTGTATTTGTGTTTACTTTCTCTGAATGAGGGCACATTTTTTTATCTTTTCCTTTGAACCATGATAGCCTGTGAGAATAGGGCATTGTAATTCTATTTGAAAACCTGTCTACTACCCTAGGGTATTGCAAATCTCTATTACTATAACATGTTAATTGTCTGGCTTTGCCCGCACTGTTTGTGTTTTGGTTAAGGGCACCACTACGAACCTCCCGTGAACCCAAAGCATATGGATTTCTCATATATTATATGAGCCTTGATTGTTATGGTGAAGACCGACATTTGTGAGCACCATCCTCCACTTTGCACTTACTGGTTTGATCGTGCTCTACTATTGCTTCCTTTTCATTTGAATTGAAAGTAGAGCATGATAATATGTTGCTTGGACCTATGCATGACTTGTAGATCCATGGCCCTGGCATCCATTGTTTGTTTATTTCCTTAGCATTGCACACATTCTTATTGGATATGGCTTGTGGGCAGGCTCATGCATTGATGTTGAGTGTCATTCCATTGGTGTACATTTTCATGCTTTTGGTCATACTCTACATTTGTGGTTTTACTGTTGCATCTATCCTATGAACTGTTTGCATTTGTTCATTGAGGGCACCATGCATTGATTTGATGGCATAATGTTGCTTTGCATTTAACATGATCATAGCCCATAAGCATATTCTAGGGTACTGTTTGCTGTTACATTTGATGATTTTGTATTGGTGTTGGGACATTGTGCAGCTTGTGTCTCATTCGGTTTTCTTTTTTTTATGGTAATGTCATGTTACAAATGCTCTACATAACCCATGCAACCTAGGTGCCATGCTATTTTTGTGGTAGCACTAACTTTCTTTAGCATCTTTTCTCATTGCTTTTGAATTTACAAGTGTTGTTTTTGTTCCTCATGTGGCCTGATGACATTCAAGCTAGGGCACATTCTATATCATTGCTACTATGTATCAAGGTTCTCCTCATTTCATTTGAGGCTCTGCTATTTTCTCTACCAACTGCAAACCCTTCCTCATGCTTTGCTTAGTTTGATGGCACTATGAACAATGTGAGGTGTTTGCCCCTGCATTTGATCTAACTAGCTCGTGAATTAGCCATGAACTATGGCACTATAGCACCATACTGTAGCACCATTCATTTGTGATGATTGGGCTGGTATGCTATTTGAATTATTTGTATATACAACCTAAGCATAGGGACATGATGTATGAATATGAAATTATGTAGCTCGAGAGCTCATTACTATGTTTGTACTGCACCTATAATCCTTCAGATACTATAGTGTGCTAACCTGGCTCCAGAGATATACTGTTGATAAGTGAAATGCTCAAAGCTCACTAGCACTTGCTCTTTATTGCAGTGTCCTCTATGATTTTTGATGTCTTTCCCTGTTACACTATGAAAGCATAGGCCTAAATAGCTTATTATTAGTGTGTACTACACTATTGAAGCTGGGGCGTAACTTTATACTATATTTCTTATTGTAAACTGATGGCCTCATGCACTTGGGTATACTTTTTGTATCTATATTTTTCTCCTAGCACTCATAATTAGATGTTCATTGTCATGCCATCACTCCAGTACCATTGATACTTTTGAGCTCACCTGTTGTAAAACAGACATCACTGCTTGCTATATCAAGATCATGACACTATCTTCATTTGATATTATATACTATTTCAGTGATATTGCAGCCTATTTGGTAGCAAATTGTGATATTTTAACTCATTCATTCACTACAGATTTGATGTACCATTCTATCACCAACTATAGCCCTTTTGACATTTAGCTCATAATGAAGATTTTATCATATTCATGCCATAGCATCAATAAATTCATTTTATGTTGATATGGATTTGTATACCTTGTTCAACTTGATGCCATGTAGATTTCTATCATTCTGATGAAGTATATCCTCTGAAATTGTCAGTGCCTCAACCGTGCCATTTTTTATTTTTCTTTGTGATCCATGAGTGTTCCGTTGATGTGCTTACTTGCTGAGTGCCCCCTACATGATTAGTGCCTCTCCTTGAGATGGTTAGGATTGCTAGAAACTCTATTTGAATAGAGCTTCTAAAAACCCTCACCATTTCAGTGTAGGGTACTAGGAAGCTCAATATTGATCATGGGTGTTGTAACCTGTATCTGCACATGGAACAAACACATTAGTGAAAAATAATGGTGTTTCATTTATTTCTAGGGGCTCCTTGATGGACATGCCCTGAGCACAACCCATGCCAAAGGTGCATGACTGAGTACATTTATGCATGCTTATAGATGTTGTGGCACCATTCATTGCTTATATCCATTGGATCTAACCTCTTTTCTTCTCTCTCTACAGGTTCAGGATCATGGGAGTACACCAGGAACATAGAAGATTAACTCACTACTAGGGAATGTCTAGTAACCCTACATCTAGCTTCATTAATAATGTATATTTGCACTCATTTATGTAATTCTTTCATTGGCTATGCTCATGACATGTGTGAGCTCATATGAATGTTTTCTTTTTCAGTTCTTTCTTTTCTGTACAACATATTTAGGATATGGCACATGTAATCTTTAGCTGCAGTAATTTATCTCTTTCCTTTTCATGTACTTGTAATAAATGAACACAAATCTTAATCAAGACCACATAATAATGTAAACTAGGGTACAGAGCACATTTAGTAACTAGGTTTCCAAAATGTGAAAAAATATGACAACATTCTAGCGACCTCTATGGAGTGCTTGCTTGCTAAGCATACTGACCAGCTACCTGATAGATCCATTGGGTAATAGAGTCATAAAGCCATGGAACTGAACTTGGCTCCCAACCAAAACAAACTCCTTCTCTCCAACAAAATTGAGCCAACTGCCTGGCAACTACTCAGGCTTATTGCTACTGAAACTCAACTAACTAAAAACTTGAAAGCAAAATTTGTGCTAAGGCACTTAGGGGAAATAGGAAATAAAAGCTTCTATCCTACCCTACGCTAACCAGTCTCAACAAACTGGTTAAACAAATCCATTAACTAGATTGTTGAAATAACTTCCCATTTTTCTCAAAATATTATATCTTGCACACTTAATGCCAATAGGAAGAATATGAAATACAAAAACATATTGAACTATTTTGCATGTCAACTCTTGGAATTCATAGTCTAGACAACTCACCTTGCTTATATCATAGGTGTTGTCCTCCCAGGGAAGCTGATAACTCTAAACAAGCTCATGCTCACTAATGAGTGAACTCTTAACATCACCCTTCATCGAATCATTGGGTATAAATGCCTTACCTAACCCCATCTAAGCCAGATACTTGATAGGACACCCCTTGGAGAGCATAAAACCAGGCCTCTCCTACTACACAGTATGCATCTCAATAACATCTCCAACATCCTGATCAGAATGATGCCCCTCGATGATAGTTTGCCACAACAATTCTTCTTCTGTGGTTAGAGGATCATCTTCTTCATTAATTTGAACAACCAACAACTTATCCAAGCTACCAAGCTGTAGTGAGTCTTTAACTAGAACTAGCCCCTCCTCCTCATAGTCTAAAGAGAAAGACTCTTGAGACTCATCCACCTCTTTATTGCAAACAAGTACTGATTCTACAATTGGGACAACATTAACCTCCTGAACCACAATGTTTTCTTCAAGAACATGCAAGCCATTATCTTTCACAGGAAGAAAGGGAACATCAACAAGAGTTGAGCAGAATGCATCAATTATCAAATCAAAATCATCTTGTTGTCCTAAGTTAGCAACAACTAAATCTTCTTCCTTTTCACAATCAGTGAGTTTAACTAGTGGGTCATGTACTGCCTCATCTTGCTCAATATAAGAAGGCATCTCTTCAAACAAATCAGCTAGACTCTCACCTTCTTTTTCTTCCTGATCCCTATTTGGCTGCTCCAATCCAACCTCATGTAATAAATTTACTTGTTCCTCATTATCATTATGAAAATGTACAACTAAGAGACAAGAATCATGTTCTTTCTGGTGGGTTGAAATACTATGAGGTGTAGGGGGCTCTTTAGGAAGTGGCTTGTAGGGATTTATTTGCTGCAGGACAGGCTCACCATCATATAGGAAGTCAAAACTCATAGGTGTCTCCTCTATAGGAGTAGGATGCATTGGCTGGAAATCTAAAATATGGTCATGAATAGGCTCTACAGAAGTAAGGAGATTAGGCACCTTTTGACTAAGATTCTGGACTGAAGGAGAAATCCTAAAGCTCAGAATTTTGAATAGGAGTGCCAATGGACTTACCGAGCAAGAAACTTGGAATTTGAACCTTGTGAGTCTCCTATCTAGTATGCAAAGCTTCCAGGTTGTCCTCAACCACATGATGTATCCCCTTGTAGATCTGTGAGATTTCTTGTATAGGGGCAGCAACAATTTCTTGATTTCCTCGCTTCGATACTTGAGCCAACAGATCATCAATCAGTTTATATTTTTTTTCAATCTACTTGGTAAGTGTATGGTACTCATGATCATGGAATTCATCATTTTGTTCCAACTCTTTTCATAGATCCTCCTTAGTTTTTGTAGCTATAAGATAGATGGCCTTTATGAATTCTTGATATTCTTCAATCTTTTCTTCATAGGCCTTTCCTTGCTGGTTCTTCTCTTCAAGGGTCTGTTCAGCACTTGCTATCTAGTTATGTAGCTGCCTTGAGATCTCATCTTTTTGAGCCACCATCTCCATATACTACCTTGAGAGCTCCTCTTTTTGAGTCCTCATCTCCACATAGTCTTTCATGAAAGAGCTCATTTCCTCTCGACAAACTGCCAACAAAGGGGATATGGAGCTTGAATTTGAAGCAGTATGGGGCTGATTCTGAGGATTGCAATGGTGATCTTCATAGGGTGGTTGATAGGAATGGTGTCAAGATACTTGATGCTGGGTGGGAGGGTATGGTGGTGCATGCTGGAAAGTTTCTTCTTGTGGGACATTTTGATTATATGGTTCTACTTGGCTAGCTTGATATGGCACAAATGCTGGAACATAGGTAGGATTTTCATGATATGGGGGGTGATAGGGAGAATAAGCATTAGGAATTGACATGCTTGCTCATCAAATGAGCTAGTAAAGATATTTTCTAAAACTTTTTAGCACATAAACTGCTAAAACTAGTAGATTTTTCTCAAAGTCACCATGGTGCTAGAAACAAACCACCTCTTAAAAGGTTGATTGCACTCGAGATCACACCAAACTCTAAGTGAATGATGGGAAACAGAGACATCCCACCAGTCATGCCAAAAACTATTGTCACTAGGGATTGTACCTGTGATAGCTAATTATAAGACCTAGCAATCCTGTGAAACATGGGAATACTCTCAAGATGTGTGATTGCTTCACTAAGAATAAACCTCCGGATTAAGGGCCGGCTTCCCCGTTTGTATCTCCTGATCTAAACTAAACTTGAAGGGAAAGGGAGAGGGATTGCATGAAATTGAAATGACTAAAATCTAACTTAGGTGATTCACCAGACTAGATAGATCCACAAACTGAAAAATGAACTCACAATGTAATCCAATATCTAACATAAACACCACAACTCTTCCAAATCTGACTTTCCCCTTAGAAAAACAATCAGGTGCTGATTGTAAATGAGAAGGAAAGATAATTTTCACAACTCAACACAAATAGATGCACACAGATTTGAAAACTTCAAAGAAAATCAATGCTTGCAAAATAATCAAATGAACATAATATCATGCAAAGGATTAAATTCAATCACAATACATAACACTAAGTTCATCAAACCAACTCATAGAGCTATAGAAAAGAAGGGCAATTTTCTATTAACTAGAATAAAAGGAGTCACAATATCAGATTGCTTCTCAACAAGCTACAACATTCACCTTCTTGACAATGAGGGAAGGAAGAACTAACTTTCAATCACCAAAGGTGAGAGGCATATAAAGGAAATCTATAGAATCTTCCATCAACCCCACTACCTCGCCAAGAATAGAAAATCCTCAGCCATTAGGACCATGATCATGCCACTCTGAAATTCAGATGCACAATTCCCGAGAATCTAGAGGGATGGAAAAAGTGGGGACCCTAAAATAGGCTAGTCAAAGGAAGACCCAAAACCCACTAAGTCATGCATAATAATGATATTCTAATGAGGCTTATAAAATGCCATGTCAAAATTTACAATAAGGCCCTTGCAATGACTTTACATTTAAAACTTTTATCCCCCTACACCAAAATAAAGTGGATTTAAACACATTAATAAATAGTTTTCAACCCTAAATAAAAAGGGGAAAATATATTTGAAATGTTTACAATTTATATCTATCCACCTAACACATGAATGTTCAAACCTAGGACCCACCTTAATGCAATCCTAGTCTAAAATTCAACCTTAACGACCCTAGGACTCAACTATAGGTTATAAGAAAATATTAAATATTTTCAACCCAAATATTGCAGAAAATATTCATAAATAATTACAATACACAACCTCAAGTTGAAAATAACGTGGCATCCAATCTCTCAACCCTAAAAGAAAGGGGAGAAAATCAAGCACAATATTGGAACCCTATTCAAAGATGTGGATCCTTTGTCAACATAGCTTTCAATCGGCAACTGGCACATCCAAACCCACTGCAGTTTTATTGGCAATTTCTATCCTGATTTGGTAAATATCATCACGATCCAGCATATGATGACGTAGGCACTGTAATAGATTATTGCATATGGCACGGTTGAATTTTTTGTTAAATTTTGAATGTACTGAGCTCGGGCATATCACTATTTAATCAATTCATTGTTGTACTATGTTCTCTGCATTTGTGTTTACTTTTTCTGAATGAGGGCACACTATTTTATCTTTTCCTTTGAACCATGATAGCCTGTGAGCATAGGGCATTTTAATTCTATTTGAAAACATGTCTACTACCCTAGGGTATTGCAAATCTCTGTTACTGTAACATGCTAATTGTTTGGCTTTCCCACGCTATTTTTTTTTGGTTAAGGGCACCACTGTGAACTTGCCATGAACCCAAAGAATATGGATTTCTCATGTATTATATGAGCCTTGATTGTTATGGTGAAGACCCACATTTGTGAGCACCATCCTCCACTTTGCACTTACTGGTTTGATCATGGTTTGCTATTGATTCCTTTGCATTTGAATTGAAAGTAGAGCATGATAATATGTTTCTTGGACCTATGCATGACTTGCAGATCCATAGCCCTGGTATCCATTGTTTGTTTATTTCCTTAGCATTGCACACATTCTTATTAGATATGGCTTGCAGGTAGGCTCGTGCATTGATGTTGAGTGTCATTCCATTGGTGTACATTTTCATGCTTTTGGTCATAATCTACATTTGTGGTTTTACTGTTGTATCCAGCCCATGAACTATTTGCATTTGTTCATTGAGGGCACCATGCATTAAATTGATGGCATACTGTTGCTTTGCATTTAACATGATCATAGCCCGTAAGCATATGCCAGGGTACTTTTTGCTGTTACATTTGATGATTCTGTATTAGTGTTGGGACATTGTGCAGCTTGTGTCTCATTCGGTTTTCTTTTTTTGATGGTAATGTCATGTTGCAAATTCTCTACATAACCTACACAACCTAGGAGCCATGCTATTGTTGTGGTAGCACTGACTTCCTTTAGCATGTTTTCTCATTTCTTTTGAATTTACAAGTGTTGTTTATGTTCCTCATGTGGCCCAATAACATTAAAGCTAGGGCACGTTCTGTATCATTGCTACTGTGTATCAAGGTTCTCCTCATTTCATTTGAGGCATTGTTATTTTCTCTACCAACTGCAAACCCTTCCTCATGCTTTGTTGAGTTTGATGGCACTGTGAATAATGTGAGGTGTTTGCCCTTGCATTTGATCTAACTAGCTCATGAATTAGCCATGAACTATGGCACTGTAGCACCATACTATATCACCATTATTTTGTGATGATTGGGTTGGTATGCTATTTGACTTATTTGTATATACAACCTGAGCATAGGGACATGCTATATGAATATGAAATTATGTAGCTTGAGAGCTCATTACTATGTTTGTACTGCACCTGCGATCCTTTAGATACTATAGTGTGCTAACATGGCTCCGGAGATACACTGTTGATATATGAAATGCTCAAAGCTCACTAGCACTTTCTTTTTATTGCACTGTCCTCTATCATTGTCAATATCTTGCCCTGTTACACTATGAAAGCATAGGATTGAATAGCTTATTATTAGTGTGTACTACACTGTTGATGCTTGGGCTTAACTTTATACTATATTTCTTATTGTAAACTGATGGCCTCATGCACTTGGGTATACTTTTTAGATCTATATTTTCTCCTAGCACTGATAATCAGATGTTCATTGTCATGCTATCACTCTAGTACCATTGATACTTTTGAGCTCACCTATTGTAAAACTGACATCACTGCTTGCTATATCAAGATCATGACACTATCTTCATTTGATATTATATACTATTTCAGTGATATTGTGGCCTATTTTCTAGCACATTGTGATATTGTAACTCATTCATTAACTATATATTTGATGTACCATTCGGTCACCAACTGTAGCCCTTTTGACATTTAGCTCATAATGCAGATTTTATCATATTCATGCCATAGCATCAATAAATTCATTTTATGTTGATATGGATTTGTATACCTTGTTCAACTTGATGCCATGTATATTTCTGTCATTCTAATGAAGTATATCCTTTGAAACTGCCAGTGCCTCAACCATGCCATTTTTTATTTTTCTTTGTGATCCATGAGTGTTTCGCTGATGTGCTTACTTACTGAGTGCCCCCTACATGATTAGTGTCTCTCCTTGAGATGGTTAGGATTGCGAGAAACTCTACGGAACTAGAGCTTCTGACAACCGTCACCGGTTCAGTGTAGGGTACTAGGAAGCTCAATACTGATCATGGGTGTTGTAACCTATATCTACACATGGATCAAACACATTAGTGAAAAATAATGGTGTTTCATTTATTTCCAGGAGCTCCTTGATGCAGATGCCCTGAGCACAGCCTGTGCTAGAGGTGCATGACTGAGTACATGTATGCATGCTTATAGATGTTGTGGCACCATTCATTACTTAGATCCATTGGATCTAACCCCTTTTCTTCTCTCTCTGTAGGTTCAGGATCACGAGAGTACACCAGGAACATAGAAGATCAACTCACTACCAGGGAATGTCTAGTATGCCTACATCTAGCTTCATTAATAATGTATATTTGCACTCATTTATGAAATTCTTGCATTGGTTATGCTCATGGCATGTGTGAGCTCATATGAATGTTTTCCTTTTCAGTTCTTTCTTTTCTATACAACATATTCAGGATATGGCACATCTAATCTTTAGCTGCAATAATTTATCTCTTTCCTTTTCATGTACTTGCAATAAATGAACACAAATCTTAATCAAGACCACATAATAATGCAAACTAGGGTATAGAGCAAATCTAGTAATTAGGTTTCCAAAATGTGTAAAAATATGACAATAGGTAGTTTCTTGTTGGGTTGGTAGATCTCCTTAGCATATCTGATTGATTAAATTCTCTGAATGTGTCAAAACCCCAATGCACCTAGATTGGAGTTTGCCCTCTTGAAATTGCAAAAGTTGCAGAGTCAAACCAATACTAAGAACCATAGTGCAACCAAATTTCTCTTTCTAGGACTATGTTCATTGTTGGAAAACATTTAAAGAACATACACAAGTAGAATCTTTAAGGAGTAGCATACTAAGTCACTATTCTTGTTGGTGTGCAAGGTTTATTTGTCCCTTGCCCATTGTTTGAAGACATTTTTTTCTTGAACTCCTTGATTAATGTCTTGTGTTCTTGATTGATGATAAAAATATGTTGATGTATTTACCTGATCTTTTAAAAATGAACAAAAAAATTGAGTTCCTGAGTTTACAAACTTGCTGTCAAGCAGCCTGATCTTGTTTTTTCACCTGGCTCTTTGCACATTCTCACACGAGCCTGGTATTTTCTCATGCAAGATTTCATTTTCTCGCACAATCCCTATCATTTCTTCACATGAGACTCATTTCCTCACGTGAAACTATCCTACAGTCTGTCAAAATAGTGAGATGATTTGTGTCATTTCTAGTCTTCCTTGATCGATCTAGATCATAGCAAGTCACTTACCTCATAGTTGGAAGCCTGTTTGCACCTTGAGCTCCTATGTCTTAACCTCTTGGATTTCACAAGTGACCTTTCTTGGAGTTGGTTAGTTGGAGATTGTCCTTGTTGAGAAATTAAACCTTTAGATTCTTTGATAACATGCTTGGAGAGTTTCAGTAATCTCTTGTCCAATTCACTTCCATCCAAAATCAAATTCAATCAAATATAATTTGGGTAAATCATCCTCTTGATCCATATGTGTTAGGATACTTATCCATTCATTTGGCACCTTTGTGGCAGTGTTGGTTTATACCTTTTGCAAATTTTCTATCTTATCATCTCTCTTTCGGATAATTGAATGCTTTTACTATCCTAGTTTGGTACCAACTTTTCTTAGGGTCATCTTATCACCTAGGATCTTTCCTTTCATGTTAGTTACAACAATTATATCAGGTAAATCAAGGAAAATGACCTCAAGTAGTCTTTGACCAATTTCCTGTAGTTCAAAATCATAAAAAATGTAAGGGAAAAGAGGCCATCTTTGATCAATCCCCTAGGAACACCTCAGAATCTTTGTTTGATCCCAAGAATAATCTTAGCGGGTTGAGCACATCCTTAGCACCTACTCATTTAGATATGGATATGATTTACACAATGAATTGAAGGGAGAGGGAAGAAAGGGATAAAATTCTTGACAAAATATTGGAAAGACATACAGATAACATTCTATTTGGCAGTTCATATCATGAAAATCAACCAGTCCCATCTCTTATTTCTTCTAGATATTTGGATACTCACCAAAGGACTGAAAGGGAAATGAAGAAGTCTTATCAAGAAGAGAAATCACAACATGAGAGTCAAGATGATGAACCTTGTGATACTCATGTGAATGTTGCATATACCAATGACTTGTTTAAACATTCAAGACCAAGTTCACCGCTCCAAACAACTTCAAGATACACAAGTGAAAGACTCAAAAGGATTGAGTGTGAAAAGAAAGCCTTCTTACATGAACAAGCTGCAAAGGAAGAGAAGTTTAGACTCCTAGAGTTTGAAAGACAAGCCTTATTGGAAATAGAAAGGAGAGCCACACGAGAAGAGAAAGATAGACTCTTGGCTCAACAACTCAATGATCAATACAACAACATGTGTGTTGGTGGTGGAAACAACTCTCCTCCATCCACTCCTCCTATGACTCCACAAGGTAGAAGGTATTCAAGATCACCTTCATGATCTCCTAGCCCTAGAGGGAGAAGGGCTTCACAACAAGAACATTATAGGAGACAAACACCTCCTAGGAAATCAAAACAAACTTCTCACATGCTCACCATGGTTCACAATATGGGGGAAGTAGTTCAAGTCTTGAACTTGACTCCCAAGATTTCATGAAGATACAACAAGAACCACTCTTCCAATAGTATGTGGAGAGATACTTGGAGAAAAACAAAGACAAGTTCCTAGAGATTTTAATCAACAAAGGTGCTAAAGTCCCTTACAACTTTGATGTGGATAGAAAGATCAAGAAGAAAGGTCTATCTCAAGATGAGAAGATCAAACAACTTTAGAGTATGATGGAAAAGATGATGTCACCCAAGAGCTCATTTGATCTTGATTCAATTTGTACCAATCCTTTTGACAAGAGTGTGAGCATGAAAGACTTTCCTAGAAAATTTGAGATCCTCCAATATGACAAGTATGATGGTAATGGAGATCCACATGATCATGTGTGTCAATTTTATATTATGAGTTTTGAGTTCCATCAAGATGACTCATACCTCATGAGATTGTTCCCAAGGATTCTTAAGGGTCAAGTGATGGAATGGCTCACCAACATAACTCCCCCCGTCAAGACTTTCAAAGAGCTAGTCCATAGATTTATCCAACACTTTGCATACAATATTTCAAGATCTATCACCATGTTGGACTTATGCAACTTAAAGCAACATCAAGGGGAATCCTTTGTCACTTTCTTACAAAAGTGGAGACAACAATGCTCTCGCTACTCTAGAACCATTCATGAAGATGTGAATATTGACATCCTTATTAGCAACTTGGTTCCTAAGATGCGGTATGAAGTTAGGAAAATAGTCTTTGATTCCTTTGAAACCATGGTTGAAACCTCATGTAGGATTGAGGATGTGTTGAAAGAGAAAGGAATTTTGGCCAACAACAACAATGGTCAAAATAACAACAACTCCAATAAGGATAAAGGAAAGAACTCACATTGGAATAGAAACAAACAAGTGGTCAATGATGGAGTTGTGGACTCTTCTCAACCTAAGGATCAAGTTGTTCTTCACTTGTCTAGTGTTGTTCAAGCTATGAAGCTCAATTCATCTAACCAAAAAGAGTAAAATCCAAGATACCAAGATAAGCCTAAGAAAGAGAGGTGATAGTTTTCTAAACTTGGTGATTCATATGCTAATGTCTTCAAAAAACTCATTGCCAACAACCTTGTGCATCCTCAAGATACCATAAAGCATCATATACCTGATGTTAAGCCAAATTGGTGGGATGAGAAAGCCTTTTGCAAATTTCATAATGGCATTGGACATAATATTGAAAATTGTTGGAAACTTAAGCATATCATCTAGGATCTCATTGAGAATGGAAAACTTTAGATAGATGGGTTGAACACTAATGCTTATCATAAGGATTTCAAAGAACCTTTTCCCAAGTATGAGAAGGGGGAAACCTCTAAACCTAAGAATGGCAAGGCTGAGATCAATTACACTTACACAATTGTGCAGAATGTTGTCAACATGCTTGAAGTTTTGGAAGAAAATGTCAATATGATGAGAAATAAAGATCCCTATGGTTATGATCTAGACATGGACTCTCCTCCTATCTTTGATGAAGAACCTGTTGTGGTGCTAAGGGGTCCTAACTCTAGAATGTCATCCCAAGCTCTTAATGCTATCACACAAAGTCAAGGTCCTATTGTCATTAGATGACCCAGTTCGAGTCAACCCAACAAACCAAAGCAAGTGAAATCCAAGAATGTCACCTCAAAGCCAACAGTTAATCCTAAAATGATTTATAATCTTGTAGATCAGTTGTAGAGAACCCCAGCTCAAATTTCAATCTTTGAGCTCTTAGAGTTGTCCCTGAGACACAAGCAAGTCCTTGAGGATGCCTTGCACATAGTGAATGTCCCTAAAAATTTAGATGTTGACCAATTCCAGAACATGGTTAATCATATTTCCAGCCCTCATTACCTTACCTTTTCAGAGAATGATGATAGAGCTTTGAGCCACCCACACAATCTCACCCTTCATATTGAAGTCATGATCCACAAAACATATGTCAGACATGTGTTGATAGATGGGGGTGTTGGGCTTAATATTTGTTCTTTGAGTCTTTTGAAGATATTGGGTTATTTAGAACAAGTCATAGATACGAGAAAGAAGATCACTATCAAAGTCTATGATGAGGTAGAAAGAAGTTCCAAAGGGTTGGCCATCCTTTCCGTTAGGATTGGCCCTATTGAGAAGGATATTTTGTTTCAAATTATTGATGATGGCCCTCTGGCATACAATATCTTACTTGGTAGACCATGGATCAATGATATGCAAGTAGTGTCATCTACCTACCATCAGTGTGTTAAGTTCCCCTAAAATGGAGTAGAAATTTGTATACCTGGGGATAGCACATTATCTATCAACTCAATTTCAGCAAGTACTCATGTTCTCCTCAATAGAGAAGAAGAAGATTTCAATGCAATCTTAACAGAATGCTAAGACAAGTTCAAGTCGGTAGACCTTCGTGTAGGGGGGTATCAACTTAACTCTTTTACAAAGCTTCCAATTTCACCTTGGTCTTATGGAAAACCTTCACAAGAACTGAGACCTTCCTCTTCAGCTATGACTTTATTTGGTACATTTGTAGAGTCCTCAGTGCCTATTCATGATGAGAAAGAAGAGGTGGCTATTAAAGACTAGATTTATAGAGAAGAGAAATAAATGCGTAATGAGAACTTATCTCCCTCTCCTAAGGCTTATGGAAGAGGGTATACTTTCGTCAAACAGATGGGTTATCTATTAGAAATAGGGAATACTAAGAAGGGGGGGTGAATTATTATTCTACAAACTTTTACTTTTGTCCAATTATAGATATAATAGATTATCTTTACACATGCATAACATAAGAAGCTAAACAACATGCATAGCAATAAAACTAAAGAACTCATTACACATTATTTGTTCTCGAGGAAACCCTGGCCAAGGGAAAACCTTGATGGGGATGGTACCCACAAAGATCCACTAATCAAAAGTATCCTATTAAGGATGTTGACCCTATTAGGAGTCTATTACAAACATATTGTGTATCAGTCCTGATTAAGGGACTATAGCCCTTGTTAGAAGCCTCAATCCTGTTAGGAGTTGGCAGTACAAAATGTGATTACCAAATAAGCCCATTGCCCAAATAGGTAATGTACAATATACATTGATTACAAAAGAATTTTAAGGTACATAACCTTATACTGCTGGCATCAATATCTCTTTGATGCTCTTTCACTATCGCTATTACATATGCATCATATCACTGCTCCATTACATCACATTACTTCATCATACATCTATATCCTTTTCTCACAATTGCAATTACATTTATACAAATAACTTTATCCAAGAGTTAAAATCTAGGATTTCATCCTTTTATATTTTTAATTCATTATTTTGATAAACAAAATAATCTCTTAACTCTTTACTAATTCTGTCCTCATATTTTGTCCTGTTGGCTTGACACTGTCTTCAGTAAAACTATCATATGTACATTCCATAATCACCTTCACTCTGAGACGGGTGATCAATAGTAATCATAGAGTCTATGTTCAAGTGCACAAGTACTGAACTTACTCCAATCAACATCACAAACAAAAACTATGTCTAGGTTCACTGGTAAAAATATTGTCCCATACTTAGACAATTTTGCAATGCACTTTGTCATACTAGCTCTCTGACCTATGCGATCTTCATGTGGATCATATGTTGCCATAATGACAACATCTATGTAATCAACTCAGCCAAATTGCCAACAATCTCCCCCTTTGTCATTGGTGGCAACATAAGAGAAAATTGGCTAAGTGTACAACTTCAAAATCTCAAAATTGTGGCCATAGTATAAAATATATATACTATCTTTATAAATCCTCAAAAAATATTATCTCTAATATAGTACTCCCCCTAAGAGTATCAATCCTTATCATATACTATTAATTTTTTGCTATATATCTCTCCCCCTTTGACAATAATGACAAAATAAAGGTAAGGAGGGTTACAAAACTATATCACAAAAAGATTATACCTCAATTCAATTATTGCAAAGCTAGTAGGCTTGCATAACAATCTGAAAAATAAATCTTCATAGCTTCTAACTCCTTCTCCCATGATTTCTTAATGGAATCTACCACATTGAGTAGTGCACTCAGTCCATAAGATGTTATTTCACATGCTTGGAGGTTTTCAAAGTTAAACTTTTGAAAAGATGTCTTAGTTGAAAGACATTCTTCCAACTACTCTTCAATAATGCTTAACTTCATAGAAGTGTGCTCTCTCAAAAGAGTGAATCTTTTCATTTTTCTATCTCTCTCATCTTGCAAAACTCTGATTTCATCATATAGCTTCTTAATTTTCTTTTCAACATCACATACCTTCACATTGGGACTAGAAAGAAGGTTAGTTTCATTCTGAATCTCTCCTTCCTTCAAATTCATCTTCTGATCTTCTTCTCTTGTCAAAGTCTCTGATTTTGTACACTGGATGTACAAAGATTTTCCTATTTCCAAATTCTTCCTCAAGTCCTTTATATAGATATCAAGATTGTTGATATCAGTCCTGATATTCTGGCTAATGTTCAAAAGCATTCTAGCCTCATAGGATTCTTGTGCTTTCACTTTTGCAATATTAGATAAGTTTGTGAATTCATTGTCAAAAGTGCTTATTACCTTCTTTTCTTTCTCTAGAGGGTCTGCTTCTACAATTTGTGTAGTTATAATGCTTTGTAACTTCTCAGTAAGTTCCTTTAGGCATCCTTCAAGACTTTTCACTTTCTTGTTCTTGCCAATGATTTTATTCAAGGATATGATCAATTCCAACTGATCATCATCATCTATTTCCTTTCCCAAATGCTCAATCATAGATCCAAACTAATTCTTCTTTCCAATCTCAAGAGTAAGACTGATCTCTTCTTTAGTGGGAATGGGTACTTGTTTTTCTATTACTAGGGTTTCTACAACTATTGTCTCTATTGTCTCTTCTCCTTTTGTAGTTTCATGTTCTTCAAAGGCCAAATTGTCAACAATGTTCTCCAAATTATTGAATACATTATCATCAATATCTGAGGTGATCTTTGTTCCTTCTATATTCATGGTTTCATCTTCAATGTTAATGGCTGGAGGAGAGGGAATGTCCTCTTGTTCTGTCTCACTTGCTTGCTTTTCTACAACTGATGGTTCTCCAACATTTTCTGTCATAACCTTGATTATTGCTTGCTCTATCTTAGAATTAATTTCTTCATATCTACCTCCCATAATTCGAATGGTTCTCCTTTTAGTTCTTAGATGGGTGCTTAAGGCTTTCATGATCTGACCAAAATGTGTTTCATCTCTTACTACACAAAGCTTCCTTACAATCTTTTCTCTAATAGCTGTGTCTTCTTTTATTGCTTTGTTCTTCCTATTCACAAGTTTATTGTATAAATCATTAGGTATTTGACCCTGAATTGTATCAAACTTCTTATTAGACAAAATCATATGCTTTACCATTGCATTCTCCAAATTAAGTCTCTCTGCATAATCATAAAGATCATAGTACTTATTCATTCTTGTAAAGTCTCCATCTTCAATGATCTGCTCATTAAGCTTCTCAACTTTCAGTTTCCAAGCTTTCTTCTTAACAGTAGTGACATCATCTTTTATTTCTACAATTTTTCTTGGAACTAGTTGCACTAAAGTCTTCTGTCTCTTTCCCAGTCTAGTAGCACTTTCCTTTACCCTTTTACTAGGTGTGGAGCAAGTGGATCACTTTCTTCCACTTTCACCTTCACTTATGATTCTTCCTGCTGTGCTACAATTGATGATAAAGGTGGAATAGAAAAAACTTCTTTTTGTCCACTCTCTCTGATTGCTACTGTTGTTTTCTTTGCTACTAAAAACTCATGTTCTTTCATCCCTGTATCTTTCAGGATTTTCTTTATAGTGCTCTCAACTCTTTTCTTAGACTATTTATCTTTAATTAAGGTCTTTATGGAGTTGAAGTTCTCCTCAAAGGTTCCAAACCTGTTACACTGAGTGTCCAACTTACACTTAAGTAACCTGCTAACATACTCCTTTGTCTCTACCTCAGATATCTCATAGCCAAGAGGGTCTATGAACTTCGTTCTAGGTTCTACTACTTCAATATAGGTAAAGTCAGTATCCACCATAAAACATATGTCATTTTTGTACTTCTCCACAAGAGACTTTGGGATCCTTGATCTGCTAGACATAATATTCTGAAATGTCTTGATTACCAGTACTACACTCTCATTTACTTTGTCAATAACATGCCTTTTGTACACTAGGTTAATCCTTTCCATTTTATTTTGTCCATCATTCTAGTCATTTCCAATGGTGTAAGGAAATTTTATGAATAGATGAAAAAACATACAGGTGATTAAGGATGAGAACCTAAATTGTGTATACTTATTTTTCTTAATCTTTTCCAAGTTCTCAAACAATTGAATTCTCAAAATTTCACACATATCAACTTGTACCTTGTCAACACACATTAGATAAGTTGCATGTATCATTCCATCTACCATGTCATCCTCTCTTTAATTTGCACAAAACTTAGTAGTTAGGATCTTGCATAAGTATCTCACATCATCTTGTTTTATCTTACTAATCACAATTCCTCTACCATTATAGGATGAATTTGTGTTGTCAATGACTATTTTCCTCATGTTTTTCTCATTTAAAGGAATAGCTCCAATTTTAGATAATCTAGTGACTTCATGAATCAAATCCGTTGTGATATCTCTCACTCTATCTTCTAATCAAAACTTCCCATTATGAATTATGCTTAAGATAATCTTAGTACATTCTTCATTATCAAATTCATACTGTAATGCATACTTAACGATTTCATTATCTTCCAAATATTCAAATCCTTGTTTCAGTGTCATGTCCTAATTGTAGATCTTCTGATATTCATTTGTGAAATCACTATCACTGACAATCTCTAGTTTGCATCCAAGATAACTTCTGACATTCTCTAGATGTAAAACTCTATCTGGTATGGATGATAAAGCTAACCTAGGATCATCTTCCAAGGGTTCTACTGGTTCCCTTTTCAACTTAGGTCTATTCTTATCTCTAACATTGTGTATTAAAGAAACATCCATGATTTCTTCTAATTCCTTCACTGATTTAAAGATCTGTCAAGTAAAATACCTTGATTTCATGATTTTAGGGCTTGTGTAGATTCGACACAAAATTCTTCTCCAAATCCTTGCAAAATGCTTCCAATCACTGCTCTTTGATCTCCTTAACACTTGAATTCACTTTGATGATCAAATAATACTGATCATGACCTTTTATTAATTCAATCTCACTTAGATCTGACATCACATTCAATTATTTTGCCACTTCTTTCCAAAAAGTTGTTTCTGCTAACCTGCAAAAATTAAAACTTCTTGCGATCTCGCAAAACATAATATTTTTCTTTGTGCTCTTAACCATAGCATTAGAACATCATAAACTACCTTGCATTAATTGCGCAAGACTTAGTTCATCATATATCTACATCTACACTAGTCTAAGTTCCTATTCTACTACAATTTTCATAAATTAAGTACTTTGAGATGGGTCAGGTAAAGATTCATTCTTACCTTTTGATACTTCACCTTACTGATTACCTTCAATGTTGAGTATGTCTCCTTGATCTGTGCTTTTGATAAACTTCACTTTATTTGAATTACTACAACATCCTTTTTTACTATTACTTGCATCTTCATTTCTTCTTGCATGATTTTTGGGGTTAGGATTAGGATGAAAAACTCTATTGTTCATTCTGCAAAACCTTGTTGTATGTCCAATCTTGTTGCATATTTGATAAACAATTCCATTGTTTTCATATCTTGGTCCAGGCTGATTGATTTGTGATCTGTAGTTTCTAGCAATGTGTCTGACCTTGTTACATCTATAACATATTACTCCATTTCTTCTATTCATATCTTCAGTAGGTTTCTTATTTGCATTGTTAGTATTCCTAAACATTCTACTACCATCATTATTCACAATAAATTTAGGTTTCCTACATTCAATAGCTCTATGTCCAAAACCATGACAATTATAACAATAACCATTAAGAGGTTTAAATTGCTTACCTATGCAATCTCTCTTCATATGACCAATAGTATTACAAGCAAAACATCTACCTTTGAATTCTCTTTGCATACCTTTGGGTGATTCCTCCTACTTAGGTGATTCTTCTTCTTTAGGTGTATCTTTAGATTTGTTAATCTCATTAGACTTCTTCTCATCTATGCTTTCAGATAATTTCAGATCTGGCTCCTTGCTTTCATCATTTACTTTAAAAGTGTTGAATCTAAGACCAGTCTTATCATAGAATAGTTTTTGATAAGATATTTGTTCATCAATCTTCTCACTAGTTGAATATATCCTTTCAAGTTGTTGTTTGGATTGAGTCAGTTCACCTTTCACAATATTATTGCACTTCTCAAGTTCAGATGTTACTATACCAAGTTTAGATTTTAGTCCTTCATTTTTAGTCTTTAGACTTTCATTCTCAAATTTCAGATTTGCTTCATTCTTGCCATTTCCATCTTTCATACTAAGCTTCAGATTTGCTATCTTTTGTTCATGCTTAAGGATCTCATTTTCTTTTTCTAAATTGTCATCACAATCTTTAACAAAAACTTCGGATTCCTTTTCAGATCTAAGATCTTCCAATTTGTTTTTTAGTTTCTCAATGAGGTTCTTTGCATCATCATACTTTCTTTTCAAAGTGTCTTTTTCAATAGTAAGAAAGTCAATCTATTCAAGAGCTTCTTCAAGATTCTTCTATAGTTGATCCATATCCATAGAGATCTTACTCAAGCTGCTAGGCTTTCCATGAATCATTCTTTTCTGAGTAACTAAGCTCTGATACCAATTGTTAGAAATAGGGAATACTGAGAGGGGGGGTGAATCGTTATTCTACAAAATTGTACTTTTTCCCAATTATGGATATAATAGATTATCTTTACACATGCATAACATAAGAAGTTAAACAACATGCATAGCAATAAAACTAAAGAACTTATAACATTTGTTCTCGAGGAAACCCTGGCCAAGGGAAAACCCTAGTGGGGATGGTACCCACAAAGATCCACTAATCAAAAGTATCCTATTAAGGATGTTGACCCTGTTAAGAGTCTATTACAAACATATAGTGTATCAGTCCTGATTAAGGGACTATAGGCCTTGTTAGAAGCCTCTACCCTAATAGGAGTTGGCTGTACAAAATGTGATTACCAGATGAGCCCACTACCCAAATAGGTAATGTACAATATACACTAATTAGAAAAGAAGGTTGAGTTACATAACCTTATACTTCTTGCATCAATATCTATTCACCACTCTTTCACTATCACTATTACATATGCATCATATATTTCGCATCATATCACTACTTCATTACATCACATTACTTCATCATACATCTATATCCTTTTCTCACAATTACAATTACATTTATACAAATAACTATATCCAAGAGTTAACATCTAGGATGTCATCCCTTTATATTGTTAATTCATTATTTTGATAAACAAAATAATCCCTTAACTCTTTACTAATTTTGTCTTCATATTATGCCCCGTTAGCTTGACACTGTCTTCAGTAAAACTGTCATAACTTCTTCCGTACATGCTGTACTGACTTGCACTCTAAGATGGATGATCAATAGTCATCATAGATTCTATGTTCAAGTACACAAGCACTGAACTTACTCCAATCAACATCACAAACAAAAACTATGTCCAGGTTCACTGGTAAAAATATTGTCTCATACTTAGACAATTTTGCAATGCACTTTGTCATACTAGCTCTTTGACCTGTGCGATCTTCATGTGGATCATATGTTGCCATAATGATAATATCTATGTAATAAAATCAGCCAAATTGCCAACATTATCTTGGACATGGCCCTCTTAGTCATAGATTGGATGCTAGAGCTGAACCTCTTGATCATGCTCTTTTTGGATGGAGGTCTAAGAAGACGGTTGGCCTAGGATTTTCAAATCATAACAAGAAAACTAATCTTATCCTTGATGAGTTAGATATTGAAGATGAACCAAAATACATACCTAATTTGACAAATCAATAGGATATGTGTGAAGATTGGGTCCCTTCCACCAATCTCCTTTAGGGAGATTCAGATAATCTAGTTGCTCATGTGACAGTTGCAACATTAGAACAAGATGAATCAGATGTAGAAGATCCTATCAGAGAACGTCAATGAAATAATATTGTTCATTTGATGGAGAGATATGTTACCATTGATGACATTAGAGAATCCACATCAAGATGTCCCAAACCTTCATGGTGTAAACATCCTAGTCAGGATTTAGAAATAGATTCACATGAGTCTGAATGGGACTCTCTCTCAAAGCCTTCTATAGTTGACATGAATGTTGATGCCATCCATACTTATAGTTCTCAACTTGAGGTAGTTGACAAGTCACATGTAGGATTAGAGGGTTTGAACCCACATGTTTCCTTAGTGGATGATTCTTTACTTATTAGGACAAATCTTGATTTGGGTAGCTTAGAAGGATACTTGACGGACTCAGAATCTTCGGTCACCAGAGATGATACCATTCATATCCATAACCTTGAACCAGCCATTGACTTACCTCTTACTCATCCTGACCTCATTGATTGGTTGGTCCCAACATTATCAAGAACCTGACCTCTTAACATTCCAAAATGACTATGAGATAACCTATTACTTGAATGCCATTGAACTCATAGTCTCTTCCACCAGTGAACCGGCTACCAGCATGACAGAGCCTGACATCAAGTACCTTAGTCACAAAATAAAATGAAAAGAAAAAAAGAATAAGAGTTCTGATGGTGAAAACCACTATGTGACGGTGTCAGAACCAAAAAAAGTAAAAAGAAATGATGTATCCAAGGGTGAAAACCTCTTTGAGGTGCCTAAGGATGAGGTACTTGATTATCTCCCTAGCTACTTTCAGATAGATCTTCAGTTCTTGTTGAGCCAACACAAGTAGTTAACTTGGGTGTAGATGAGGCTCCATAGATGGTACACTTGGCTCAGTCTTTGTCACCATAAGAAAAAGAAGCTTACACTAAGTTTTTATAGAAAAAGAAGATCAATTTTTCTTGGACTTACTCAAATATGCCAGGGTTGGACACTAATCTTATCATGCATCACTTGTCCATAGCTCTAGGTGTAAAACTAGTCAAACAAAAATTAAGAAAGATGCATCCTCACATAGCTCTTCTAGTCAAAGAAGAATTAGAAAAACTCCTTGGTGCAGGATTCATAAGAGCTATTGACTATGTTGAATAGATATCAATCATTGTACCAGTTTCCAAACATGACAAATCCATTCAAATTTGCACAGATTTTAGAGATGTAAATAGAGCATGCCGAAAGGATGATTTTCCACTTCCCAACATAGACATGATAGTGGACATGACTGCGGGTTATGAGATTTACTCCTTGATGGATGGTTTTTCTGGGTACAATCAGATTAAGATAGCTCTTGAAGATCAACAAAAGACTGCATTCACTTGTGCATGGGGTACCTATTGTTGGAATGTTATGCCTTTTGGATTAAAAAATTCAGGAGCCACCTATCAACGAGCTATGACAACCATTTTTCATGACATGATGCATAAAAACATGGAAGATTATGTGGATGACACCTTGTCCAAGTCTAAGAAAAGAGACACACATTTAGATGATTTAGAAGTCATTCTAGATCACATGGAACAATTTCAATTAAGGTTAAATCCTAAGAAGTGTGCATTTGGTGTCACCTCTAGAAAAATTCTAGGATTTATCATTTCAGCAAAAGGAATAGAGGTAGACCCTGAAAAGGTCAAAGCAATCATGGATATGCCACCTCCTTGAAACATTAGTCAAATGAGGAGTCTTCAAGGATGTCTTCAATCCATAAGGAGGTTCATTTCACAGTTGGTAGATAGAGCTCAACCTTTCAACAAGAACTTACACAAAGGATTCAAATGTGCTTGGAATGAGGATTGTCAAAAGCGCATGGACCAAATCAAGAAATACTTGGCAAATCCTCCAATTTTAATGCCTCCTATCCTAGGGAAACCTCTTATTCTATATATTTTAGTGACAAAATCTTCTTTGGGTGCATTACTAGCTCAACTTGATGACAATGGGAAAGAAAGATAAATATACTACATTACTCTTACTCTTGTTTCATATGAGGTTAACTACACTAGCATTGAGAAAGCTTTCCTTGTAGTTGTGTTTGCTTCCCAAAAGTTGTGACATTACATGCTTGCACACACAATACACCTCATAAAAAAAATTGATCCACTCAAGTATCTACTTGGCACGGCTTCCCTCAAAGGTAGACTTGCTAAGTGGATGATGATCCTTTCAGAGTTTGACATAGAGTACATTAACCATAAAGAAATCAAAGGACAAGCCATAGAAGATCAATTGGCTGATTTCCCAATACAAGATAGTGCACCTATTCAAGTTGACTTTCCAGATGAGAATCTCATGTATATGACTAAAAGAACATGGAAGATGTTCTTTGATGGATCTTTTATGCAAAATGTTTCAAGAGCTGGTCTGTTGTTTGTTTCTCCTCATGAGTACACGATTACTAAGTCTTACAAGCTATTGTTCCCATGTACAAACAACATTGCTGAATATGAAGCTTTAACAAATGGACTTAAGATGGCCATAGAATGGAGAATCATAGAGTTACACATCTATGGGGATTCACAGCTGATAATCAACCAAGTCAATGAACAATATCAAACAAAAGATGACAAACTGGTACCTTACAAGAAAATAGTTGATTCCTTGAAATGATACTTCACATTTGAAACATTTTAGGAAATCCCTAGAGTAGAAAAAAAAGTAGCTGATGCTATGGCTACACTTGCTTCACTCCTTCAGTTAGAGCAACATGAATCAAGATTTGAATTCTTGGTGGAAGAGCTAAATCACCCTATCTATAACTCCCAAGAAAGCCATGTTATTTGTACCCTTATTAGTTGTGAGTCATCCCATTATGGTTCCATTTACTCATACCTTCATGATGGCACCATCCCTGAAACCTTTAACTGGTCTAAATGCAAAAACCTTACCTGAAATGCCTCTCACCATGCCCTTATCTCTGGTGATTTGTATAGGAGGGGTCTAGATGGAACACTTCTTAGATGCTTAGAAAAGGAAGAATCTGACTAAATGTTAGTTGACATTCATGAGGGCATATGTGGGAGACATTCCAATCATCTTTCCATGGCCCAAAGATTTCTTAGGGTGGGGTATTATTGGCCTACGATGTAGATCGATGCAACAGATTTTGCAAAGTCATGTGAAAAGTGTCAAAAACATGGTAACCTGATACATGCTCCAGGCAGGGAGCTCATCCCTTCTATATCTCATTGGCCATTTCAGCACTGGGCCTTTGATCTTGTTGGGTAGATTAATCCCAACTCATTAGGTGGACACAAGTTTATTATCACTGCTACTGATTACTTCACTTAATGGGTAGAAGTTGTCCAACTTTTTGTTGCCTCAGGCAAGACAGTCTCTCTATTCATTTTGAACCATATCATCTGTCGATATGGGGTGCCTTCTGAGATTATCACTAACAATGGAGGTCAGTTCAAAAATAAGGACCTTAAACAAATCTACAAGAAATTCAAGATTAAACAACATTGGTCCTCTGTTTACTTCCCGCAAGGAAATGGTCAAGCAGAGGCATTAAACAAAACCATTCTTAAAATCCTACATAGAACAATTCTTTAGAATGGTAGAGATTGACATTTACAAATAAATCTGGCTTTGTGGGCTTATAGAATGAGTATTCATACTCCTACTAGCGCTACTCCTTTTTCCCTTACATGTGGTGTTGAAGCAGTGTTACCTTTAGAGGTTGATATTGCTTCACTTAGAGTTTCCCTCAAAGGTCTAGTTATAGATGAAGACTACCGTGCCATGAGGCTTCAAGAGTTAGAACTTCAAGATGAGAAACATCAAGCATCATTTGACCATATGAGGGTTTCCCAAAAGCATATGTCCAAATCCTTTAACAAAAGGGTTCGCCCTAGAGAATTCCAAGTGGGAGATCTTGTCCTATGTGAAAATCCTAATAATCAACAACATAGAGATCAAAAGGAAAATTTTGACCTAATCAGCTTAGACCTTACATCATTACATCAGTTTTTGGGATAGGTGCTTATTTATTATCTATTGAAGAGGGAGAGTAGCTCTCTAATCCTATCAATGTCTTGCACTTGAAGAAGTTCTATCCATAATGCCCATCCTATCTAGGGGCATCCTTTGTACATACTTATTGATCCTGAAAAAATCCAAAAAAATGATATATTGTCAATAATTCTAAAAATATGAAAATGTCTTGAAAAAATGATCATCCTAGTGAAAACCTAGCAATAGGTTCTTTGATGTAACTCAAAAAAATTATATATTCCAAAAATACCAAAAAAAAAAAAAATAGAAAAAGTGCCTTGGTGAAAACCTGGAAATAGGCACCTTAGTAGAAAAAATAAAAAAAAATTATAAAAAGTCCCCAAAAAAAAAATGCAATAAAATCCAAGTGATGAAAACCTAGAAACAGGTGCTACTTGAGGCCTTTACACCCTTGTTTCTCAGCATGCATCCTCGACACTTAGCCTTTCTCCATCATGCCTTGCCCTTGTTTCCTTGGTTTGGAATTGGTCTTTGTCTTTGTCTAGGGGGCATAACTATGTTAGCTTTGGTCTCTTGGATGTGTTAGTCTTTAGGACACCTCATAAATAGTGTTTTTCAACATCACCCCAACTATTTTTTTCAACACAACCCCTGACATCGAGTGTTTTTCAACGCTTATCGGCTTGGTCTTACCTAGTTTTGTCATGTGATCTTACCTGCTTGCAAGCATTCGATCCTTATCCTCAGAACTCAGTATCAGTTAACACACTTATATTTTTCAACACAACACTTAATGCTTGATGATGAGTCAAGTTTATAGGGTGTTTTGTTTATGATTTTCTAAGTACAGACTTGAATATCTTATAGTTTTTCATAAACATGTTACAGTCTTTTATGTTTATAAGTTTTAACTATATGTATATTTGATACTTATGGGACTTAAAGACAATACTAAATATATATCTAGATTAATGAATGTCATGGTAAATCTCATATATTTCTTCTCTAGCTTTAATGGGTAGACCTCATGCAGTTGTGTGACAAGGCTACATTAAAATAGGGAAAACTTATTATGATGTACGCCTTGGATTCATGTTTTGGATTTTGTTGTGTTAACCTTTTGTAGGAAGAATAAGTCAAGCAAGGAGTGTGGACTAAAGAATGAGTGGGTCTTTCAAGGTGGGTGATTGTTTTAGAGTTCATTATGGCTCCACTTCTTCCATCACTTTGTAGTTTCTGATTTAGTCCAAGACAATCTAGTTGTCGAGCATTCCTATATTTTTGAAGTATTGAATGTGGCTTAGCTTCTTGCATGAATGATGCTGTCGCTCCTGAAACTAAAAGTTGTTATGCTATGTAATGGAAGACCTAGTTTGTAGGCATTCTATTTTTCCTAGTTTCCTTTAAATAAGCTAGAACTTATGTTTCCAGGCTAGTTAGATGTTTTGAAAAATTCACATTGTAATCAAGAAATAGAGTAAAGCATTTTGATACTCTATATTGTATCCATGTTTTATTGAATGAATATATGATAGTTCTTCATTTCAATCTCTAACTTATAATTCATTCATACTTCCATGGGGGCCCACACGGGAGATGAATTCCTTGTTCATGCTTAAGTAGAATTCATTTTAGTTTAGTTCAATTAAGTTTCCTTCAAGTTATTAAGTATTGTTGTTCCTACAGCCACTGGTAGCAAAACCATTGACTGTATCTTGCAACATAGGTTTACTTCCAAAGCATTACTTATTTACTATTAAGTTTTTTCCTTCAAGATGAGAATTAATTTGTAAGTTTAGTTTCTAGTATAAATTACCTGTAGCAACTACTTTAGCTTAGTAGTGATGACTATTGAGAAGAACTAAAGCATAAACTTTGCAGTCACTGTCTCAAGTTCACGTTCCCAGATTGATACATTAAATGAGTCTAGCATGATGTCCTAAGTAGAAACATGATGAGTTTTAGCAATGAATCATTGTTCAAGGGTGTCCAATCCTTGTGTTACTAGGATATTATTCTAACTAGTCATTTTTGGCACTGCTGCTGGGGATGGTGTCAATTTAGTTTGACCCAGAAGTCATTAAGTTAGTTCATTTTTTTCTTAATTTTGCATGCATAGGTGTAGGGACCATCTTGGGAGATTCCTACCTAATCTTAACTAGGTAGAACCATTTGAGGTTCTCAATCTAGCACTTGAGGAAACCCAATTAGAAATCCCACAAGAAGAAGAACTATTTGAGAACGTGTTTGCTGATGCCTATGACCAATTGCCTTCACCACCGTCATCTGAAGAATCCCTCCATCTAAATGCTCTTTTTTCTACCCCAGAATATCTAGACAACGTAATGGCTCACCCTACCTTCCCTTTTCCTATTCCTACTCAGCAAGGTCACTAGAATCTAAAGAATATTCCTGCAGTTGTGCTTCCTAAATTCTATGGACTCATCACAGAAGACCCAAAGACTTTCCTCTTTGATTTTGATGTCCTTTGTCAAAGCTATGATTACACCTCTGATGACCATAAGCTTAAGTTGTTTCCTTCCACTTTAAAAGAGGTTTGTCTCAGATGGTTTATGAGTTTGGGTGCTGACGCTGTAGCCAACTGGAGTGCAATGTGTACTCTATTTCTTGAGAAGTGCAAAGATTATTGTAGAGGAGGAGACTTAAAAGGAGATGACATCTTCAAGATGTCACAGAAGGAAGATGAAACCCTAGAAGACTATGTCTCCAGGTTCATGTTCATCCTACAGTGTAACACACAACATGAGCTGAATGAAGAATCTCAAAAGCATCTATTTTTGAGAGGTGTGAACGATGGGAGCATAGAAGCCCTTGACCTCATGGTAGAAGGAGACATTACACAAAAGAATTGGGATGCGATAAAGAATATATGTCTTAACTATTCTAGAGCTACTGTCAAGAAAGGAAGAGGATTGAGAGCCCTACCTCACAAGTCTAATGGCAGAGGTGTGTCCAAAATGGATTTATCCAATCTATTGTTAGACTTCAAGCAAGACATCATTAATGATGTCACTACTCAGTTGGATACAATGCAAGCAAGGAGAAAGAAAGATGAATCTGATGCAATGTTGGCATAATATTGTCCACATTGTAGGGAGAAGAAAAATAATTTCCAATGCAAGTTTGTTGCAAGCCTAGAGTCTCAACCTATGCCTACTGAGTTCAAATCCATTGATGAGAATGGAGAGGTCCTCTACATTTCCCAATGAAGGCCATGGGCTCTGAGACTAGGTATTCCCCAAGATCCTCTTCAAAATTTTAATAATAATAATAATGCATGGCAAAACCAACAACATAGTGGATTTAGTGGATATAATAGTTGGCATTAGCCCTAGCAAGGTTGGAAAAAACCTTAGCAAGGTTGGAAACAACCTTAGTAGGGCTGATAGTAACCTCAGCAGGGTTGGCAACAACCTCAGCAGGGTTGGCAGCAACCTCAGCAAGGTTGGTCACAACCTCAGCAATCATGGAAATAGCCCCAACAGGGGTGGCAAAAACCACACAATTGGTCTAACCAATCAAGCCATCAAGCTTTGATGCCACCACCTCAACAACAAGCTTTGATGCCTCCTCCTGCAGCCAATACTACTTCCCCTAAATAGACTCAAATGCCTGCTTAGCCTACTCCTAATCCCAACAATGCTAAGCCAACAACGCAATAGTAGAGCTATGCAATTTCCTTGAAAAACATCCATTTAAGATCTGGCACAACTCTTCCTCCTCCACAACAGCCTATTATTACCAAAGTTGAGGATACTTCAGTAGAGCCAACTAAGATACCAATCCAACCTACTACTCTTACTGCTCCTGCAACACAAGAACCCCCATTTTCTCATAGGTTGGCGGAACAAGTTAAGTCGGTGGAAAATCAGGCAGTATTGGATTTTCTTACCCAACTAAAGCAAATGATAGTAAAGATTCCTTTGTTAGATGCCATAAAAGAAGTACCTAAATATACCAAAGCCATCAAGGAAGCTTGCATAAAGTAGCCTAGAAGAAAGAGAAAGGATCCTAAAACCATTCATGTCCTAGGTCAGTTATCTGATCTCATGTTGGAGGAATTAACAATTCCAAAGTATTCTGATCTTGGTAGTCCTATGGTAACAATCACTATTCAAGGAGTTCAAGTCCATAATTCCCTAGTTGACTTAGGTGCTTTCATAAATGTCATGACCAAGGAAGTATTGTCTCAATTACATATCATCAGTCTTAGGGAAATACCCATCATCCTTCAACTTGCTGACAGTTCCACCATTACACCTGATGGGAAGATAGAAGATGTTAGAGTCACCTTGAATTATTGGGAATATCTGATTGAATTTGTTGTCCTTTCCCAAAAGGCTAACATGGGAGGATATCCAATAATTCTAGGTAGGCCTTGGTTGGCTACTGTCGATGCCTTTATAGCTTGTTGGTCTAGAAAAATGACTATATCCAATGGAGTCAACACTAAAAATCTGAATCTATATTCTCCAGCTCAACCTCTGTTGAAAGATGATCAAATCATCTGGCCAAAATTGGATGATACTGAACCTAAGGTTAATTCCATTCATTAGTTAATGATGATATCCAGGGAACCTTTTATAGCTTCTAGGGGAGAAGATGAGATCATTTCCTCCATTATTCTGAATGAATATGGAGTGGAAACCAAGTGTGTTCCCAAGATAACTGTGTTCTTGACACTTTGTTACCACTTATTGATGCTCTGTAGTATTCAGAAACTTCAAAATTTCTTCACACATTTCTGCCTCATGAAATGTAGTCTTTCCCAATTGCTCAACTGTCGATGGTAGAAAAGATCACCAAGATAGAGGTCAGCTTAGGAAGGGAATTAAATGTAAGCAGTGCTTTGACTTCCTCTCAGTGGTCAAATGTCCTAAAGCTTCTAAAAGAACACCAATCAGCCTTTACTTGGGATTATACTGACATGAAAGGCCTTGACCCTAAGCTCTGCACTCACCAAATTTATATCAGCTCTGAATTCAGACCTATTCACCAACTTCAGCACTGGGTAAATCCAGCCCTTAGGGATATAGTGAAGAATGAGTTGCAAAAGTTGTTAAATGCTGGCTTCATCTATCCTATTTCAAATAGTTAGTGGGTCTCCCCTCTTGTTATAGTACCCAAGAAAGTAGGGAAGTGGAGAGTTTGTGTTGACTATAGGGAGCTCAACACTACCACTAAAAAGGACCACTTTCCCTTACCTTTCATAGATCAAGTCCTTGATAACCTTGCTGGAAAGAAATACTTCTCCTTTTTGGATGGATTCCATGGTTATAATCAGATTCAAATAGCACCTGAAGACTAGGAGAAAACAAAATTCACTTGCCCATGGGGCACATTTCCCTATTTAGTGCTACCTTTTGGGTTGTGTAATGCCCCTGCTACCTTCCAGCGAGCTATGATCTTTATATTCTCAGATATCTCTGCTGATTGCATGGAGATTTACATGGACGATTTTACAACATATGGGAATACCTTTGAAGAGGCTAAAGCAAACTTGGAAAAAGTTCTTATAAGGTGACATGAGTACAATCTCTCTCTCAATAGTGAAAAGTGCTTCATGATGATGGAAGAAGGGTTTCTCTTAGGACATTTTGTATCTTCCAAAGGTATACAAGTGGACCCTACTAAGATTGAGGTGATTAGTACATTATCTACTCCAGCCAAATAAAAGGATATGTGTAGTTTCCTTGGACATGCCAGATATTACAGAAGGTTTATAAAATATTTCAGTCAAGGATGCTAAGTTTGCTTAGGATTTTGAGTGTGAGAAGTCTTTCCTGCAGCTAAAAGAAGTACTCACTATACCACCGGTTTTGAGAGGACCTAACTGGGGCTTGCCTTTTCATATTCATACTGATGCCTCAGATTATGCTATAGGTGTTGTACTTGGACAAAAGGTTGACTCAGTTGAGCATGCCATTTACTTTATCAGTAAGAACTTGCAAGGAGCTGAGTTTAATTACACTGTCACTGAAAAAGAACTGCTAGTAGTCATTTATGCCCTAAACAAGTTTAGACACTACATCACTGGGTATGAGATCTATGTGCATACAAACCATTCTGCAATTAAGTATCTCATCAACAAGCCTACAATCTCTGGCTGGTTGGTTCAATGGTTGTTGCTTATGCAAGAGTTTGACATTACCATAATAGATAAACCTGGTAAGACCAATGTGGTAGTAGATTTTCTTTCTTGGTTGCATGTTCTTGATGATCCTGTAGCCATTGATTATAGCTTTCTTGATGAACATCTTTTCTTGTTGACTACCCACAATCCTTGGTATGCTGATATTGCCAATTATCTTACAACTAGTAAGACCCCAGCTCATTTCTCTGCTAAAGAAAGAAGATTGCTAACCGAAAAGAGCTTTAATTATTCATGGATTTTTGGATTCATGTTTTACACTAGTCCTGACCAAGTCACTAGAAGATGCATTCAAGAGGATGAAACTTATGATATTCTCAGGGCATGTCATGATGAACCTTGTGGTGGACATTTTGCTACCAAAAGGACATCATTGAAGATCTTAATTATAGGTTACTATTGGCCTAGTTTACATAAGGATGCTGCTCAATACACTAAAAAGTGTGACAAATGCCAATGCATGGGATGCCCCACAAAGACAGATGAAATGCCCCTGCAGGCACAGGTCATTGTTGCACCATTTGATAAATGGGGGATTGATTTTGTTGGTCCTATTGAGCCATCCTCACAAGGTAAATCCTATATCCTTGTCTGCACTGATTATGTTACAAAGTGGGCTGAGGAAAAACCTATGAAGCACCCTAGAGGTAACAATGTTGCAAAGTTCCTTTATGAATTCATCTTCACTAGATTTGGTGTACCAAGGGAGATTCAATCTGACCAAGGTCCTCAGTTTACTTCTAATCTGATTATTGCTCTGATGGAGGAATACATCATCAGACATGGTAAATCTTCACCTTATCACCCTCAAGCTAATGGGCAGGTTGAAGTTACCAATTGGGAGTTGGAGTCTATTCTCACTAAACTAGTAGCCATCCATAAGAAAGATTGAGCTATCCAACTTCCTCAAGCACTTTGGGCTTACCACACCACATGGAAGTCTACAACTGGTTTTACACCATTTGAGCTTCTTTATGGTCATTTTGCAATCATGCCAATAGAGTTTGAACATAAGACACTCAGGACAAATCTTGATCTTGGGATGGATCTCACTACTGCACAATAGGATAGGATACTAAGTTTGAATGGTCTTGATGAGTGGCGCAAATCTACCTTGCACAACATAGAATTGGTACAAAACTAGCGTAAGCAATGGCATGAAAAGTATGTTAAGGACAAAGTTTTTTCTATTGGTGACTAGGTGCTCCTCTATGACTCCAAGTATTAGCATAATCCTGGCAAATTCCAAACTAGATGGTTAGGGCCGTATCAAATTATTGCATTCTTTCCAAATGGAGCGGTCCAGCTCTCCACCATGGATCAAGTTCAGTTCAAATTGTTGGTCAATGGTCATAGGTTAAAATTATATCACAAACCAGAGTGTAATGAGGAGTTCCTACAACAATTCTCTTCTGCTGCTGGTGCTGTTGATCCTGTAGCATCCCCTAATGAGCTTTTTTCTCATTTGCCTTCCTCACTCTAGATGTTCTTGTCACTATCATAATAAACACTTTCATTATGAAATTTGATTCTCCATAATAAATTTCTGCTTCATTTCTAGTCTATCATCCACCCACCTCATCAATTCTTTCATTCGTGGATAGCAACTACCACCTCACCAGCACTTATGATTAGCACAGATTCCAAGGTATGTGATATTAATTTGTTTTTCCAATGTTTTGTTTTTGTATGCCTTGTCACCGCTGCAAGTGTGGGACTACTTGCAATATTTTAGCTGGGGGGGGATTATATTAGTTTTGTCATTATGTTTATGCAATATTTTTATTTATTCTTTTCCCTTGTCGTACTTGCATTTTCTGCCAATGATTAGACATTTTTGAAAATCATTTTTCTGCATGATATTTTTCGCACGTATAAAGCTAAGGTGGCAAGATATGTTAAGTATGAGTTCTATGGGATGTACTTATGAGTAAATATGAAACGTTAACATGGAGATTTGCATTTATTTTACTCATAAGCTCTCATTTCTTGAGCTGCATTACTCTAGAAATTTCTAAATTTAAACTCATCCTGAAACCTTCTATTTCAAGTTTTCTTGTCCAAATTTGTGGTTGTCTGTTATTCTCTCCTGCAACTTTGTTTTGGGTACCCTAGAAATTAGACGATGGGGGGAGACCTGATTTGAAGAGAGCCTACTGTGCATAATGTGTTGCTCAAAGACCATAATTGTAGGCCATATTTTCAAGCAAGGGGATGGACAGATTATGCTCAAAAGCTAACTAGTTGGGTTGACGAGGTTGCATTTCAATTTCTCAACTCCTTAAAGAATGGAGTGGCAACAGTTAAAGGATTGAAGGTGCCATTTTCTCAGATAGTTTTGGCAGAGGTTATGGGACTACCATTGGAAGGTGAGGAATTTACAGAGAATCTTGACCCAACATCCGCCAAAGCTCAGTTCACTCTACATGGAGACCCACAGCTTGAAGTTAATAAGAAATAAGGTACTATTAGACTATCTCTTCCTGAGCCATTTCAATAATGTGCTATTTTTATCATTAGGTATTTCACATGTGAAGGGTGAGACTCATTTCTACATGCCATTCATTTCAAATTTTTGAGTTGTTTAAGGCATGATAATAGACCTATCAATGTCCCTAGCTTTGTGTTTGGCATTTTGTCAAAACAAGCCAGACTAGTACAGGAGGGTAGTCAAAACTCTATCTCCCACCATTGCTTAATTAAACTGTTGGTGGAAAAAGATTTAAGGGAGTAATTAGATATTTCCTGGGAGGAATTTCTTTTGTGAGGGTTTAAGGAGCCTATCCCAGAACCAATTGGGCATAGAGTAGGGCAGAGGGTTAAAACTGCTAAAGGAACTAGAAAAATCTTTATCAAAATTGGACAATGTTCTTTGTCCAAAAAGAAAAAGAAAGCTAAGGTTAGGATCCCTAATTCCTTTGATTCCCCTAAATCTACTAATTCCTCTACTTCAAGAACAATTCATGAAGAGGAATTGGAGAATCCTATAGAGAAGGTTGAAGTTGCCCCTGTAGTAGAAAAATTTCCCCAGAGCGTAAGAAATGAAAAGTTAACCCTAGTACTAGCTGACAAACTAAGGCATCTCCTGCAGCCAAGAGCACTTCCAGAAAAAGGAAATCCCCAACAAAGGAGGAAAATCCATTAAGGAGAAGTGATATGTGAAGAACAAAATCAACTGAGGAGATTCCAGATAATGAACTACAGGTAATCCAAGATTATGAGCCGAAGAAGAGGAAAATGAAAATATCCAGCAAGAAGCTGAATTACGACTTGAAATTTCTCAGCAAGATGAGCAATGGACTAAAGTTATGGAATAGGGAAAATTTGAGGAATCTCATGATAAAAAAATAGACAAGGTTCTTGATAAACCTAAAAATGCAAAAGTTATTACAATCAGAGATGACAGCTCGGAGGAGCAGGCTTATGTATTTCAAAGGAGGGGACCAACCTCTGGGAATTTTTAGGAAGATGATTTAGGAAGTGGTGATTCTAATAGTTATATCAAGGAGGTAGATGAACCAGCATTCTCTCATACAGAAGAATCTCCTATGGTAGAGAAGGATCCCTATGAAGAAAATCCAGCTGTTGATATGGACCTTGTCAATAAGGTGGTTGAGCAAATTTTGAATGAAGGGTTAGAAACATTAGCTTCTATGGCTCAACAATGCTCTAATCCTGAGAGGGCTATGGTTATTTGGATGGATCTTTTAAAAATGAAAAGTGCTAACAGTGGTAATTCATCTATTCCTCAAGCAGTAGATAATTCTCACCATAGTTTGATATCAGCTCAATCTAGTCCAACATCTTTGTTAGATGTTATTTTCCTGCTGGCTAAGAAATTAAATTCTAAGAGGGAAAATTGGAAACAAAAATGGAAAGAATTGAATAAAATCATAGACAGTCATTATCAGGAAACACTTGTTCAAGAGGAAAAGGTAGGATAGTTAAGTGTGAAGCTTGACAAAATTACATCCTTAATCCCTGACTTAATGGGTTGTAGATCCCCATCACCTGTCTATGCTCTGTTTCTTAAAGAATAGTTGTTGAATTACCAAATGACCTATATTATATAGGATAGGACTCCCTGATTACAAGAGCCAACTCAGTTTTCCCAAGCTTTTTATGACTCTCCTGTAGCCATAAAAAAATTGTTGTGTGAACTTTATCTTCACAATCTTGTAGTTCCAAATGACCAAGTTTGGAATCCCTTACTTTATGTTGGGGATATTCAACTTAGAGCCTTCATGTCCTGGATATAGAATGAAATTAGTTGGAACACTCAAGCTGAAGTATATAGAGATTTAGAGTTAGACATTCCCCTGTTTCTAAGGCCTGAAGCCAAGGATCCTCGAACTCTCTATTATAACTGGTTAAGAATAGCCCCCTCTAAATCAAGTAGTGAGATCATCTATCCAATGAGGAAGGAAGCATTTAATGCATATGAACAGATGGTGAATACTGAACTACTTGAGGCTAGAAATGCCATACATTGGCACTGGAACAATTTATCTAGGGAGATGAGAAAGAGAGAACCACATTCACCTCTCAATTTTTCTATGGAAATCCATCATGCTCCTTGGTACATTTCTTTAGGAAGAGAGAGAGAAAGATTTTGGATCCCATTAACCTTTCAGCCTCCATTATTGATGTCTCCATTACTTGAAAATTTAGAAAGTCTGGACAGTTTTAACATGGAGGAAAAGGACAGGTGGAAGAAACACAGGAAAACAAAAGGGTTCTACTGGAGTTTTGCAGAGGAAGGATCTGGACAGAGAGTAGCTGGTAACTATAGGTTGATAGCTAGGTTAAAGAATTTATTTACTATGGGACTAGAAAATAGCTAAGCTGGGGGGAATGATGAGTCAAGTTTATAGGGTGTTTTGTTTATGATTTTCTAAGTACAGACTTGAATATCTTATAGTTTTTCATAAACATGATACAGTCTTTTATGTTTATAAGTTTTAACTATATGTATATTTGATACTTATGGGACTTAAAGACAATACTGAATATATATCTAGATTAATGAATGTCATGGTAAATCTGGTATATTTCTTCTCTAGCTTTAATGGGTAGACCTCCTACAGTTGTGTGACAAGGCTACATTACAATAGGGAAAACTTATTATGATCTATGCCTTGGATTCAATTTTTGGATTTTGTTGTGTTAACTTTTTGCAAGAAGAATAAGTCAAGAAAGGAGCATGGACTAAAGGATGAGTGGGTCTTTCAAGGTGGGTGACTATTTTAGAGTTCATTATGGCTCCACTACTTCCATCACTTTGCGGTTTCTGATTTAGTCCAAGACAATCTAGTTGTTGAGCGTTCCTATATTTCTGAAGCATTGAATGTGGCTTATCTTCTTGCATGAATGATGTTGTCACTCCTGAAACTAAATGTTGTTATGCTATGTAATGGAAGACCTAGTTTGTAGGCATTCTATTTTTCCTAGTTTCCTTTAAATAAGCTGGAACTTATGTTTCCAAGCTAGTTAGATGTTTTGAGAAATTCATGTTGTAATCGAGTAATAGAGTAAAGCATTTTGATACTCTATATTGTATCCATGTTTTATTGAATGAATATATGATAGTTCTTCATTTCAATCTCTGAGTTATAATTCATTCATACTTCCATGGGGGCCCACACAAGAGATGAATTCCTTGTTCATGCTTAAATAGAATTCATTTTAGTTTAGTACAGTTAAGTTTCCTTCAAGTTATTAAGTACTGTTGTTCCTGCAGCCACTGGTAGCAGAACCATTGACTGTATCCTATAGCATAGGTTTACTTCCAAAGCATTACTTATTTACTATTATGTTTTTCCTTCAAGATGAGAATTAATCTACAAGCTCAGTTTCTAGTATAAATTTCCTGTAGCAACTGCTTTACCTTAGTAGTGATGACTATTGAGAAGAACTAAAGCATAAACTTTGCAGTCACTGTCTCAAGTTCACGTTCCTAGATTGATACATTAAATGAGTCTAGGATGATGTTCTAAGTAGAAACATGATGAGTTTTAGCAATGAATCATTGTTTAAGGGTGTCCAATCCTTATGTTACTAGGATATTATTCTAACCAAACACTTGAGCTATGTCATGATCTTTTCTTTGTGTCCTGACTGTTATTGATTTTCATTGAGTGTCCTTGTCTAATAAGTATCTCTAGGATGCATAGCTAGAGGAATTGGAGCATGGGGCATGTTTTTATTTTCTTTCTACTTGTGGGTGTGGTCTTGAACCTCTTGAGTGTCTCTTGTTGTTCCCTTGAAACACTTAGGAGATTTGAGGCATCATCCTTGACTGTTTTTGCACAACCATTCTAATGGTCATCCCAAAATCTATACCTTGGTGAGAGCATGGTTTTGATACATTAAATTGGGGAAGCTAACATTGAAATCATCTTGAAACTTATGTCTTTGATGCTTATGTTAGAATCTTTCCACATTCCAATCTGATATCAATCACATTCATATCTTCATAGTTGTGCTTGTGACTAGTGATGATTGTGTGATTTTCTGATGTCCGTTAATAATGGCCCAATGATGAAAATAAGTTCCTTAAAATTCTCTAATGAATGATGAACACAAGATCCTATGTTATAGTTACTCTATTGCAAGTACACCTTTGCATTTTCATGTAGCTTGCATTGTTAGACTTCATGTTAATTTGCATTTTTAGGCTACATTAGGAGTTTGAGAGGGTTTTCCTTCATCTTTATTTTGGACTTTTAATCAACTGTGGTCATGTTTTGATCTTCATTTCCTTATCTTCTTTCATGATCTCAATCAAAATTTCCTATCTTAAATAGTTGATTGATTTTGAGGCATTCTCTTTCTTGAGGAAAATTCTCTTTCTTCTCTTCATTTCTTTTCACCCCTTCCAAACTTCGATCTTCCATTCACTTTCACCCCACTTCTTTTCTTCTAATTCAACCTTGGGGCATAATATGTCATGCTTGATGATCTACCTTGGTTTTGTGATCCTTATATCTTTCATCTTACATCAAGAACCTTATCTTTAGTTCGATTTGATCAAATTTATCAATTTACTATTTCTCCTCTATCTCATTTTGATTTCGATCACAAGGGGGTAGTACCTATCAAACTTAAATCCTTGATTCAACTTTATCAATCCTATCAATTTCTTCTCTTGGGGAAACCTTTCTTGAGACTTGACAATTACCTATTTACAAGGGTGTTGGCCTTGTCTTTTTCAATCAGCTTATATTTGTCCTGATGTGTTCCTATCTTTCGATCACATGTCTGGGTTGTTTTGTGATCCCAAATCAATCTCATATTTCAACTTCATTCTTTGACTACATGTGTTCCCATAAATATCACACATTACCCAAAGAGGGGCAAATGTATGCACCCTAAAATGGTCACCTAGACTTTGGGCCCCCATTCATCAATTTATCAATTTCTTGAATCAATGCTTTGCAATATGTTCAATTCAAACCAATTTCTTTGATCAAATTGCAATAAATTTAATTATTTTAATATTTCTTAAGGTTTGATCATTTATCTTAAGCCTCATTTAATTAAAAGAAAACTTCCATTTTAATTAAATAAATCATTTTATTAAAATAAAATTCCTCTTTTAATAAAACCCCACTTAAATATCTCATTGTGTTGAAAAAGGAAATAAAATAAATAAATAAATAAATAAAAATTCCTTTTTTCTCTCCACTTTGAATGCACATACTTTTAAGTGGTGGGCCTTTTTCATATTTTTGCCGCTTAAAGAATCTTGAGCACATGGATCAACCAAGATTTAATCTCCACCATTGCTCATTTCTTTTTGCCTCTTAATCTTGATCATTCGCTTTCCTTTATAAGGAGCCTTCTTCTTCTCATTCTAGGTTAGAACATATAGAAGATTTTTTTATTGTTATGCTGTAGGTTTGGAGAGCAACTTTGGACAAGATTCTTGAGCACTTGAGCTTGGATATTTCAACTTCTCTTTTCTTGTCTTCTTCTCTCATGCTCCATGGAAATCCATTTATATTACTCTTGCACTTGCATGGTAGATTAGATTCATATTTCCTTTCATAGAATAATCTTGCATAAGCATTTCCTTTCATAGATTAGTTTTCTTTCATGCATTGTTATCATATAGAATAGCTTCCATTTTTATTTGCATGCATACTTGATGATCATGGAGACTAGCACTCTTGCTTTTCCTTTTTGAATCTCTTGTTGTATGGTGTACTTGCATGGGCACAAACTAGGTCTAATCTAAGGGCCTCCATTACAAACCCTTGCACTCCATGAATAGATAGCTATGAGTCACCATTTGAGACCTCATTCTTGAGAAATCTTGGATTTAATGACTCATAGAAGTGTGACAACATTTTAGCACATAATATTAAGTCATATACACTAGTGTAGTCAACTTACCAACAATCTCCCCCTTTGTCATTGATGGTAACAAATGAATGTGGCACATTACTAACTGTTCTATTATACAAAATACTTTTTTTATACTATATCTTACATCTCCCTTATATTCTTTACTATACATATCTATCACTCCATATTCTATACATACCCCCCCTTTGATATTAATAATAAAGGGGCTTCAAAACTATATCTATAAATACTTACAGTGAGAGAACATCCGGATATGCTATCTGTAAGTTTTGGATCTCTTTCTTCCAAAATGTGATCAATGAATTAACAATCTAGAGATGGGAACATAGAGCATACTGTAGCTTCTCCATCTTCTCCAAGTCAGTGCTAGGACCTTGATCATATGTCACCATGGTGGCACCGATCTCCTTAATATTCTGATTAAGTATATCTAGTGAGGGCGCAAGAGCATTTCTAAGTGGAGTCTACCTAGCCCTTATTTTTTATATCTCCTTTTTTGCCTTCTCAATTTTGTCAATTTGTCCTTGATATACATTATTGCACATATTTACATCAGTGGATGGGTCTTTCACTAAATTCTTTACTTGCTCTATCATAGCTTCTACCTCTTGTATCTTCTTGAAGTGGTCATCATTAAACTTGTCTTGATCAATAAAATATGCAATGATCTTCCTTCCATTTTCTGCAAACTCCTTCAAAGATGCTTGACCAAGTTTTAGAGAACTTAGGTCAAGTTCAAAGTTACTGACCAGTTCACTCAGTCTCTTCTTCTGATACTTTTCTTTTGCAACTTGAGATGTTGACTCTTCCAAGGTAGAAAAAATTGTTTTGAAGACTGTGAGGATGTTTCTAACATCATCAACTAAATGTACCTTAGAAACTTTCTTATGTGAAGGCAATAGAATATTCAATATGTTGACTAATTCAACAAACAGTGGGTTTCTCATTACCTATTTCTCTTTGGCTTTCTCCATTGCTAAGACATTGATTTTGATCAGGTCTTCTTCTCCCCATGAATCAAAACTGGTTGTGTCAGGTGTCAAACTTGACAACAATGCTGCTAAGGGTAGTGGAGTGATAGGAGTACTATCCATTACTTCCTCTTTGACCCTTATTTCAATGGATGAATTGTCTATTGGTTCATTTTCTTTTATCTCTATTTCTCCTTTTTGTTTTTTTTCTTCCTTTTCTTTTTCTTCTTCTTTCTTTCCTGTTATATCCTCAATCAATACTTCTTGTTGACTGGGATGAGTGTTGCAACATATATTTTCAGCCTCTTGAGTGCTTACAAAGGCTTCTTCAAACTTTTCCAAATCAGTATCTGAGGCTACCATTGCAATCTCAACATTGTCAATGAAAATAGTTTCATCCTTGTGTACTTCTGACATGGGCACAGACTTCTCTACCTTTGTGGATGCATCAACTACATGTGCTAAATTGTGTGGACCTATAGATGGTATATTAATGGTCTCTGACTCTTTTGCAACCATTGTGGGTACTTGAGTTGTGGGCGCAGTAGTTGGATACATGTGTCTCTTCATGAAGACCTTCTCAAAGGATTTCTTTGTTTCCTTTGGAACTAAATCATAATTTTTGTCCATTATATGTAGGGTCCTTGACTTGGTTCTAAGATGTGGCTTCACTAGATCTAACAATAACTTCTTCTCTTCTAGTGAGCATGCTGGGAGGGTTTCATCTAAGATCTTTTCCCTTATCCTTAGGTCCTCTTCAATGGCATGTCTCTTTTGGAATTCTAATATGTTTCATACATTATCTAGAATTGTAGTCTTCATTTCGAGGACTGTCTTCTTAAATTTAAACATATGTTTGACAATCATTCCATGTATCTTTGATTTGTCAATCTCACTGTATTTCTCATAGAAATTTTCTACTTGATCAGTTTTGCCTTCATCAACAATCCTTATAGTTAACACACTGAGACTAGGTTTGAAACTTACTTCTGGAGGTGGTTGAGTGTTCTTCTTGTTTCTTGTTACTCACGAGGATGGATGACCAATGCTAATATATTTCTTCCTATTAGGCATTTCCCTATACTTAGGAGGAGCAGTAAGGTCAATGGTTTCCTTGGGCGCAGAAGGGGTATCATCTATTTTGTCCTTTAGATCATCAGATTTCTCAATTTTCACTTCTTCATCTTTGGGTCATCAAATTCGGTCTTTGCTACAACTGTGCTCTCTATTTCCAAAGCAATCTTCTCTTGCCTTTCTTTTTCTAGGTCGGCTTGGGATACTCCATGAACTCTCAAAATCTTTGAAGTCACCTTGGCAACCTTCCTTTTTGCTATTGCATTGTTCAAAACAGCATCAAGTTCTCTTGTTTTCTCTTCATAGGTTCCCCATCTTGGCTCATTAGGGTCTTTAGGGGCTGATATCAATACTTGTGAATATGCTTCTAGGACTTGTTCATCAACCTCATATCCAAGTGGATGGATCCACTTTGTTCTTGGTTCAACAGCCTCCATGCATGTTGTATCAGTCTCAACCATGAAACAAATACTATCCTTTTATTTCTCTACAATACTCTCTGGTATTTTATATCTCATCTGCATCTTAACCCTAAATGTCTTTAATTCCAGTGTTATATAATCCCTTAGTGTACTCTTAGTAGTTTCCTTGAAAGATATTTGTTGCATGGTAGGAATAGTCTTGTCTAGGTATAAATCAGACACCTTTCCAAGAATGTGGAAGTACATGTATATGATCAAAGACCCAAATATTAATATCTTGGTCTTGTCATGTTTGATAGACTTGATGTTGTCTATTAGTTGTGTGTGCAAGATCTTGCACAAATTGAACTCTCCATTAACTTTCACAAGTCTTATTACTACAAGAATTGTGGCCGTAGACACACTATTCACCCAGTTGGTGTGTTGAAACCTATATCCCAGTATCATGGATATCAATTTGATGTCATTTTTCTCAATAGCCTCTATAGTCATTCCACGCCTATCACTTCTTCATTTGCAAGTTTTCTCAACAAGTTTTTTCACATCCTTGCCTACTAGAAGAATGGCACCTATTCTTGAGAGGCCTGTCATCTCATGAATTAGGTCTCATGTAATCTTGACCGGCACTTCACCTATCCAAAATAGGTCATCATGGATCTTGTTGAGTAGGATTTTGATCCATTTTGATTCGTAGAACTCATACACCATAGCATATTCCACTATGGGATGATTATTCCATTGCGCATACTCATCCATGAAGGTTTTATCAGGTTTCATCATGGTTTCCATGTGTGCTCTTATTCTGTCCAAACCTACTAGTTCCTTTTTGCAATGTATGTATGCCCTAATGTCTTCCACATGCATAACACCCATGGGAGTGCAGGAGGATGCACCTTCTAGGTCATCTAGTGTGGATTTAAATGGATGCCTCTTAAACACATATCTCTTCTTCTCTGCCACATCAAATACAATGGGAGTAGCCATTACTTATTTATATATCACTTTGCAAATGATCTTTAAAGACTTCTAAATCGGCATGATGAACTAGGGTTTCCGCAACTCATCAAATATACTGCAAATCACTATTGAATCGATCTGAAATCCTGCACAATCAAATTCTAGGGCTCTTCTTCTCTCCAATCACTTTGAATTCAAATGCAATGAGAGATCTACAAACTTCTATGTACTTTAAAGTATAAATTATGCCATTAATGCTTGCCGCATAAACTAAGCTATCACTAAAAATTTCTAACTTTCATTCTGCAAACAATCAGCTAGTGCGCTCTTGCACATAGGATCTATTAGTCTCTAAAAGCTTAAGTCTAAAGGCACATACTCTGAGGGTGAGTATACCAGCCATGCAGGGGTCTAGAGCTAAATTAGCTCCCCCTATGACCCTAAGGGCCATTCATCCTGATGTAGAGGGTACGTCCACTATGGATGCATCCAATACATTCTCATCAACCTAATCCTTCTTCACCTCTGAAAAAATCATGCTCGCATCCTTTGAAGCTTTCACAAACTTGACTTCTCCTTTGGTATCTAATACTCGTTCTTGAGGATTTTTAGGGCTTTCTTGACCTTGCATCCTTGATCTACAAAATTTTGATATGTATCTAGATTTCTTACAAGCGTGACAAATGACTGGAGACCTTATGTTCCTTGACACATTGATATGGGTTACCATTTTACATTGTCTTGCTAAGTGACCATTATAGTTACATATCTGACATGTAACATTTTGAGAACTTCTTATATTTGGTTGATTCTGATTTCTTTGATTATGCCAAGTCTTGTTCTTCTAACTTGTCTTACAATTCATAGCTCTATGACCAAATTTATTGCATGAATAATAGTAACCATTGAAAGGTCTTACCTATGTACAGTTCCTTGCTATATGTCCATGCTTGTTACATGCATAACAAGTTCGATCTTCTAGCTTGCACTCATTCTTGGATTTTTCAACATGATCTTTAGTCTAACTTCCAATCTCCTTAGCATTTGAGGTGTCTTCTGGTGCTTTCATTCTTTCTAGTATGTTGTCAATTTGATTTTGTGCTTCATTTTATCCAATCTAGCTAGTATCTCCTTTAACTCTTCTTGCATATAACTGAGATTCTATCAAATCAAAACTAGTGTGCAATTTATCAATGTGATTCTTTTCCTCTTTCAATTCAAATTCCAAGCTTTCTTTTTTTCCCTTAGCTCCAAGATTTCCATGTTTTCTTGCCTTAATTCTTCATTGAGTTGAAGGTTCTCTTTGATCTGTTCATCATAGACTTCCTGATTATTAGTCAGCTTATCATCCAATTCTTCAATTTGTTCTTTTAGAGATGAATTTTCTTCATTCAACTTCTTGATCATTATCCCTAAATCACTGGTAGAGCATTCTTTCAAATCCTTTCTTATCCTTTTGATGACTACTTGAGCATCACTAAATTTTTCTTTTAGTTCTTCAATTTCTTTTTCAGATCTGTCCAGGTCTTCAAGAGAAGCTTCAAAATGTCTCTTTAGATGTTTCATTTCTTCTTTGTCCATGATCTCCTCAAGTGGTTAAATTTATTTTCTGAGGACTAGATCTCTGATACCAATTGTTAGGAATGGGAACATTGAGAGGGGTGGTGAATCAATGTTCATTGTATTTTATCTTTTTACTTTATTCTTTAATCTTAACTTGAATTCTTAAGTACTGAAATGAACATCAACATAAACATGAAACATGAGCACAACACATAACACTAATATGGTTATGGGGAAACCCAAATAGGTAAAAACCTCAGTGGGAATTGACACCCACTAATATTTTAAACTAGTGTTTTATGATCCGCGTTAGAAGATCCTTAACGTTGTTAGGAGTTTCTTTACAATATATTTAGTACAGTGACCTTGTCAAGGGTCAGACCCTGTTAGGAGTCTTTTATAATAAACCCTATTAGGGGTGTGGACACACTTTCCTAGAGCTCACTGCTCAAGTGGTGAAGGCTACAACCTTTTGAGCTCAGATACACACTATATCTACTAGATGAACTATCACTGTGACAATGCTTGTCAGATTAGTTCCTTTAATGCATTGATGCTTTGACCTCTTGAAAATCTCTAATACATCTTATCAACTCTTCGCACACTTCTACTCTGCTTATCTCAACTCTATAATAGCTCTACTTCCAATTATAATGGGTGCATCTAATATTTATATGTGCATACAAAACAAATAACTAGGTCGGCCCTTTAACCGATTACATACAATGCTTCCAATTGAATTGGCTTAAGCGTGTTTACAAATAAACATGATTACATGTCAGAAACCTAATTACAATAGGCTCATAGCCTTTACAACATAATAATATAACCGCAAACCAAAATACCAATAGTCGGTTGCTTGCTCTATTCTTCTTTGGCATTCACTGTCTATGCAACTTGAACTCTCTATATCTTCCTCATACTAAACCTTCTAATCATGCACTCTTAGAATTAGCATAAATATGATGTTACCAACTTAAATTGTAGGGTGCATACTATAATTCTATTATATGTGCATGTGCTAATGCTCTAATCTTCAGGTACTCTGTACACTGTCCAGTCTTCAACACTTAGCCAATTTCTGATCTTATCATCAAGTGCACTGACTCCAAAACACTTTATGTCTTTGTTTCCATAATGACAATACTATATTAAGTCATATACACCAATGTAGTCAACTTTCCAATAGTGGAAAAGACTATATTTACTATCAGGTGACCCAACACTTATCCATGATGCGTAAGAAATAACATTGATATCGTTAATGATTAGTATCACCGATAGTTGGCATGAACAATGATTAATGATATTGTTAAATATTGGCATCACCGATAGTTAAGCATGAACAATTATTAAAGATATGTCTACATAGGGACATGACCCTACATGACATAAGCCACGTATGGTCATGTCTCTATGTAGACATAAACTTTCAATATATTACTTAGATATATATCATCATATGCTTGTTGTGGGAAATCATCAATAATAATCTATATGTAATTACCACAGCAAGCATATGATTTCAATAATCCATATAGTTATAATAATTAATGATCTCTATAATATTATAGTAAATATCAGTTTGAGATAAATTTTGTAAACAAAAAATTAAAGACTATAAATTTTAATGCCTCTACATTGACTATCACACACTCAACTAGATCATGGTGAAATTAGAAATATAGGTACCCCCTATATTTAAGGATTGTGTTTACTATAACCATGTTGTAAGGACTGTATTTACTATCAAGTGACCCTACACTTATCTACGATGTGTAAAAAATAACATTGATATTGTTAATGATTAGTATCACTGATAGTTTGCATGAACAATGATTAATGATAGTGTTAAATATTGGCATCACCAATAGTTAAGAATGAACAATGATTAAAGATATGTATGCATAGGGACATGACCCTACATGGCATAAGCCACGTACGGTCATGTCTCTACATAGACATAACCTTTCAATATATTAATTACATATATATCATTGTATTCTTGCTATGGGAAATAATCAATAATAGTGTATATAATTACCACAACAATCATACAATTTCAATAATCTCTACAATTATAATAATTGATGATCTCTATAAATTTTATAGTAAATATTAGTGTGAGATAAATTTTGTAAACAAAAAATTAAAAACTATAAATGTTAATGCCTCTGCATTGACTATCACACACTCAACTAGATCATGGTGAAATCATAAATATAGGTACCCCCCTTAGCACATCAATGACTTCTTGCATCGGCTCCACAATGTAAAATACTTCACTAAGATTAATCTCAAGTTAGGATATCAAGTTAAGGAATTTGGTGAATATTTGCCTTATCATTTTTTATCATATCATACTATTCTTCACCATTTTTCTTTCAAACAATCATTTACAAGGCATAATAGCATTAGATAGGCATATTTTTCATTTTAAGATCAATGATAAAGGCCCCATTTTTTTATTTTTTACATCTTATCAATATTTTAATTGCCTGAACTATAAACAAAGGTTCTTATAATGCTTGAAAGAAAATTTGGAGGACCTAGGGAATAGTGCTAAGCCACACACACACACAAAAATATGCACACACATGCACACACACAAATATTTTTTCTTCTTTTTCTTCTTTGAATTGCCAATGTCATTCTCTTTCACAAAAATATGACTTATACATTTTTGTTTGTATTTATTGAAGTATTATTTGTTTTCAAGAATGCAAACATTTTATACTTCATTCCCTTTAGAGTTGCTAGTGCTTCAATATTTGATAGTGACAAACAATTTCACCCCCATCCAACCATCCTTGGAAGCTTGTTCCCAAAATACTCCACAAGGTATGTCTTTTGTTGCATTTCTTGATGTTGCACTACATGTTTCCTTCTGATAGCATGCTACAATATTATATTTTTGTAAGATATTCTTCTAGGAGGTTTCCTTCTGATAGCATGCTAAAGTTTTCCATGTTGAGGTACAACTTCATCATGTTAGATATACTTCTCCCTTAATCACAAACATTGGCTTGTCAATTTGTCACTACTTGTTTTCAAACTATGGACACGAGATTTTCTTGTCTCAAATGTTAAGTCTTTTAAAGTCTTATTTTGGGTTGAATTTCCCAAGTCACCTCTAAGTTTCAAGAATTTTTAAAATAAAAATATCCTCCTCTAAAGGTTATTTTGGGTTTAATTTACCAAGTTCACTACAGAAAGTTGATTGTGACCACCCAACCATTCTTCATGTTGCAACCTAGTATTCCTTGTGCCAGAGAAAGATGACATATGATGCCTCTACATTAACTATAACACACTCGAATAGATCATGGTGAAGTAAAAAATATAGGTACCCCCCTTAGCACATCAATGACCTCTTGGATTGGCTCCATAATGTACAATACTTCACTAAGATCAACCTCAAGTTAGGATATCAAGTTAAGGAATTTGGTGAATATTTTCTTCTGTAAAGGAGTTTGGGTTGGAAGGCATTGGGAAAATAACCAATAGTTTGGTTAACCCCTAATGCACTTCTGATATATTGTGTGTATTATATATATGATATTTTATTTTGATTTACAAACTAGTATATTATTTGTATATCTTTCTTTCTTGCCACAATAGGACTGAGTTTGAGGTGGAAGACTACAATAGCAGAAGTATTTCAATTTTGTATACTATACTAAAATATTATTTCATAACTAAATTTTCAATTTCTATATATATAATTAGGTCTAAGAAGATTTGTGTACTTTCAACATCATTTTGCTTAGTTTGTGAAGGTTATAGACCAAATTTTCCATGACCCAATTTTTTTTCTTGTGAATAAGGATCATGTCAGATAATCTAAGTGAAGAACAAAATGGGGAGACAATCACTAGATTGTGGTATAACTTCAAAAGAAAAGGTGATGGAAAATGTTATTGTCCCTACAAAATTTGTAAGGGCTTAAACATTAGAAGATTGCTCATCAAAATAGCTAAGATACATTGTAGGGTGAATGGTCACATTGGAGGGGGGTTTTATTATCATCCATTGGTAAGTTTTTCATTATATTTTTTAACAATTAATATACATATGAAATACACTTGATGATGAGATCGTTATCATGGTTTATTTGTGTTCATCATTTTTATATAGGATGACCTCCTAAGGGTAGTATGTGATATGGAGAATATGGTTTTGGAAGTGGAGGATCATGGAGGTGCAAATATTGAAGTTGAATATTATGATCCCATGGAAGATGATGATCATGCACCAGATAACACATTTGAAGGTGATGGTACTAATACATTGATCCATGACACATTTGGTACTGGCGCAACTGATGATGATGATTAGGATGACATTGATGTCATCTATGATATACCTCTACTTGAGAAGGTAGACACGACCCTTTACAAAGGCTCCCAAACAACTCTTCTCTCTGTTGTATTGTTGTTGTTGAGCTTGAAGGTTATGAAGGATTTATCCAACATAATAATGTTATGTATGCTAAGGTATGTAATATATGTCATTATAGTCGATAATGGGTGAAATATGTACCATAAATATTGTTAATATTAACAACTTATATTTTTTGTTGTAGATTGATAGGTGATTTTTGGTTACCACCGTCAAATATTCTCCCTTTCTCATACCAAGAATTATGTGCCACTATGAAAGATATTGGAATGGAGTATCAAGAAATAGATGCTTATCCCAATGATCATATTGTTTATCATAAAGAACATGAATTTGCAATATAATTCCTTGAATGTCATACAAGTAGATATCGATGAGATAAAATAACAAAAAATGTGCCTCACAAGGTTCTTAATTACATCCCCATTATACAACATTTGAAAATATTTCTTAGGTGTAGTAGATTGGCACAATTTATAGATTACCATGCATGCAATAGGATTTGAGATGACATTATTTGAATGCATGTAGATGATTCGACATGTAAGGACATAGAGGAAAAGTAGCCACACTTTATCGAAGAACCTTGAATCTCAAGCTTTCATAGGTAGTGGACAGTGTCAATCCATTTGGAGAGCTGAGATCTGTTTACTCTATTTGGCCTATTTTTGTCATCAATAATAACATTCCTCCATGGATGTCAAAAAAGAGGGAGTACATTATGTTGGAAATGATTGTTCCAGGTATTTTATCATTTAACAGTTATCTACATGTAATTATAAATCTTGCAATAAAATAGTCACAATAATTACGTAATGGTATTTTTCATTCAACTAGGTAAGTACCAAGTTAAAGATATGAATATATACATTGAGCCTCTTATCGACGAGTTGTTGGAGTTATGGAATGGTGTCACTATGTATGACATCTCTAGACCAATAGGACAAAGTCAATTTCAATTCCATGCAATGCTGGTATGGACAATACATGATGCCCTAGGGCTAACACATTTTTATGGTATGTTACAGGGATTTTTTTAGTGGCGATTATTCACCAATTGGCGAATATGTCCCGATCGGCAGATAGAAATTGGCAAAAAAATGCTCGTATACTAGTTGACCGGTTCACCTGGATTTTATAAAATGCTCATATAGTGGTCAGATTGTTCGCCACTATTTTTACGTAATTTTAGTAATGTAGTCAAGTTCTTCACCCATATTTCTATTTACTATTCTACTCTTATTCACCATAGATTAAATTTGGTGTATTTATTGAGGATCAACATTCGCCAAAGGCCCATTGTCCCAAGTGAAATTTTTATTTTCACTAGGACCCAATTCGCCATGCATCATACATAGTCGTGTCCCAAATTCCCACCCTATTTGCCTAGTCAATTATTTGAAATTATGCGAGGTTCACCAAATATTAGTTGTTATTATAAGCAACTGTCTGCCCCTTCACCAAAATGGACGATGGAGATTATGAGGCAAAATCTGATGGCTGATATGAAAATGATTTACTTGTAGTTGTCTATTTAAGAGATATGAGTTTCATTATTGAAACATGCTAGAGAGAAGGAGACTTCAAGAGATTTAGTTGATTCTGAGCTCACAATTACAATCGGTAGCGAATGACTACCAGTTCGTAGTATCTTATTCAAGTAACATTTTATTGTAGCTATATTTTGTTGGAGATGTCAGAGTCAAAGTTAAACATGAAGAGGACTATTGAAGGTGGAGATGTCCAAGAGAGGCCAACAAAATGCAGAAATATATCTTCATACTTTGGCGTGGGCAGACACAATAGTTTTAGTCAAAGTGAGGAAGGTACATCATTAGGGGAACCTATACAATTTCAAGGTTCTCAACCTACATAGGAGTCTAATGAACAAATTAGGGAGCCTAATAATTTGGTGATGAAGTTGTGGAACCTAATATCTCTGATGAAGATGACCTTGAAGAAGAATTTCAAGTAAATAGCTAGTACCAGGATGAATCGATCGACTTCGGTGATGATGATGGTTCAATTAATAGTAACACTAAAGGGAGAGGAAAATCAAAAGAAAAAACTAATCATCAATGGGAGATGTCGAGGAGATTTAAATATGATTGGGTAGAAAAGTATCCATTCATTGAACTCATGGACAATCCAATTGTAGGTGAGCTGCCAGTAGAATGTAGATGTACGATTTGTAGTTGGAAGTATAAAAAGGAAAAGTGGTTGCAGCTTAAACTAGACACCATAGAGAAACATGTTGGTAAGTTTACGAAACCTCAATTGTTGATGGAAAGGAAATAAAAGTGGTAAGATATAAAACAAAGGAGCAATGTCAACATAAAAGGAATGCTGAGGAATATTATTTGTTTCAAAAATTTAAGACGAAGCCTGGTGAAGTTGAAGGTTGTATTAATGCTATTTTTGCAAAAAGCAAGTGAAGTAGAAGAACGTAGAAAAGTTGTTCAATTAAGTAATGTTTTCCATATTTTGAGCAAAGGGCATCCAATGATAGACTATCCTAAAATGAGTGGTTTGTTACACTTTCTGAAAGTTCCTAACTATCCTGTCACTCATTGGTCAATAAATAGTGGATGGGAATTGGCAAGTTGTATTTCCCAGGTTGAAATAGAGGATGTACAGAGAAAAATAAAAGAGTCAACCTTTATTGCACTCTCCTTAGAAGAAGTTACGGCAATAGATAATACGTCGTGGGTATGCATGCAGGTTTATACTGTACAAAATAATGTCTGCTAACCACATCTACTAACTGTTACAAAATTGAGGGACAATGCGACATCGAAAACTTTATTTCAATTAGTAAAGAGCCATTTAATTGAATATGGAGGTATGGATGAATTGACAATAGCTAAGAAGTTGATCTATTTTGGAGCTGATGGAGCTTCAGTAATGCAAGGTCAAAGGAATTGTCTTTGCACAAAGATGTAGGCTTCTTGTTCACCATATGTTGTTGGCATTCACTATATGGCCCATAGGATGAATCTTGCTTTTAGATTTGTGAAGAAGTTCCCTTTAGTAAACAAGGTTGAAGATTTAGTAAGAGAGTTGTACTCATATTTTTGTCGAAGTCCCAAATGTTTTAGAGAATTTCAGAACTTTTCTAATGGAATTACCAATGGAAACGAGCTTCTTAAAGATGTTGATACCAAATGGATCTCTTTGGATGGACCAGCACATTGAGTTTTTTTTGAATATCAATCTTTGATTGGATTGATGTACGAAAATTGAGACAATGCAGAAAATCAGAGATGTGGTGACCTGCTTCAGAGGTTAAGCAATATAGAGACACTTTTGACTTTAGCATCTCTTCTTCACATGCTATAAGAAATGATGTTCATTATGAAAAAAGCCCAGCAAAGAGCCATGTATATTGTAGAATATTCTTACTTGCATAAAATTTCATGCCAAGCCCCGAATAGTCTCTATCGAAATGACCTAAATTTATCTGATGAAATATTTAATCACTGGTGGAAACTAATAAATTTGGACAATCCTAATAATTATTTAAAGATTGTTGAAAATGGGGATTTATGTGTTTGTGTAAGGGGATTTCAAATCCCAATGTACTATAGTGCCCCAAAGAAGTGAGCTACAAGAGTTACAAGGGAAGAGTTTACCAAGATCGTCGAGTCTATAGCACGTAATGCAAGGGACATAGCCTATAAAGTTTCCTCTGAAATAAGATCTTGATTCCCATATGAACAACTACTTGAGGCCATGGCAATTGTGTTTCCTCAATATTGGACCTTAAACTCTAAGGAAGATTATCATAATAGGCTGATGACTTTGATAAAGGAATTTTGCAAATCTGTAGAATTCAATGGAGTGACTATCAATGGAATTTTAGATGAGGGTCTCCTTAGATAGAAATCAGGCACTTTTGCAAAGACTATGAAGCATCAATACCAATTAATGCATAACCCACATGAAGAGGACTCAACAACAAGGCTTTGGACAAAACTAAAATAGAGCACAATGTTGCGTGAAGAAATTTCAAAGTTCTTCAAGCTTGTTGATCTATGTCAAACCATGATATTGGGTTCAGTGGAGGATGAGAGAGTTTTTACTGCTTTGGGCTTCCTAAAATCAAAGCTAAGAAAAAAACTAGACAAGAATTTGGAAACATGCTTGAGGGTCTACACTATTAGATTAGGTGAAAAACTAATCTCCCAAGAACACCTGAATGCATAACCCTGTCACATGGAAGAAGTAAAGAACAGAAAAGCAAGAAAATCATGGAGGCCAAAAATCCAGAGACATCATATGCACATTCAAAAAACAATCTATTATGAATAATGCATTGAGTTGTTGAAAAATACAAAGAGGGAATCTTTATAAAAGGATACCGAAACCCTAAAGGAGAAAACCCTAAAGAATAATAATATGCCTAAGTCTAACTTAAGTGTAGAGAATAATAGACTAATAATTAAATAAATTAATTATTAGCTATAATATGACTACTCTAACACCCCCCCTTAAGTGTAACTTAGGGAGAAGCTAAACAAACTAAGGACTAAAAGATGCATGAAAACAAAAAATGCATGAAAGAGCAATGGGTCCTAGCAACAAGGCCTGATCAGGTACCCAAGTACAAGAAAATAAACTAGATGAAGGAAACAAAGCCTCCAATCTAGGGAATGTCCTAGAGAAAGGAACAAGAAAGAGCATGAAGCATCTCTGAAGCATGAAGCTGCAAACACTATTAGAAGAAATTGCTGGAACCCCCACTGAAAAAGTGCATGACCAGGTAGAGAAGACAAAGTCTGAAGAGCTGATCAATCAAACAGGTGACCTCCAAAATAGGAATGAATGAGTGTCTATATAGTAGATGAACCATCTCACCGAAATGCATAGGTGCCTAGCCACTGCATCTGCCTAGTACATAGGAAAAAAAATTGTATATGTAGATCACTCAATTGATCCAAGGAAGCAATAGAACCAATAGGTGAACCCCCCCCCATAATGCTAAACAGGGAGAGGGGTGACAGGAACACTAAAATGCAATGCCAGAAACATCTGCAAGAAGAAGAATTAGGAACACCAACAGTGCAATAGAAGTACAAGCACATGATAAAGGGCGGTGTCATAGACACACAACATGGGCTAATGTCGTGGAACGTACACTCACTTGACAAAGGTGGATGAGCACAAAAGGCAAAACATCATAACCCCCCATGGCACTTTATAACTGAGTGTGAGTATAAAAAAACACAAGGAGTACAAGATCCCAGATATGCAAAAGCAAGCACTTTATCTCAGTGCGTTTACAAAAAAGAAATGCTACAGAAGAGAAGCATACAATGCTCAGAAGTCAGAAAGAAGAGTGAGCCAGAAGAATAGAAGAAGAGATCCCAGGACCTGTAGAACCCAAGTAATCCGCCAGAGTCCGAAAGTGAAAAACTCAGAGGAGAGAAAATCTAGAGCAAAATATGGATAAAAGACCCCTGCAACTAAATAACTCATAGAACCAACTTTCCAATGATATATGGTGAGCCCAAAAATGAGTCCGAATGAGTGAGATATGGCTCCCAGAAGGCAAAAAATAAACATCACCTTTGATAGAAAAAAACACTGTCAAAATAGTAGAGCCCAAAAACCTTACCTCCATAATCGGAAAGAGCTTAGAAAGAGCTTTCTAGTGATATAAAGAAGTCCAAAAAAGACCTCCGTATGCTCAAGATATTGCTATAAAGGCCCAGGTACCTTAAAAAGGCTCCAAAATAAATTTTTAAGCCCCTGGGGCTGGAAAACACAAAGCCCCTAGGCGCATGGAGCACGCAGGGGGAAAAATCAAGGGCTCTCGGTCACCCACCTGACCATCGCGGGGGCCTAAAGAGCTTGCGGGGTCTGCAAAGCAGAGCGGGGGCGCGGGCCGGTGGAGCGGAGCCCGGGGGCGGAGCGGCCGGTGGTGGCGGAGCGGAGGGAGCCCGGTGGCCGGTGATGGGGGCGGCGGCGGGGGCCGCGACAACGCTTGCAGCTGCTAGCGGCTTGGCTGAGGCCGTGGGGTGGCACCTGGGTGGCCACTAGTGTGAAATTTTTTTTAAAATTTTTTTTGAAAATCATCATCTCGATCTGCGTGCCAGGCTGTATGGCCTGGTATCCAAAATGTTTTTGCCTCAAATTGCAAAGGTGTCCAAAATGGACAAATTTTATATGAATTCTGGCTATCTCAGGCCTTCTGGACGCAATGGTGGCATCTATTTTTGTTCAAAATGCCCCCAAATTTTTTTTTCTTTTTTGCAGGCAAAAAAGAAATAAAAAATAACATCCTACTTCTGAATCACTTCAACAAAAACATGAATAGTGAGCAGCAAGATGGCTCTGATACCATGTTAGATTAGGTGAAAAACTAATCTCCCAAGAACACCTGCATGCATAACCCTATCACATGGAAGAAGCAAAGAACAGAAAAGCAAGAAAATCATGGAGGCCAAAAATCCAGAGACATCATATGCACATTCAAAAAATAATCTATTATGAATAATGCATTGAGTTGCTGAAAAATACAAAGAGGGAATCCTTATAAAAGGATACCGAAACCCTAAAGGAGAAAACCCTAAAGAATAATAATATGCCTAAGTCTAACTTAAGTGTAGAGAATGATAGACTAATAATTAAATAAATTAATTATTAGCTATAATATGACTACTCTAACATACACATCTAGGTATGATGTCAATACTTTTCCTTATAAAAAAGAAATGGAAATCTAGAAGAAAAGACGTAAAAGAAGAGGGTTAAGCAACACCATTAACCAATCTCTGACAGTGACTCTAAGTGGGACAAGTATAGGTGGTGATGGGAATCATAGAAATGGAGGTCAAACTCAGAGTGAAGAAGACACAAACAAAAATTAAGAGAACAATGAAGAAACTGGAATACCAGAATTGGATGATGACAATGACACAGAGATGAACTGGAAAATTTAGGAAATTTCTTCTAAATTAGCAGTATCAATCAATAGGTATTTTTTGAACTTATTAACTACTATATCCTGTCATTCAGTGTTCATTTTAGAAAAGAAATAATGTATTATGTTTCATCATTTAAATTTTAGAAAACAAGAGTATTATTACTGTAGAGTGTAGTTTGTAACTTTGTATCGTATCATCAATGATCATTCATATTTAAATTTGAAATTCTTGAATGAAATTTTGTATTCCAATAGCATATAATAGAGTAAATCAAGTAAGAATAACTAAATAAAATAGAGTAACTCAACATACATTGAATTGGAAAACATGAAAATTAGATAGAGCACAATTTGTTTTGTATTCATTTGTAATATATTACAATTTACAGTAGTTCAATTTGTTTTGTATTCATTTGCAATATGTTACAATTTATAGTAGTTCAAAACTTAGAGAAATCTTTGTAGGCCAGTCCAAACATCCTCTAATGGCAAAACAATTTGGTTCATAGTATAGTCACACTCCTGCAACTTTGTTAGCAATTCATATTTGGAAGTGTGACTTGAAAACACTGTTGCTTCTAAAACTCCATTCAAATTTCTCACTAGTTTGATGAAATCCATGAATGTATCAGGATATATGTCTGTAGGAAGAAAGCGTAAATCAATATTTATTTTGTCATGCAACCTTATTTTGTAATTTTCTCTTCCAATGAAGTTATTTACGTCAAATCCCTTAGGCAAACCAAGACTTTCCATATTCGCTTTCTTTTGTTCCATCTTTGTGATCTTTTGCTGAGCTTTGTCATCTAATTCCTATGCTTCCTATAGCTTCTCACATTTTTGAATGATACTTGATACCTTTACTAAGGCATCAAGGTGGTTGCTAATTCCCATTTTTGATAGATAACTATCACTCTTATTGTAGAGCTGTTGCATAATATCTTTTGCTTTCTTTTCTTTCTTGACAACATCCATGTTTTGTTCAATGTTCTTATGGAGCTTCAAATAACATACTCTCATACTTTGAAGCATTTCAAACCACTCATACAAGCTATTACACATCACCAATATTTGTCCTCAAATGTGTTCTTTTGCAATCTTCACTAAATTATTATTAGTATTTGTTAAAGTTTGACTTGTATTATTGGCCTTCTTTAGTTCTTCTGCCATTTCTTCACAATTCTTTTTCTCTTCCACTACTTTGTGTTTCTAATGATTGGCTTTATCTGCCTGAGATTCCAATTGCTTTTGCAATTCCTGGTTGGAGGCAACATTACTCTCCACAATTTTAAATAACTTTTTTGAACTGACTCTTTCTTCCTCTAGCTTTATACTAATTTCTTCCAATTTTCCCCTCAGTTCCTTCAGCTCTACCTACTCCTATTCCTTCACTACTGCCTCTACATGTTCCTACTCTGTATTTGCTAATGTAGAGGTCAATTTTTTAATCTTTTTCTGTAATTCTTTCAAACTATTCTCTCAAGCTTTCCTCTTTGCTTTTTCATTGCCAATGTCTGCCTGTAACTTTTCTATATTTTTCTCGAGCTTGCTTTTCTCTCTTTCCAGCTTTAGTAGTGCACTATAGACCACTTGGTTTGTAGACTTTGACACATTGATTTTGTCCACACTTTTAACTTTGGAAAAATCCATTTGGAGAGTGGTAAATTGAAATTCAGACGAATCTATCTGACTCTCTAGTGGGTTTCCATCTTTATTTGGTGCAATAACAACCATGAACTCCATCATGTCTCTTTTTGGGTCATATGTTAGTAAAACCCTATTGGATGCAGGTTGTTCCTGTACAGTTGCATTAAGGGTACCAGTCTGCAATGTCTTATGTATTTCCTTATTCTTGGTTCTTGTTTTTGTAAATTTATTATAGAAATCATTGAAATGAAAATCTAGTGTTGTAGAAGGATTTGAATGTTTCAAAGGTGAACCAAAGGTAGAGCTTGTGATTCCTGTTGATCTAACTAATGCTCTTTGAGGATTTAAACTTCTAGAGGGTTTTGTTGAACCTGAAACTGCAAACAATTGTTTATGACTGTATGACATTATTGTTGGTATTCTTCTGGAAGGGGAAAGCTTTTCCTTCTTGACACTATCTTCTACTATGGGATTCTATGTAGATTGTACTAGCCTCTTTAGAGAGGGAACGTGTTGTATAAGTTTCCCAATCCCATTGGCACTAGTGCCACTACCAGACCCAGTAGCAGTACTAGTAGATTGAAACCCAATGCCTGAACCATAATCACAAGTAGTTTTTTCTGTGTCAACTGTATTACAGACACCTTCTCTTGTGGGACCCAAACCACCACCTTTATAACCCATTTTTTCCACAATGTCTGCCCCTTTTCTATATACTTTTTTTGGGTCCTGGCTGGTTCCACTCTAGCTTGGAGTAAATGCAATTGGTGGATTATCATCCTAAGTGTCTTGATTATCATCCTCACTATCGTATTCCATGTTAGGATGCTCTGAATTCCACAATTTGCTAAACTCTATATCCTCATCTATTTCATCCAGATCTTCATTGGTCTTTGGTTCTCCAAGATCCTTTCTCATACTCCAAAAATCATCCATTTTCATTCTAGTCCATTTTCTATCCTTACAAGCTTTTGCTATTCTCTTTGGTATTTTTATGTTTGATGGATTAGCAACTTTTTCGTAGAAATTGTAGGACATCCTACGCTATACAATGCCTTGGTTTATTGTTGTCATAATTTGTGATGACAACTGTTGAACTAAAAAAATTTCCTCACTGGAAATTTTCTCCATCTCTTTTGTAATGTCATCCCAGCTATCCTTGTTTTTCAACCTCTCTAGCAATGGTTTACTTTCATGTTGAAATAAGTTTGTAGAGTTCTTATTAGAAACAAGCATTGTTTGAATGACATTGAGTGGATCATACTTCCAGTACCACTCTAAATCAAATTGAAAAATATCTATAAAAAAATTTGCCACTTTGAATGCCTTTCTCTCAAATGTTAACCCTCCAATTGAGAAAGGTAAGGAAGGGAATATGCTCTTCTTTGATTGGCCAGTGAAGAGTCTATCTATGCTCTCTAGTTGTACTACATATTCTACAGCAAACACCCTATCTGTCACATGCATTGGAAGTTTGTGGGTTTGCAGTTCTGATCCATAAAATCTTAGCACAGTGTAATCTTCCATTAAGTACCAGTCAGCCAATTGAATTGTGCTTCCAAGTTGGATGCAATCCCTACATGAAGCAAACAATCTAGGGATTGGAGTGCTTGTTATTTTTTTGTACAATGGTGCCAAAAAGAAGTCTACAAAATTACTGTAATTCCTTTTATTATCATACATTCTTATCTGAGGTGTCCAGTTATATATTGGAGTACCTATCCCCCTGTGAATTTCAAGATTGTTGCCGTTGCTCATTAATATTTCCACATGCTTGGCTAGTAGGAGATAGCACAAGTAGGTTGTGAACCTAAATATCTTAGAATTGCCTCTTTTAATCAATGCTAATTGTTCTTGCATCAATTGAACCATGTGTCCAACAAAATTATATCTTATTGGTTCACTGACATAATGGATATCCCAAATGAATTGAATAATGTTGGCACCCACTTCCCTATTATTTTCCAGTCCTAGGCAAAATGTTAGCAAGGATATAGAATCTTGAACCCATGGCACAAAAATGTTAAAATCATAAGGAGGCTTATGGTTCTCACCCAATGAAGCCTTTACCTCTGGAACTATTAGACCCCTTATAAATGAATATTTTGCATTTGGAGAGACTGCCTCATATTGCTCTGCCAATTTTCCCAAGTCAATACAGATATTATAGTTTTGTCGGTCAAACCCTAGGTCTAGTGAACTGTGAAATTCTTCCTGGGTTATTGATAAAATTTCTTACTGATTTTTTTTATTCACAATTGTTGATCTTTCTTCATCATAATTTTTTGCACAAATGAAGATAATTTTTGGGCAAGGGAAAACTTCAGGTAATAGTATGTGACCCAAACCAACATCCCACGAAGAAACTTTATTTGTTTTTGCACCTACCGCTGGGTTAAATTTTATAAAATCAGACCTCTTTGGCCCATTTGCCTTACTGCACAATGAATGTTTAATTGCTATAACTCTCTTTTCACTGTCGACAATAGGATCATAAACATCATGATACTCATTAGTGAAACCATGAATTTCTACTTGTTTTCTACATTCTATTAAAGGTTTCCCATTTGCTTGAGTTTTTGCTTTCCCCATTGTTCTTCGGAAGAATGAAAAAACACAGATTCACAGATATTTACTAACAAAATCACAGATAATAACTTACTAATTAATAAAACCCCAATTTAAGAAAAACCCAATTGTACATGCAAGAATTAAAATTTTAAAATCAAGTTAAACTTACTCAAAATTAAATTTTAAAATCAAGATAGATATAAGTTAGAATGCCTAAGGCTCTCACAAATTATAGTCTTGAAATCTTCAACGACGATTCAACACTAACAGTTCTTTTTAGCTCTGCTGCTACGAGTTGATAGGTTTTTAAAAAGAAAAGGTTAAAAAACTTTCGTTAATGTAATGTATATAATTATACTACAATGGTAAAGTAATCTTTCTAAAACACGTGTAAGTTGTAACGTAGTCTTTCTAAAACATACTACATGTAACATAGTCTTTCTAAAACATACTACACATAACCGTTAATCTTTTCAATGAATTACACATCAACGACATACTACGTGTCACATTTTCAGAGTGAGTTTTCAGAAAAGATTTTTGAAACCCATAGTTCTTCTGAAATACAACTTCAAGCATTCATCTCTCATAATCCAACGATTGTCACAATTTTAAAATATTAATAATTTAACACACACTAATGAATATTAATTATTAACTATATTCACTTAGAATAGCTTATCCATGAAATTTGAACCAGAAATGACAAAGTTTGGAAACATTTATTTATTACATGAAACAAAAGTGCAACGCAAATTTTTTATATTATATAAGGAAAAATTTCATTACAACTCAAATATGCCCATAAACCATATCTATTAGTTCGATTCTTATAATCAAAACAAAAAAGAAAAGCAGTAGCACTTTGAAATTCTTAAAACATTTTCATATTATATTTTTTAACATATGTGATTACAATTTATATCATTTAAAAAAAACCCTGGTAAGCTACTACCACCATAGGGAGACGCAGTAGAGGGACTAGAGAGTAGAGACTACGTAGAATCATGGACTATCCAGCTGAGTCTCCCTTCCTTCAAACTTCTATGTGGAAGTCTAAAGAGAGGATAATGTCAATGAATTCTTCTAGCCACAGACAGTCCCCGGGTTCATCTAGTAGGTACCACTTCTAGAGGAAATCCCTCCCAATCTGTGCCCACTTCCCATGACACGTGATTTTCTCAGCATCAAGTTTCAGTAGGAATGGTTGCCTGGGAACAACTACTCCTGGTTGTAGAATCTTAGGCAAATCATTTGCCCAAGGAATTCTAGCCCCAATTTCTAAAAATATGACAACATGTACATCATCGCCGAGGTAATCTTCTTTGAAAACTTTCCTCATAAGCATGATCATATCCACCTTTTCCCCCCAGGTCCAACAGAGATGCCAAGAACCAAGATGAAATGTTAGTGGTGACTCTATACCTATTTTTACTCTCCATAAATTCACATCCAAACACCATCCTTATAGCCTCCTTGGTGAAGGCTCCCAACTCCGTAGAAACAGACATTAGGATTGGGTCTATGACCAGGCCTAAAAAGGGCTTCTATTCCTCCAAGGCAGTGTATCTCAAATGAATTAGACTATCCATTTGCATGACACAGACTATTCTCACAAATATGCTTTCACAATCGTAAATTAATGAGCATGGATCGATCTATTTATAAGTCCTAATTGAAAATCATTCCCCTAAAGATCTAATTAAATCATAAGATGAATGGTAACTATCCAATAATCTCTAAATCTTTCATATTTAATACAACACTAGGTGGAATTGGAAACAACACTTATGATAAGACATTTTTTTATCTTGGGAATAATGAAGGCCGAAAGGATCGTGCCATGCAGGTGGACATAACAATTCTTTATTATAAAAAAACCTTAAAACTTGTGCCCACTCCATAGAAACAATAAGAAAAGTATGTTAGCTGTGAAATGGTAGTAGGAAATGAAGCTTTACCATTGATTTAAGATCATCAAATGGTCATAAAATAATGTCGTTATATGATATGACATTTTCATTCAAGCCTTAACTTTAAGGCATTAATCTATCGAAGTATATGATGTCACTGTCACACATATCTGTCAATGAAAATTGAAATGTGCCATCAAAGAAACCATTAATTCATAGAATCACAATGCACATTACTTTAATTGATGTTATGACTCATCTACTCATCGCAATTAATTAATATTTCTATCTAATATTACCAAATTTTCCAAAAAAATTCTAATATTTCTATCTCATATTAAACATCCGTTCGATTACAACATATCAATAGCCAAAGTTGAATTTCGGGCCTATTGTTGGTCTTCATAATATTTATGAAAAAGTCTCAATAGAATCATGATACGTGGTATGACATGTATTGTTGGTATTCATAATATATATGGAAAACTCTCAGCGGAATCATGACACGTGGTATGACATGTGTCATACCATGTGTCATGATTCCACTGAGAGTTTTTCGTATATATTATGAAGACCAACAATAGGCCCAAAATTCACCTTTGGCCATTGATATGTTGTAAATCCAACGGACATGTGTCGTGTGAGTTTGTGACATCATAGTGATGGGAGTGGGACCTGATGCAACTTCAACATCAAATCACAACCATTAGATTAATATAGATGAACGGTGGAAGGTGCATTTTAGAGGGAATGTGGTGAGATAACTCCTTTAGTGAAAACTCTCTCCAGAATCATCACACGTCATTCTTCAAATTTCCAATTATTCAATTGCCATACCAACTATAAATTTTTGACAACCATTCGCCATGACAAATAAATTAATTCAAATATTTGGAAAATATTTTGGCCATATTTTTATAAAAATGGTATCCGTTATTAAAATATTCGCCAACCAATATCCATATTTTGAAACATAATTCGCCATCAATATTAATAATTTTATTTAAAAAAAAATTATAGTCACCATTTTTTTATAAAAATTGTATACACTATTAAAAAATTCGCCACCAAATATCTATATTTTGAAACATAATTCGCCATCACTATTAAAATTTTTCCCCCTAAAACACATGTGATTCAGCACAATTTTATACTTTTCGGGAGGGGGGGGTTCCTTAAAGTTATCCCTGGTATGCTATGGTGAATTCAAGTTGCACATGATAATTCTAATTATAAAAATTAACATATTTAATCCAAATGGATCATTATCTTGTAGGTCTTCAAACACAAGGAAAATTTTAATGTCCAATTTGTGGTCTAAAGATGAAATCACGTCATTCAAAAATTTTATGAAAGCAGGTGTTTGACAAGTATAGGAACTTCCTCCATAGAAATCATAATTATCAAACTACCGAAAAATATATTTTCAATGGGAAAGAAGAGACTACATAAAAGCCACAAAGAATGAAAACAAACCTATTTAATTTGGTATATAATACACTAGTACATTTGAGGCCATATTTTGATGGCTATCTGACATATTTGCAACATGTATTTGTCGACACTTCGACAAATGTGTCTGTCAACTTTTTTCATTGCAAATTGCTACGGAAGTGATAACCATTAATATTTTGACATCATTTGTCGTCTAAACTTGCCACATTAATAGAAACTTTATTCACGGTATATCTATCAGAACTCTGACAAACCATGTGGAAGTCCCATCAAAAAACTTTGTCAAAAACCCTATCAGAATGGAGACGCCAATGCAGTGATTGTCTGATAGGAAAACCCGTCAAGGATATAGCATTCTCATCACAAATATCTGTCGAAAAGGGGGTCTATCTGATAGGAAAACCTATTGGATGTATAGAAATTTTGTCACATATATCTGTCAAAAAGGGAGTCTCTTTGACATTATAACTATCAGTATGGTGACAAATACGCAATGACTATTTGACAGGACAACCTGTCGAATATATAGCAGTCCCATCACACATATCTGTCAAAAAGGGGTTCTCTCTGACATTATACTTATCAAGATGGTGATGGATATGTAGTGAATCTCTGATAGGAAAACTCATCGCACATATAGCACTGCTGTCGAAATAATTTTCATTCTCATCAAAAAAGAGACAGATAGGAACATTAAAGATAACAAAGTGCAAGAGACCATCATAGTTGGTCTCTTTCTTCAGTCTATATTATTGACAAAATGATTTACCTTTCATTAGCTCATTAAATGTGGGGATTTGAAAGAATTTAATAGAATATTTTCATGATAACATATATTATTTAAGTTAACGTTGCACGAATTTATCTACTTCACGCACTTGTAGACTACGAGGATAGTGATAAAGAAGCATCTCCTCTCATGGCCTATGTTACTCAAGCCACGGGAGGGGATGCTTATTTATCGATGTCCCCATAGTCCACAAGTGTGGGAAATAGATACATTCGTTCAACGTCAAACTAAAATAATGTACATTATACATGAAAATATCATCTATTAAATTCTTTCTGATCACTGCATTTGATGAGATAAAGAAAGGTAAAATGTTTTGTCAGTAATATGGACCAAAGATAGAGACCAACTATAATGGTCTCTTAAGCTATGCTATCTTTAGTCCTAGCTACTGGGTAAGGCCTAGAAGACTTATACCTATTGATCATCGAGAATAATCATTGCCTTTCCTTTATGTTATACACTGCATAGTATCCAATATAAGAGAAGGCAAAAAATATGAATGGATAAAAGAAATGAAATATACAATAATATTATCTTGTTGTTTACCTTCTCATAATTGATCCCAATCTCACAAAAACCTTTTACACTCAAGTGCAGCTCATCAATACTAGAGGCCTAAATTAATTTTATATGATCACTAGCACATTTCGTGCATGGATGAGAAACAGTATCTAAAGTTTCTAGATTATGAGAAGAGGTATGAATGGAGGCCAAAGAAGAGATTTTTGTGAAGGTTTTATAGACGTAGGTTACTGAATCATCATCTTTCCACTGGTACTCAATCTAGAAACCCTCATACTCACTTTTGTCCCACCTCTGCTCACTAAAGAATATATTCTCTAGAGTTTTAGACATCTAGAAAATCTCCACAAAAATCCCTTCTAGCCTCCACTAAATATATGTCTTCTCAGAATCTAAAAACTATCAATCATTGATTCTCATCAATGTATGAATAAAATTGTGAGAAAATGCTTAATCCTTGATTCAATCTTTGACAAATAAAATTGTGACAGAACACTTAAAGAATATGGAAGGCTCACAATGTTTAGAGACACACTTGACTCCAAGTGCCATGTGCAACAAAAATAATTTTTCCAATTTGGATAGTAAGTCTAATTTAACTAAAATGATAACCATAGCTAACACAAGAGGCTAACCTATTTTAAATATTCTTCACTTTCTCAAACCATAGTTTATGATACTTAGTTTCTCCTCCATAAGAATATATGCAATCAATGGTTCTTACATGAGCCCACAAGAATAGCTTAGTAGCACAACAATTATAAAATAAACATGTCCAATATTATAAATAGCATTTTCTTTCACTGAAAATCACTAAAAATTGTTTCTCAAACTCACCCATTTGTAGGAAAAGGGAAGTAGTTGAGTTATTTTCTCTTGCTATATTCAAAGACCTCCTGCCCCACAATTACAAAGAACATTGTAATAAGACCTTTTAATCCTAGTGACAAGAACATAGAAGCATTCTAACTCATTTGTAAAGAAAATAAGCATTCTATAAAATGAAAGGTTCAACCTAATTAATACTAGCACTTGCACTCAAAGGAGGTGCAAGAGATGCACCGATAGGCATTTAATTGGAAAGCATAATTGAAGCGTTACATAGTAAAAGTGATTTTTTTAAAGTGTAAATGAGAAGCCAACATAATAAAAGCACATCAATTGAGAAGACATTTATATAATGTAACAAAATGGAGAATAAAGAGTGTATGAACACCAAACAGGTAAAAGGTAATGATTTACTTTCAATAGAAGTAGGGAGAATTTATACAAAACAATTGTTGTTGAAGTGAGACAAACTAAAATTTAATACCATCTCGTGCATCCAAAATCCCATGTTGAAGTGAGACAAACTAAAATGATATACTATCTCATGCATCCAAAATCCCATATGTAGCTTCTGAATACAAAAGATAAAGTAAATTTCTATGATGGGGAAGCAAAATGTACCAACAACTTAATAAAAAGAATTGTTTTGAAGTGTACTTCTACACACATCTTGCATGTTAGAAGTATTATATATAAGAGAAATGAACATGGAAAATTTGACTGTAAAGCATTGGTGGACTTTACTCTGTGTAGGTCCTCCCAAAAAAGTAAAGTATCGAAATGCATTGGGAAATATATTACTGTAAATCTACAAAAGAACATATCCTGAAACCTTATATCTATAACTGATCTTGTTTGTAAATAAATAGTATCTTCAAAGAGAAAGGAAAGAAATTGTAGAACATGTTTTGTGCCAACTGTGAAGAAATAATAATTGTGGGAAAGGGAAACAACAGTATTCATTTTTGGTACAGCTAAAAAAGAGTATGAAGAATCTATAACCTATAATCTATATTGTATGGAAAGCATAGGACAAGCATCGAAAGTTGGCCTCTTAAAATTTATTCACAAAGCTCTTGTAACTTGCTGTAATAAAATAAAAAATAAGGGTTGCGTGCAGCTGGAGTCCCTGCCTAAGGTGATGGAGTTGGAGGACGTGTATGTGGTCTGTTGATAGTAAGGAGTGAGTCTATTTTAAATTAATGTCTATGTTTGGGTGGGCGTACTAAGCCTCAAAAAACTTACAGTAGGCCTATTGCTATTCTTTAATACAATGTTTAAACTATTGTGGTGAACTTGTAGTCTACTTGTATAATGAGTTTCTATACAGATACAAGGCTGAGAGGCTACTTGTTTAATCAACACATATCTCTCATATCAGAACAATCATGGTGGTGGCATTCTTGTATCCTCTTTCATGATTATGATCTTATTCATCTCCTCTTTTTTTGGCTTATTATGATCTTATTCATCTCATCTTTTTTTGGTTGGTGATGACACATTGTAATGAATATGGCTATCTCTAGGCTATTGACTCATTACAAGGCTAGCAAGCTTTAGAGAGAAATGTTATTTTATTACATGCCAATATTTTCCATATGCTTAGGAACTGCCTATGTATTCACCCTCTGCAACAATGTTAGAGTTAGGTAATATTCATTTCCAATAGGAAGCCAAAGATTTTTATGCACACTAGATTGTAGCATGTAAAGAAGCAAAGATAACAAGAGCTCTGTAACATAGTAAGAGTTAACACACTTTAAAAAAAAATTATATACCTCTTTTGGAGGAACCTTATAGAAAACTAATTGTCTCAATAGCAAGAGTTGAATTTACTTCCCTTTGTTAGGAGTATGGGTGTTGCCATTAAAGGCAAACAAATCATTCCAACTTTAAGTACAACTTCTAGTTTTTGGCATTCATCTTTTAGCTAGGAGATAAATACAAAAGTTACAACTTGTAACAAGAACAATTACCTTCAGCTAGAAAAATATTAAGAACACATTTCAAATAAAATATAAAATGAGATAGATGTCAAAAAATATTGCATGCTCAACTAAATATAGTTAGCAGCGGAGGTCAAGCATGGTGATTTGGAAAATTTCTCAATTTGCCTCTCTGAATTCATATAGTCTATATAGATGGTATAAATACTAGGCCTTATTGTGATTGAGCATTTAAACTGCATACGACTTATAAATATACATATTATTTATGTTTCAACGACAGGAATTAGTTAAACCTTTTGGATAGATTACAGTCTTAAAGAGTATATATCTTCCTTTTTAAAGAGAAGGCATATGGTAAGGTTGATTCCTTAGGTTCTAAATGGTTGGGATACTCCAGTGCACATAATTAAAGCTAGAAAAATGATCACTCTACTTCTTTAAAACTAGATCTTGCTCATAGATGGTTGCATTCTTCTACTACCATACAACAGTTCCTAGTTTTTGTCCTAATCCCGCTTTCTTATAAATTGTCTTGTTAATAGTATTCTAGTCTATGATCAAAATTAAAATGATAGAAGCCTAGATTAATGCTTGCATATGCAGCCTTGTTATTTTCACTTTCTAGTGTGTCCAACTTTTGAAATAATTCTGAGCTGATTCACATTTGTTCTTGAAACAATGTTGGTTTATTTTAATGTCTATTACCATTCTAATTATAGTAATACTCATGACTCCCTTCAAAATTTTAAAGGTGCTATACTAGTCATGCTATTTAAGTATGACTTTCTAGGCAATGGAAAGGCATAAAAGAGTCCTTAATATTATCAAATACAAGAAATTCCATAGTCCATAAAGATAACTTTCTGATTTCTTTACAAATGAGTCCTTATTATTGAAAATAAAAATTGCTTCACATATTTAATTCAAAAATCTACAAGCTATAAAAATATATATTTCAATCTAAGGGTACAAGGTTCTTCCCTCTTTACAAAGAGAGACTTATTTGTAGCTCTAGCCAAATTGTATTGAGGAACTTGAATGAAGCAAATCATTCCTTGGCCTTGTATTTACAACCTATCTCAGGATGGGTTTCAAAGTTTCTTTTGGGTAATAGTTTGCAATAGGGATATGCTCAAGGAAAATCTAATAGGTGTCAAACCAGTAGTTTCCCATGAGATAAATCTTTAGTATGGAGTATTTTAGCTTATGGACAGCCATCAAATACTTATGAGAAAGAAATCTTTAGTTACTTTCAATGGCACTACAAAATTGTTCCCAACTTCCCAGCTATTTCGTAGGATTTCGTGGAAGTGAAACAAAGAAAGAATTTGAGGAATCTATTGGATATTGCTAATGCATGGAGAGGTGATTAAGACATTTAATATGTTTAATCACTACATTACTGAATGGACATTCATACTATTGTTATTTATGTTTTTTTATTGATGTCCACATATGTTTCTAAGAGAAGACCAGGCTGGTTATCACATTGTACAGATGTTTTAGATGCTGTGAAGTTGGACAAGAGTTCAGATGGATGTTGTGATCTTATAGCTGAGATCGCATATTTAGATGTTTCATATTGAGAGAGATACAGATGGTTTAATGAAGACTATTCATTGGACTGTGACAGTGAGAATTGACAGAGTTAGTCTCTGGGTTTTTAGTATATCTTTCAGAAGACTTGGATTCAAGGTATGCAAGCTTGAAGGATGAAGGACAGGGTACTAAAGGATGTTCATTGGTCAATGCAAGGTATAGAGTGATTGGTGACATCATTTATGGCATGTTTTCTAGAGATGGTTTATTTAGAAGCTGACTCAGGAAAGGAAGCCTGTGTTTTGTTTGGAAAGCATGAATTAAGGATGTCAGTCCTTAATTTTTATATTATAATCATTGTATACTAATTCTAGATACTGTGTGTATCTTAGCAAGATTTTATGTAATCATTTGTAAATTAGGAAAGCCTCATGGGCCGACCTGATCATGGTAAAATGTAAAAAGGTATATATGTAGAGTCTTTTCTTTGGAAAAGATATGGATGGAATATATGTGATATAGAGAGGTTGTGAAAGTTGTGAGCTTGTGTCTGCTACATGTAGAGTAGAGGTTTATTGGTGGACTTCATTGGAACTGATCAAGAAAAGACAGTTATTGGAAAATGGTTCAAAAGATTGTGTATTTCTTCATATACACCTGTTGTGAACTAGTGAGTTCTGAAGGTGGATTGAAACTTCTTTGGGTAGTGAGCCCTCTTTTGTTCCTTGACTCCTAATAGGGTTTGTCCTCTAACAAGGACTATGTATTGTAATGTTTCAATAAGCTCCTAATAGGGCTATATCTTCTAACAAGGATTACTATACTCTTAGTACATCATTTGTGGGTGCTAATTCCCACCGGGGTTTTTTTAACTTTAACAGTGTTTCCCCAAAACTAAAATATTGTGTTATTGTGTTGGTATTCATTGTTTCTAATATTGATAAGCTTAAAGTTTAAAGTTTAATATTCTATTATACAACTGATTCACCCCCCCCTCTCAGTTTTATTATGGACTGTTATTCCTGATAATTGGTATTAGAGCTTGTGGTCCTCAGAGAGAAAGCTTAACAACTTGAGGTGATCTTGGAGATGGCACTCTATAGGAAGGATGGTCCTAAATTTGATCTTGAAAACTTTGACAGTTGGAAGAACAAGATGTGAACACACCTATTGTGTTTAGGCATAGATTACTGGATGATGACAAAGAAGAAGATAGCCTTGAAGACTAAAAATCATTTTCCATCTGCTACTGATGATGAAAATAAGCTATTTTCATATAACATGGTCACAAGAGAAGCACTGATCAACGCACTATTTGAAGGTGAGTTCACTAAAGTTAAAGAATTATATTTGGCACATGAAATCTGGAATAGATTAGAAGCATTATATGAAGGGGATAAATATACCAAGTAGGAAAAGTTACAAAACTGGAAAACAAAGATGGAAAATATGCAAATGAATGAGGATGAAATCATTAGAGCCTATGTTCAAAGGGTCACATAAGCAGTTGTTGGAATCAGAAATTGTGGAAGTACTTATGATGAAGAGGAAGTTATTGTGAAGATCCTCAAATCATTGACTCATGTATACAAATTTAAGGTAATGTCTATTCAAGAAACTATTCCCCTGACTCCAAACTTTAGAAGAGAGATGTTGATTGCAAAGTTAACTACTTTTGAAGCTGCAGAATTAGGAGAAGCTGCACCTAAAGTTGAATCTACATTTAGGGCATCTATACACAAGAAAGTATCTGCACTTTCGAGCACAAGAAAAGAAGACCTAAAAGAAGATCTTGGTGAGTATGCTGAGGAATGGGAAAAGATAATGGAAGAAGAAAGAAAGATGGAAGAACTTTTTGCACTGATTGCTAGAAGAGAAAAAAGAGGTAAGGGAAAATTTGAAGGCAAGTTACCCATGAAATGTTTTTCATGCAATAAAATAGGTCATTTTGCATCTAGATGTCCTACAAGAGTTTCTAAATACAAACCTGATTATGCAAAGATTAGAAGAGACAAAGAATGTTATTATTCTAGTGAAGGAATCTCTGATGATGATGATTTAGACAATGAAAAGATTAGATTTGTTGCTATTAAAGATGAACCAGTTCATGAAGAAAAAGCCTTAGTATCTCACGTTGACAAGAAAACTGAATGGGTAATTGACAGTGGATGTTCTCATCACATGACTAGTGATAAGAACAAGTTTGTTAAATTAGTAAATTATGATGGAGGTGTTGTAAGGTTTGGGGATAATCTCCCAAAATCCATCATAGGAGTAGGATCCATTACTTTGGATGGAAAGACTAATACAGACAATGTACTACTTGTTGAAGGACTGAAACACAATTTGTTGAGTTTTAGATAGTTAATGGATAAATATTTTCAATTAAGTTTTGTTAATGGTAAATGCTTCATCAAAAGCAAGGAAAGAAAATTGATTGCTATCGGTTCAAAATCTAAAGGTAATGTATTTGAAATAAACACATCTAGAGCCTCTTGTTTTGTTGCAAAGGTAGATGATAGTTGGTTATGGCATAGAAGATTTTTTCATGTTACTTTTGATAACATTGTGAAGGCAAGTCTAGATAATGCAATAAGAGAGCTACCGAAGATTGTGAAACCTTATAACACTATATGCAGAGAATGTGTTATGGGAAAGAAAACTAGAAGCAGTCATAAAAGAAAATCATTTACATCAAAAGGAAAGCTAGATCTAGTACATACGGATGTATGTGGGCCTACAAGAACAAAGTCATACTATGGTGAAAGGTATTTTATACTCTTTTTTGATGAATTTTCTAGAATGATGTGGGTTACTTATTTGAGAGAAAAATCATAAGCATTTGATAAATTCAAGTTGTTTAAAGAAAAAGTAGACAATGAATTAGGATTGAAAATAAAGTGTCTAAGATTAGATAGAGGTGGAGAGTTTACATCAGATTTATTCAATTCATAGTGTGAAGAGCATGGGATAAAAAGACAAACATCTACTCCTAGAACTCCACAATAGAATGGGATAGCAGAGTGAAGAAACATGACTATACTTGATGCTGTCAGGACAATGTTGATTGAAGGAAATGTGTCTCATGTACATTGGAGAGAGGTTTTTGGAACAACAGTATACACATCAAAAAAAATTCAAATCGGAGAAGGTACAAGTAAGACTCCCTATCAAATATGGTTTGATCATACTCCTACTGTAAAATATTTCAGAATTTTTGGTAGAAAATGTTATATCAAGAGGGATGATGAGATAGGGAAATTTGATTCTAGAAGTGATGAAGGAATATTCCTTGGTTACTCTATTAAAAGAAAGGCATACAAATGTTTCAATCTGAGATTAAGGAAGATGGTTGAAAGTAACAATATAAGAATAGATGAGAAATTTTAGATACAAGAAAGATTGTATGACAACAGTCAGATTTCAGAAATGAAAGAAACCGCTACTGTTGTAGAAGAAGAAGAACTTGTTGAGGAAGAAAGTGAAAAAGAGGCTTGTGATGCTGATACAAGGAAGACTACTAAGACTCCTAAAAATCCAAGGTATGTAAAAAATAACCATCTTGAAAATCAAATTATTGGAAATACTAGTCAGGGAGTGCTAACTAGATGAAAAGCTAGAGAAGAAATTTGTTTGATTTCTCAAGTTGAGACAAAAACTACAGATGAAGCCTTTAAAGATGAATCTTGGATAAATGCCATGAAAAAAGAATTGGATCAGATAAAGAAGAATAATACTTGGGAATTGGTTCCTAGACATAAAAATAAAAATGTTATAGGAACCAAATGGGTCTTTAGAAACAAAATGGATGAAGAAGGAACAGTTGTAAGGAACAAAGAAAGACAAGTGTGTAAGGGATACTCATAGTAAGAAGGCATTGAATTTGAAGAAACATTTTATCTTATTGCTAGAATAGAGGCAATAAGATTATTCTTATCTTATGTTGCACACATAAACTTCAAAGTGTATCAAATAGATGTTAAATCTACATTTCTAAATGGATATCTCGAAGAAAAAGTATATATAAAACAACCAGGTGGGTTTCCTCTATGCAAAGACAAAGACATGGTGTGCAAATTGAAGAAAGTCCTATATGGGTTAAAGCAAGCTCCTAGGGCTTGGTATGCAAGGTTAGACAAGTATCTACTTGGGCTTGGATTCAAAAAAGGTAATGCAAACAATAATTTGTATTTAAGAACTACTAAAGATGGAATCTTGATAGTAGAAGTATTTGTGGATGACATTATCTTTGAAGGTAATGATGATCTATGTAAGAAGTTTTCTAAAGAGATGGAAAGTGAATTTGAGATGTCTATGATAGGTGAAACAAAATTCTTTCTTGGACTTCAAATAACTTAGAATGAGAATGGTATTTTCATTTCTCAAACCAAGTATCTCAAAGAATTGCTAAAGAAATTCAAAATGGAAGATTGTAAACCAGTAGGAACACCTATGGTGACTGGAAACAAGCTAACAATTGATGATGAATCAAAATGTGTTTTTCATACTTTGTATAGATCAATGGTTGGAGGGCTACAATATCTGACTCACACTAGACTAGCTATTGCTAATGCTATTGGAATTGTGGCTAGATAACAGGAAAAACCCAAAGAGACACATCTAGCTGCTATGAAAAGGGTACTGAGGTATCTCAGAGGAACCATAGACTATGGTTTATGGTATGATAGAAATGATAGCTTTGAAATTCATGCTTATACTAATGTTGATTGGGCAAGAAATATTGATGATAGAAAAAGTACTAGTGGCGGTGCATTTTTCCTTGGGAAAAAGTTGGTTTCTTGGCTAAGAAAGAAACAAGATTGTATAGCACAGTCTACTGTTGAATCAGAGTATGTTGCTACTACTATAAAGTGCACTTAGATTATTTGGATGAAACAAATGCTAACTGACATTGGACTAATTTTTGAAGAGCCTGTGGTTATCCATTGTGATAACACTAGTACAATAAACATGTCAAAGAATTCAGTGATGCATTCCAAAACTAAACATATCTCTATTAAGTACCACTTCTTGAGAGACAAGGTGGCATAAAAGGAAATACAATTAGAATATATCAATACAAAAGATTAGATTGCAGACATCTTCACAAAGTCACTACCCAAAGATACCTTTGCATATCTCAGAGGTATGTTGGGGGTTCAGGCCCCTCCTAGTCAGAACTAATTGATGCATAAATGCATCAGTCCAGAAGTATTCAAAGCCTTATCATTATCTGGACTATATGCATGGATCTACTCCTCAGGGGGAGTGATTATGGAAGAAAGTTTATCTGTGAAGGAAGCCAAGGCCTCATGGAACCCTTTTCCATTATTTTCAAAGGGGGAGTGTTGCTATGAGAAAATCCCTACTGCTTAGGGAGACTGTATGAAGAATTATTGTGAGAGCATTGTATGGTTTTAGAATACTTTTGGATTGATTAAACCTTCGGATGGATTTTCCCATATGTTGACATCAATGCCAAAGGGGGAGATTGTTGGATATTCCTAATGCATGGAGAGGTGATTAAGAAATTTAATATGTTTAATCACTATGTTACTAAATGGATATTTATACTATTATCATTTGTGTTTTATCACTAATGTCAACATATGTTTCTGAGAGAAGACTAGGCTAGTTATCATAGTGTACAGACACTGTATGAATGTTTTAGATGCTTTGAAGTTGGACAAGAGTTGAGATGGATGTTGTGATCTTATATCTAAGATCTCATATTTAGATGTTTCATATTGAGAGAGATACAAATGGTTTAATGAAGACTAGTCACTGGACTGTGACAATGAGAATTGACAGAGTTAGTCTCTGGGTTTTTGGTATATCTTTTAGAAGACTTGGATTCAAGGTATGCAAGCTTGAAGGATGAAAGATAGGGTACTGAAGGATGTTCATTGGTTAGTAAAAGTTATGGAGTGATTGGTGATGTCATCTATGGCGTGTCTTCTGGAGATGGTTTATTTAGAAGCTGACTCAGGAAAGGAAGCGTGCGTTTTGTTTGGAAAGCATGAATTAAGGATGTCAGTCCTTAATTGTTGTATTTTAATAATTTTATACTTATTCTAGATACCGTGTGTATCTTAGCAATATTTTACGTAATCATTTGTAAATTAGGAAAGCCTCATGGGCCGACCTGATCATGGTAAAATGTAAAAAGGTATATATGTAGAGTATTTTCTTTGGAAAAGATATGGATGGAATATATGTGATATAGAGAGGTTTTGAAAGCTGTGAGATTGTGTTTATTGCATATAGAGAAGAGGTTTATTGGTGGACTTCATTGGAACTGATCAAGAAAAGACAGTTGCTGGAAAATAGTTCAAAAGATTGTGTATTTCCTCATATACACCTATTGTGAACTAGTGAGTTCTGAAGGTGGATTTAACCTTCTTTGGGAAGTGAGCCTTGGGTAGTGAGACCTCTTTTGTTCCTTGACTCCTAACAGGGTCTTTCCTCTAACAAGGACTATGTACTGTAATGTTTCAATAAGCTCCCAATAGGGCTATATCATCTAACAAGGATTACTATACTCTCAATACATCATTTGTGGGTGCTAATTTCCGCTGGGGTTTTTACCTTTAATAGGGTTTCCCTAAAACCAAAATATTGTGTTATTGTGTTGGTATTCATTGTTTCTGATATTGATGAGCTTAAAGTTTAAAGTTTAATATTCTGTTATACAACTGATTCACCCCCCCCCCTCTCAGTTGTATTATGGATTGTTATTCCTAATAGAATCATGACTTTGTCCATGTTTGTCATTGGATTGATGTTTTTTTACCTTTCTCAATTGAAAAAATACTAAAAACCCTAACCATATCCTCAAAAGGTCTTGATTAATAGGACAAATTAAGATCTTTGCACTCCTCAAATTTCTTTAATGGGAAAAAATCTCTATTCACAAATATGATTCTCCTCTTTTTAGACTCCATTCATATTTGTATAAGGAGGTGTATGTATCCCTCACTACGTAGTAGATTATTTCACAACAACATCTGATGAAATTCTACTCTCAATTATGCTATGATATATGCTCATATCCTATCCTAAAGGGCCCAACACAATGTTTAGAGTACATTATAGATTTGCACCCAAATAAAAACCCTTCCTATTGCATTCTTTACCATTCAAAGGTCCATAATAATTAAAGTGAAAATTTTATATCTGAGAATAGTGTGAATAAATTATCTAAGTTATTACAAAAAAATGCCTTGTTTTACAAAAAACCCTAAATGTAGATTGGGGACAAAGACAAAAGAAAAAAAACACAACCTTAAGTTTTAAAGATGTCTCTACCTCCGCCCATACAATTGTAGTTGTGGGTCTAGATGTGTTAATGGTAAAACTCTCATTCAAGGCATCACTGATGCTTTTGGTAAACAATAATTTCTCTCTTCGCCTCCTCATTTGCCCCATTGTTCCTTCAACATCAAAAAAGAGAGAATAGAAGATTTTAAAATATTGAAAGGGAAATAGAGAGTGATGAGCTCAATGCAAAACCTACATGAAAACTGCACCCTCATTAAAATGTCTACAGAAAGCCTACCATTGAGACAAATAAAGAATATTTATCTATGACCACTTGACTAAGTATGGGAATGCTCTAATTTTTATTTCATTAAAGTCTACAGCCTTCATGGAATAGAAAAAGATAGTGCATATACAAATCATGGAAGTAGAGATTGGAGGCATGTATGGTACACTGCATAATGTCAGGTTGCTATAGAAATGGACAACACACATTTGTTCTCGAGAAATGAACAACACAACACCCATAATATTTTCTCCATAATTTTCTAATGGATAAAAGGAAAATATCACCAGAAAAATGAGAACATCCAATGAAAAATTATAAATAAAAACAAATATATTTGAGTTTAATAAGAAAATATTCTAAAACTATAGACTAGCGGTAGTTTGCACAATTTCTGAAATGTGAATTAATAATGAAATGAAGGTGAAAACAATAGTCTCCTACCTTAATGGAAGGGACTAACAATCATGTGTGGCCCTTGGGTTATCAAGATTGTCTAGCTCAAGTGATTAGCATGTATTCTCTGGTGGACAATTTTGAGAGCTAGCAATAATATTCTGAAGGAAAAAACTAAGTACAGAAAATACAAAATACAACTCAGAAAAAGATCTAGATTATGTAGTGGAAAGAGCTTAGATGTTCATACATATCTCAACTTCTTTTTATACATGCTTACACATTATATATACAACTTCCTTACATATCTTTGTCCTAAAAAAATTTAATTCTCCAAGCTTCAAGCAAGATATAGCCTTCATCAACAAATAATAAAATAGTTTTGATGGCATCTAGTAGGATTCAAGCATATATTACTAATGAAAAATGTAGAATTTAAAAGTCTAACCATCACTGCTAAAGGAATAAGGGTCCTCTAGTATTAAATATGAAGTTCATTTCAAGTGCATTTCTCTACAAGAATGCTTATTTATGAGGATTGATTCCAAACAAATACAACTAGACCTCTCAATCACAAGGTCCTCCACTATTACATTCATCCTTGAATCCATTGATCTATAGGATTTTTAAGCTTATCTCATTTATTAGACTCTCACAATTCATGAGATCAAAGCACTATCTAGCTTTCCAATTATTTTAATTTATATAAAGGACTTTAAAATTAAAATCCAAAATCAGTAATGCAGAGAATATTGTAGGAAAACAATCTTGATCCACTGACAAAAGATAATTTCACAGGTATACAAAACACCTTGCATTATAAAGAAAAAGTTTCAATTGTAACCTACCAAAACCACTCATCTAATAACACTAAGTCTTGACATTACAAATTAAGAAGCATCTATAGAAAATTATCAACTACTACTTGCAAGAAAGAAAATTCATGTCACTTGAAAAGAAAACACCACCTTAATAGTTGAGATAAACAAGTATGTAACTTACCAGTATAGCTTCATCATGCACCTGATATAAAATTAAGGACAACCTTCACTCCTAGCCATAATTTCACTCATTATACCTATTATAAAAAATTAGATGTGTTGAATAAACCCAAAATAATTAGAAGGAAGCCTCATGTAGGAGCATTTTACGTAAAAATTTCAAAAAGAATTTAAGAAAAAAAAACTAACCATAGACATGGCTTCATCATCCCAAACCAATTAGATCATGTTTCTTACATCCTAAGTGGGAGATATAGGTGGAGAACCTATAGAATGACCTCCTATATCAGGTCCCTATGCATGCATATGGGAGGATGTAATAGGTAAAGATGGTGCACATGCATCCAATGAAAAGTGCATGGCAATGCAATGCAAGTTTTAAACATTTTTTAGGACTTTTATTTCTAATAGAGGATAGAAGAGGTGAACAAAGGGGCTCAAATGCTAGAGGATATGGGAAAGTTGTACTATTGTGAAGGAATCATGATGACTTTGTATTGTAGATCAATGCTCAATTTTGCATAGCCTCTTGTGTTTTACCAATAGTTGTTGTACCCAAGTAGGTTCATTGGGAGTGATTGTCCAAATCAACCCAAAATAGGAACTTGAATCATCAATTTTGGATGCTATATTTAAGTAAGAAGTTGTTTTCAAAGGTGTAGAGCCTATAGTTTTCAAAGGTGTAGAACCTATAGTAAGAGATCTAGTTGAAAAGTTGAGAGATTCATTCCTAGAGGACAAGTGAAGCTATAAGCTCTGCATCAAATGGTATCAGAGCCTGGTAAGAGTTCTTAGGAGAAAGACAAGATGTCAGTGGGAGATGGAGAAACAAATCTCATAATACCACTTGAAGCCTCACAATGTTGAGAGTGGGATAAAGGCTACATTTGAGACCCTAGATTAAGGAACAACTTTATTGAGCCTCACTTTGTTTCGAGAATAGTTTTATATTCTATACTAAATAGGGCCAACCACGAGAAGGTGGAAGATCATTTGGCCCCACCCCCCTAACATCACTCTAAATTCCCCGTTAACATCTAACATTCATTCATTATTTCATCCATTAATAAAATGTAACATTCATTAATTATCACATGATAACATGCATTAACATTCATTAACACATTATAAAATTTATGAATATTCAATAGCACATAATTAAATTCATTGGCATATAAAAATTAGTCATTATCAATTAAGGTGCATAGATGACAATAATTTCTTTTTTTTCTTTTGGTGTCTCATTTTTCAGAAGAAATCGCTAAGAGGAGCATCGATATCATCATGATCATCTCCCCTCTCATTAGATCTCAATGCACACCTAGTTCTCTATTGATGCAAAGGGGGGTCATCTACAGTAACATATAAAAGGGTTAAATTAAAAATATTTTATTATAATTTGTTACAAGTATTTCAATACTTTAAATTCCATAATCATATAGCTCTTTACCTGATCTAGTCACATAATCAACTTCGAGATCAGTTTGTCTAGCCTCGGCCTCAACCTCAACCTGCTCATTAACAATGACCTCTACACTCTCTGCACTTGCAATACAAATGGTTACATTAATCCAAACACCAATTGCAATTAAATTTGTATTACTACACCAATCAATTTAAGATGCTTACTTGTATTAATAATTACATATAAAAAATTGAATAGAAAATGTATACCTCCATCACTGTGATGCACATCCTCATTGTCATCATCACGCACAGGTTGTGTACCAGAATCGGCAAGATGCATTCCAATTTCATACACATTCATGTTATAATTTTTTTCTTACTTAAAACAAATATACTCACTTTATGTTGGTACTTAACATCAAATATACTAATTGGTAAATAATTAAATTTGAAATAATCATCATTTAGCTTACTTACCATGATGGATCCATCAGTAGAACCTTGTGCACTTCTTATTCTTTCTATCATGGCTTTATAGCCTTGTTGGAAGCCAATTCTCTTGTCCTCTTCTGTGAGACTTATATTGAACTCCGTGCCCTACATTTTTGCTTGGTATTATCAAATTTTCATTCATTGTTTCATCAAAACAAAAAAGATTGCAAATTATAAATAAATATTATAAAGATCAAATTACTATTTCCAATGTTAAAAGCCATCTACAGATTGTATTTCTCCTCATATAAATCTGATAATATTAACACTTACAACTCATGCAGCAAGTTTGGAATAATCGCCATAGCCTAGCTTGTGTTGTCTGTGCTTTTGTAGTCTTTCCTTTGTTGCCTTTGATGTGTCAGACAATCTATGAAGAGATTGAAATATGTTAGTTCATATAAATATGAAGAGTATTTAGTACACAATTCCATTCTTAATAGTATCACATACCTTCTTTTGTTGTCTGGTGGTATAATTCCTTTTTTTATTTCATTTTTCTCATCTGCATCCATAATAAGACATTGCCACTCTAAATCAAGAATGCAAGGGGGGCATTGGTACTTCAGGTTTTTGGATAATATACACCTGTACTAGTCCCTAATATACCTCAAACATAACCTAGCTTTCTGAAGGAGCTTACCCTTCTCAAATGCATGAGGTCCAAATAAGTTTGTCATACTCTCTACAAGAGAATCCTTTAACTTTATATATTGGCCTTTCCACCTTTTAAGAAAAATAATAGTGTTAGATTCAAAAATAAAGTGAAATTACATTTAATATAGTTTAAGAAATGGATGTGATGATAACTATCCTAGCAATGATATGAAATCAAAATAGTGGATTGGGGTTTTAGTTTGGATATGATGTTCCACCTTGTATAGATGGTGGGCCCAAATATCCGCAAACACTCGTCACCAAGTTTACCATAAAAAACATCATTCCCTATTAAATAATCATGGGATCATTAGTCAAAGGATATAATAGTATAAAATAAGAATATAATAGATGTAAGCTTCTCATATTGAATGCAAGGTGTAATTAACATATGATTGTATAGTAAAAGAAAGGTCCAATCTTTAAAGTACCTGGAAGTTTTTCTATTTTCAAGGTAACTCCTTCTTTGTCTCTCACAAGCAATATACAATCCTTCACCATTCCCATACTAGGAATATGAGTACATCCAGGAAATTCACCAACAAGTGATGCATCTCTTGTTGCATAAATTGAATCCATTAAAAAATGCCCCTAAGAAAGAATACTTCAAGGGAAATAAACATATATATAATGACAGAGAAAATAAAATCTATGTATGAGTATGTGTTGTCATAGTGTTTGTGGCCATGCTATGCATTGCCGACATTGCAAGAGGTAGTACATCTGAGCCTATCATCATATGAGGCGGTGATAGTAAATGATCATTGACATGTGCTAAAGAATAAGATTGTTAGAGCATAATAAAAGAAGTGATTAGCATGGAAAATATTGTTAGAGAGTAAAAAAAGATAGTCCAACATGTGATCTACCTGAACCAGCTATAGTACCCTCATCATGGTCGTGAGGATCAAAATTACACAAAAAAATATGTAAAAGTAACACATTCACTTATTTTTTAATGACATAAAAGACTAGTATAACATAAAAACTATTATTGAACTTTTTTTATAATTAAAAATTGCATTAATACTTACTCTTTAATTTTGAGATAGGTACATCAATTTAGTTTCCCTCTTTTGTGACTTAGGATTCGGAGGGAATATAGATGCCAATTGACCCACTCTTTTTCCATTTTTTTGGAGGCATTTTTTAATTGCAGGGGTTGGGTCATCAAAAATACTGAAATCAACATCTAGGTCCTCGTCAAAGGACTCCTCCTGAGGGACTGCAGGTTCCTTTCCCTTTCTCTGCTGACCACCTGTCCATGACAACAATATTACTAACACTATTAGAATTAATCTCAAACAATGATGAAAATAACATAATAAAAAACATTATTTAACAATTTACTTCTATCTAATTTGTATAGCAACAAAGAGGTTTACTTGCTGGGAAGAACTGCCTGTAGGATCATTGTTGTCCCCTCTATGTGGCTGCTCCATACTGTGGCCTATGTTATTATTTAAAGTTAACCAATAATTAGACATGACTAGATTAATAAATTTCATTAGAAGATGATGATGGAGATGAGGTGGATGGTGAGGAGACTCTCTAGATGTGGCTAGCAAAAAAACTCAATTATTTAATGGTACATAGTACATACCTGCACCCCCATGATAATGACATTATTTTCTATCTATGTGATTCAAATTGTAATTAATAAATAGCTCTTCCCCTGCATGTATTGATTTTATCACATACAATACATGATTTCCCTCGCATGCTTAAAATATGCAATTGGGTTGCTTAATAGTTGACAGAGGTCGCGTGCTATTTATAAAACCTATAATATTCCCTGATGCTTTTGGCATTCCATCAATGTATATAGACACTCTTTTACTTTTCTCATTGTCTTTTTGTTGAATATAATTTGCTGAGAGTGCATACCTACGCATACTTTTTTTATATTGAACAATTTGCATCTAAATTTTGTAATTGTAACAAGGTCCAACATACTCCATCAATTTGACAACCTTTTTGTAAGGGACCTTTATGCCATCCAAGGAAAATAGGCCCAAACCATGTATTGACGATGGTGCAATGTGATATATCTTTCCTTTAACACTAAAATCAGTGTTTATTGGAGGAAGTTCCTTGGGGACCCATTGTTTCTGTAGATATTGGTACCTAGAGGGAACCTGGATGTTGCCTTTTCTCTCATCATCATAAGAACATGACCCCCCTTGAGCAAGGAAAAATTTCATGCGTTTATGGAATCTCCTCCTAGTCTTTTGACCTCTAGTTGATCTTCCTAATTTAGACATAGTACATGAGTGACTTTCTTCTTCCATTCCTATATTTCCTTTGCTTGAGGAAGACACATGTGACAAATACCTATTTGCTGCTACCTACATTCCATCAAATGAGAGAGATAGCAAGTAATGCAAGATATTTTGCAAATTGTGAAATACATTAATCTCTATAGGGTGTATTGACTTATACCTATTGATCCATGAGACTGTGTGGGATGCTCATGAAAAGGGTTTGGGTACCTACACATGTAATTCAATTATCATATGTTAGCTAAAAAATTCATGATACATATACTCAAAAATACATAGTAAGTACATTAAAAACCATAAGCATCCCATATGAATTAAAATTATTAAAAGGTACATCATGAATTAATTAGATTATGCATTGATTGCATAACTATACATTTCTATCAAGAAATCAATATTAAATAGATTAAGTAGTGATCATGTAACTATACATTTCATTCATGTCATTCATCTTCTTCTTCATCCAACTCATCACCATGATCATTGTCTTTGTCAACATCACCACCACCACCATCATTGTCATCATCTTCATCATCCTCATCATCAACATCATCATCATCATCATAATCATCATCATCATCATCATCATCATCATCATCATCATCATCATCATCAGTAGCATCATCATTGTCATTATCTTCTTCTTCTTCAAGAAAAGTTGCATCCAAAACATCATCGACTAACTATCATTCGTGATCATCATCTATACATCATCTTCTAGTTGTTCGCAATCTTCTTCTTCCATTGTATTATACCTCATTGGCCTTCCTCTTGGATCTGTCTAACAACAAATGACCAACTTGATTTATGTGGAACCTCTGAGTAAAATACCTACTCACATTGGCTTGGAAGAACATAGGGCTCATCCCCAACTGGCTCAAACCAGCTTGTATTAATCATTGGAAATCCATTGTCATGTTCAATAATAGTTTGATTAAGATTATTTTGATTAATTCCTAGCTTGTACCATCTGATGAAAAAGAGAACTAATATGAAGGAATTAAAGTCACACTCAAGTATATCATCCAAAATGTCATAGTATCAATTTTCAGACTCTTGAGGATATAAGTTGTTTCTAGATGAAATATTAGTCACCTGAAAGACTACACTTATCCCAGAATCACAAATTTTCTTTCTATCTTCCAACTTTTTGATGCGAAATTTATGACCATTGCAAAACATAGCCTTGTGGTGTTTGACCTATAAAAATATGTCAAACTGCATGTATAAATTATTGCATTGGGAGTTCATAAATGTATAGGTGATTAACAAATTTATACGTACTTGGAAATCTCTTAAACCATATGCTAAATCTATTTCCCTTTGCATAACATCTAGATCTCCATTACAATGAGCTTCATTAACCAATGAAGATACAAATTCCCATGTTAATGTGAGACCTAAATGATGACATCGTTCAATCCATACCGTCATCCAATCTTGATTGTTTACAATATACAAATGTATTGCATCCCACTCTCGAGCAACTATACAAAAAATAAATAGATGACTTACAACTAATTAATTTTGAAGATTAATAATTAATTAATAGCTACAATAACATCTTATAATTTATTACCTCTCACTTTCCTCATTCTACCTTTCCTACCAAGTAATCCCCTTCAAATTTTCTAATGGTGTTGAGACCCCAAATGTGATCTATATGGATCTTTGTTGCAAGCTTAGGAAGATATTCAATAATGTACACCATAGTTTGGTATACCATATATCCCTCCACCAGAGAACCCTTAGGATGTTCTCTTTGTCGATCGAAAGCTTTCAAAAATTTCAAGTGCCTCTCAACCATCCACATTGATCGAGTGTGTATGGGTCCACACAATTCAATCTCCTCAACTTGGTGTATGAGGTAGTGTTCTTATGCATTGAAAAAGGTTGAAGGTAGACACTTTTGCATTTAAAAAATTAGATGAGGAATTCTTCTCTTCCAATATTTATATCTTATTTATGGATTTCTTTAGATGACAACCACCTACAAGACCGTCAAGACACAAAAATATATAAACATGAGATTCTACAATATATTGCATAACAAGAAAAACAAATTATGAATAAAATAAATATATACAACAAATTGAATAGATATCATTTCTTACCTCATGTATTTTTCAAGATCATATATCACTTGTTTGATGTTATTGTTGAAGTTCTCTGGGAGAGATAGGGGTAGCAAATACTGCAACAATTATAAAAATAATCATGTCATTATTTTCTCACATAATACAATGAGAAGGACATGCAGTTTACAAATATATTGTAAATACAAAAGAAAATGACTTACCTTAATGAAGGTATGCCAATCATGCATTTTCAACCCTGGCCCAAGTTCAATTTTCTTTGATATGGTATTGCTTATGTTCGTAGAAAATCCTATGAAAAATTGAATTTTTTGTATGACTTCTTTTATGGCATCACTTTGTTGCTCTATTAATAACCAAAGAAGGGCACTTATAATAATATGTTCTCCATTTCTATTTGATTCAATGAAATTTTTCATTGCATGCTTGGATTCATGAATGTTGCTACAAATTTTGACAAATTTTTTTTTATCATGCCTTCCATCCAATATCTTCCACAATGTCGCCATTACATTCTTTCCAATATGCATGGTATCAAACAAATGCACAATTTTTAGCTACTCATAGTAGGGCAACCTAATAAATTGTCTGGGATAAATTTTTAGCCCCTTTGGAGGGTGCTTAGTAGCATTGCCTTGATGACATTCATGATCATCAATCACATAATCAGCAAACAAAACACAATATAAATATACAAATTCCAATCATAAACCATTAGGTAGAATGGTAGTACCTTGACGATTAATTCTATTATATTCCAACTGCCATAGGCGAGTTGTCATTCTTTGTGGCTTAGATGTAGTCTCTTCTTTCCTATTGTAAAGATGTTTTTCAATATTTTGATACTTATGATTCCTATGGAAGAAGTTCCCATACTCATCAAACACCTGCTTTCTTAAACTTTTTGAATGATGAGATTTCATCTGTGGACCACAAATTGGACATGAAAATTTTTCCTTTGTTCAAAGACCTATAAGATAATGATACAATTGGATTAAATATGTTAATTTTTGTATTTAGAATTATCATCTACAACTTGAATTCACCATAACATACCAAAAAAATGTGTTAGCCATGGGGCATCATGTATTGTCCATACAAGCATTGCATGGAATTGAAATTGTATGTGTCCTATTGGTCTATAGATGTCATACATAGTGACACCATTCCATAACTCCAGTAACTCATCGATAAGAGGCTCAATATATACATTCATATCTTTAACTTGCTATTTACCTAGTTGAATGAACAACATTACATAATTATTGTAACCATTTTATTGCAAGATTTATAATTACATGAAGATTAATATTAAATGATCAAATACTTAGAACAATCATTGCAAACATAATGTGCTTCCTCTTTATTAGCATCCATGGAGGAATGTTATTGTTGATGAAAAAAATAGGTCAAACAGAGTAAATAGATCTTAGCTCTCCAAATGGATTGACATCGTCTGCTGCCAATGAAAGTTTGATATTTTGAGGTTCCTTGATAAAGTAGGGCCACTTTTCCTCTATGTGCTTAAATGTAGAACCATCTATCGACATTCAAATAATGTCATCTTGACTCCTATTGCAGGCATGGTAATCCATAAATTGTGCCAAGCTACTACACCTAAAAAAAATTTGCAAACGTGGTATAATGGGGATATAACAAAGAACCTTCTGAGGTACCTTTTTTGTTATTTGATCTGTTTGATATCTACTCATATGACATTCAGGGCATTCTATTGCAAATTCATATTCTTTATGATAAATAATATGATCATTGGGACAGACATCTATTGCTTGATACTCTATTCCGATATCTTTCATAGTGGCACATAATTCTCAGTATGAGCGAGGGAGAATATTGGATGCTGGTAACAAAAATTCACCTATCAATCTATAGAAAAAAATATAAGTTGTTAATATTAACAATATTTATGGTATATGTTTCACCCTTTAATTACTATAATGACATATATGACATACCTTAGCATATGTGACATTTTTATGTTGGATAAACTATTCATAACCTTCAAGTTCAACAACAACAATACAACAGAGAGAAGAGTCATTTGGGAGCCTTCCTAAAGGGGCGTGGCTGCCTTCTCAAGTAGAGGTATATCATGGATGATATCAACATCATCCTAATCATCATCATCAGTTGTGCCAGTCCCAAATATGTCATGGATCAATGTATTAGTACCATCATCTTCAAATGTGTTATCTGGCATATGATTGTCATCTTCCATGGAATCATAATCTTCAGCTTCAATATTCAGACCTCCATGATCCTCCACTTCCAAAGCCATATTATCCATATTCACACCTCCATGGTCCATATCACATACTCCCCTAGGGAGGTCGACTTATATAAAAATTATGAACATAAATAAATCATGATAATGATCTCACCTCCAAGTGTATTTCATATATATATTAATTATTAAATAAATATAATAAAAAAATTACCAATTGATGATAATAAATCCCCCCTTCAATGTGACCATTATCCCTACAATGACTCTTAGCTATTTTGATTAGCAATCTTCTAGTGTTTAAGCCCTTATAAATATCGCAGGGACAATAACATTTTCCATCACCTTTTCTTTTCAAGTTAGACCACAATCTATTGATTGTATCCCCATTATGTGCTTCACTTGGATTGTCTGACATGATCCTTCTTCACTTAGATTATCTATAACCTAATTATATATAGAAATTGAAAAGTTAGTTATGACATGATGTTTTAGTATAGTATACCAAATTGAAATACTTCTTCTATTGTAGTCTTCCACCTCAAACTCTTTCCTATTGTGGCAAGAAAAAAAGATATTCGAATAATATAGTAGTTTGTGAATCAAAATAAAATATCATATATATTATACACAAAATATATCAAAAGTGCATCAAATTTGACCAAGAACTACTAGGAGCTAGACCCGACAATAAATGGACAAGTGATGATTTTCACAATAATACATTTGTTGTAGGCTAAGGTCCCAGTAGCGCTTAGACAAATTTGCATGGTGAAGGTTGTATATGTTGTATATGTTGTGTGTGTGTGTGTGTGCACATAAAAAAAGGGGGCCTTCTCTTTGATCTTAAAATGATAAATATGACTATCTAACACTTTTTGAAGATGCAGAGAACAACAAATAGATGCAAGTTGATGTAGTAGTGGTTAGCGGAAGCCTTCAAATAGTGAGCAATTTGGTGAAGTTTGGAGCCCTCAACACCCAAGGTGCAAGGTCTGGTGCTAATATACTTATCAAAAGTATCAAATAGGACTTGGAGAAGTTTATCAAAACCCTAAAAGATAATAGAACCTAATCACTAGGTTTGCCAAAGTCCCAAGCACCAATAATCAATGAATTACTAAGAGATCTCTTCAAGGAAATGGATACTCAAACCCCAAGAGATAGATACCAAGACCAAGGGTGGCTAATGAACATGGTTCAGGCCTATTTAGGTCTTATCTTATTAGTTCTAATGGTTCTTTCACCATTGAACAACACACAAGACTATGCTGCTGCACAATCCTAGAAACCTACTTGTAGCCCTTCCTAGAAGGAAATCTGAACATAACTTTGAATGTTCCCAAGTGAGATAATGAATGGGTTGAGGATTTTGATACTCTTTTTGGGTTTACTAAAAATACTTGAACACCAAGGAGTGGAATTGAGGGGAAAGCTCTGATGTTACAACATTTAGACCAGTTATTAGGCCTAAATAGGGCTCCCAATACACTATAGGTACTCTTTTCCCTATGCCAATGCATAAAATAGATGTGGGAGCATGTGAATATGTATAAAAAAAGTGAGAATCCAAGTTTATAGGTCCTGAAGAACTCTCAACTGAAATCTAGGAGGACTGTCCTAGTTTCCTAACTGGTGCACACATAGAGATGTACACCTAGGTTATGGTGGCAAGACCAACTCCCTGCAAATCCACTCTCCTTGCTTGTATAATATGAAAATAAATTGAAAGCACTTGTATTCCACCAAGGGGCATCAATTTCCCATGGTGGAATGTGCCTAAACAATCAGGCCCTATCTCCAATCCTGGTTTTAAGCCTTAATCCTAGGCACTGTCACAAAAGTTTTGATATCTTCCAAACCAATTCGAATTAACACATGAGACCAATTGAAACAGAAATAAGATTCAAAGACTCAACCTCTGGAATCACTCTCACATGCCCCAACATCTGTCCATGTTCGTACAACACTCTGAAACTTGGAATTTGTAGAGAATAAATAGTTTTTATTGATAAAAATGCCAATTAGAAGTTGTATATCCTATCACCAGCCTGTGAGGGATTTTATAGGATGCTCCCAATGGTTAAAAGTGAGGTTTAAACCATTTAGCCATTTGGTAGGGTCTTTTACAAGTTTTTAACAACTTTTTAAGGTTGTTCTAAAGTTGCTTGACAACTTTTGAGCAATTTTGACAATTTGCTATTCTAATGACCAAAATTGGTCTTATCCTTGATTTGATGATACCTAATGGATCCAAACATATAAAACATGAAAACTACCTATGCCTAGGGTATTGGATCAAAAAATGACCAATAGTTAGACCAAGGGCTCATAAAATGCCAACTTGGAACTATGGCCTTACAATGAGATCTCAATACTAGTTCCTATCCTAAGCATGAGTAGAGGTCTCAAGGACCTTAGTGTGAAACCTTAGGCTTCATGAGAATTCCTATTGAATCTATAGTAGGAGTAGGTGCTCCTACACCATACTACCCTTGAACTTTAAAACTCAAGTCTCTACTTGAGTATAGCTTCTCTACCGAGGTTCTATGCTACTGTATTTGATCCTCAGTCAGCCATGTGGCATCAATCTTTGGTAAGCCCTTCCATTTTACCAAGTACTACATATACTTCCTTGATCTAGTTTTCTTGAGTAGTTTGGAGTCCAAAATTTCTTCAATCTCCACTGGTTTTCTTTGTGGAAGATCAATGACATAGTCTTCATCCTCCATGCTTGTGTCCTTACCCTGCTCATTGCTTGGACCTACTATAACTTTATATGGTGTGAGGTCTACAATGTTGAAGATTGGAGAGATCTGCAATGTTGGAGGAAGGGAGATCTCATAGGCATTGTCACCTAGTTTGTTCAATATGCTACAGGGGCCTACCTTCTTCATTTGCAACTTGGAGTATCTACCTTTAGGTAGTCTTTCCTTCCTTAGGAATGCCCAAACTCTATCCCCTATTTTGAAATGAACCTCTCTTCTCCTCTTATCAGCATTCTCTTTGTATTTCAAACTAGACTTGTGCAAAGTTTCCTTCACTTGTTGTTGTACCTTGTTGATGAGTTCTGCCAATTCTTGGCCTTGTGCACTAATTTTGAAATCAGATGGGAGTTCCATCAAATCTAGTGGTCCCTTGGGATGCAAACCATACACTGTTTGAAATGGAGTCTTGCCAGTTGACCTATTTATTGAGTCATTGAAGGAAAACTCTGCTTGGGGTAGAATGGTATCCCAATTCTATGAGTATTTCTTGGTGAGGCATCTTAGAAGATTGCCTAGGGACCTACTGACTACCTCAATCTACCCATCCATTTGAGGGTGATAGGCAGAGCTATAGGTGAGATTTGTACCCAACTTCTTGAAGAGTGTCCTCCAAAAGTGCCCTTGAAACTTTACATCTCTATCTGATACAATTGTCTGAGGTAAGCCATGAATTCTAACTACTTCCTTGAAGAAGAGATTGGCTATATGAGATGCATCATTTGTGCTCTTGCATGGCACAAAGTGGGCCATTTTGCTGAATCTATCTACTATAACAAACACACTATCAAATCCTTTCTTGGTTTTAGGTAGTCCCATGACAAAATCCATTGAAATGGATTCCCAAGGCCTTGAAGGGATTGGTAAGGGTTGATAGAGTCCTTGATTTGTTGTCATTCCCTTAGTTTGTTGGTAGATTGTTCAAGTTTCAACAAACTTTTTGACCTCATTGTTCAACTTGGGCCAAAAGTAACTCCTCTTTACCATGTCTATTGTCTTGTCAATGCCAAAGTGATCACCTAGGCCACCACAATGCTTTTCTTTGATTATGTTTGCTCTCATTGAACACTTGGGTATGCATAGTTGTGCTCCCTTGAATAGAAGGCCATTCTGAATCAGATATTCAAAAAAATTAGTGTGATATCCGCCTTCCATCTTTATACAAATCTGATATATCTCTAAAAAATCAAGGTCATCCAAGTACAAGTTCTTGAGGGACTCAATCCCCACACTTTGTAATTGAACTTCTTCAACCAAACCAATCCTCCTACTAAGTGCATCAGCAACTTTGTTTGCTACACCTTTTTTATGTTTAATGTTGAAGGTATAGGCCTGCAATTGCTCTACCCATTTGAGATGCCTAACTGAAAGTTTTTCTTGTGAATTAAGGAAGCTTAGAGCATGGTTGTCAGTGTAGACTACAAACTCTTTTGGGATCAAGTAGTGCCTCCATTTCTTGAGGGCTTGGACCATGGCATAAAGCTCTAGGTCATAGGTGGAATACTTCCTCTTGGCCTCATTCAATGTCTCAGAAAAGAAAGCAACTGCCTTGCCTTCTTGGCTTAGGACAACACCTATAGCCAAATTACTTGCATCTGTCTCCATAGTGAAGACCTTGTTGAAATCAGGTAGGACCAAGATAGGGTATTGAGAGACTCTATTCTTCAAGTATTGGAATGCATCATTGGCTTCTTTTGTCCATGCAAACTTAGTCTTCTTTCCACCTTTGATTGTTTCAAGCATTGGTGCACACACATGACTAAAATTTTTGATGAACTTCCTATAGAATGTTGCAATCCCATGGAAGCTTCTCACATCACCTTGATTCTTTGGTGGAGGCCAATTAATGATTTCATCTACCTTCTTAGGATCCATCTTGAGGGTACCCTATGAGATCACAAAACCTAGGAATACAAGTTCCTTTCTCATTAACATGCCTTTTTCCAAGTTGATTACCAACTTGTGCTGATGAAGTCTTCTTAGTACCTTTTCCACATGATCAAGATGTTCTTCCTTTCTATGACTAAATATTAGTATGTCATCAAGGTAAACAACAACAAATTTTCTAATAAAATCTATGAATATCTCATTCATAAGCCTCATAAAAGTGCTAGGGGCATTGCTTAAACCAAAGGGCATTACTAACCATTCAAACAAACCTTCAGTAGTCTTGAATGCTATTTTCCATTCATCTTCGGGCTTTATTCTAATTTGATGGTAACTAGACTTTAAGTCTATCTTGGTGAAGTAGCATGCACCACCTAGTTGATCCAATAGGTCTTTAATCCTTGGCATGGGAAATATGTACCTTATTGTTATTTTTTTTAGGGCCCTACTATCAGTGCATAACCTCCATTTTCCATCCTTTTTAGGGGCCAAGACTAAGGGTATAGCACAAGGATTGAGACTCTTTTGAATGAGCCCTCTTTCCAACAATTCAGTGACCTATTTTGCAATCTCTACATGCTACAATGGAGTCATCTTATATGGTGCCTTATTAGGTAGGGATGAGCCTGGTATGAGGTCTATTTGGTGACTAATGTCCCTAATGGGAGGGAGGGTAGAGGGTAGGTCACTAACAGTGATTTCTTTATACTTTTGTAGCAGATTTTCGACTTCATTTGGCATGGGCTCTTCTTGAACAGACCTGATGTTATCCTTGGGTTTAGAAATTAGGACAAATGGTTCAATTTCAGATTCTTTCAAGGTTTTCAACATCTCCTTTTCCCCCATGATAATCACAATGGGTTCCTTTTCAATTTTTCTATCTGGTAAGGGCTTCATGGTGAAGGTCTTCCCATATTTGGTGATGGAGTAGGTGTTCTTCCCACAATGGTGGGTAGCATCGAAATCAAATTGCCAGGGCCTTCCTAGAAGGATGTGGGCTCCATCCATCTCAACAACATCACAAAGGACCTTGTCCTTGAAGTCAACAATAGAAAACTCTATCCAAGCTTGTTTTGTGACTAGAGTTTGTTGGCCTTTGGTTAACCATGAAACATGATAGGGGCAAGGGTGTGGTTTCTTAGGCAACTTTAATTTCTGAATCATTTCACAAGACACAATATTTTTAGTTGAACTGGAATCAATAAGAAGATTGCATACCTTTCCATGACACTTGATCTTTGTCCTAAAGAGATTATTTCTTTATGGAGGCTCTTGGGTTTGTGGTACTTGAAGGAAGACCTACCTCATCATTAGACACACACCTTCTTCTAGTTCCAAGTCTCTAGCATCAACATTGTCCTCTTGTTTATCTTCTTTTATCTTCTTGGACAAGATGTGCTCTCCTCTCACCTTGGTTATTGTTTCTCTTCTTAGGGCATCTTCCTGCATGGTGTCCCAATTGGTTGCAATAAAACACTTCAATGGTCCATTGCCTCTTCCTAAATTTTTCCTTCCTCTATTGAAAGTCCTTCTTCCTCTATAGTTTCCTCTTGTGTTAGAGTCACTATTCTCCTTATCTCCTTGGTCAAGGGTCTTTCTGTTGCTGCCACTACTTTGTCCCTTGTTCCAAGAGTTTTTTTTGCCTCTAAAACTCTTCCCACTATCATTTCTCTTTCCTTTTCCAAAATCCTACTTTCTCTTCCATTTTTCATCTACCTTGAGTGTCATTTGATAGCACTTATGGACTGTGGTAGGGCAGTGTAGACTCAATTCTTCTTGAATGGATACCTTCATGCCATTCATGTACATTGCTATCTTTTCCTCTTCATCTTAAGCCACATTGGTCTTCATGCACAATTTCAAGAACTCCTTAGTGTATGAGCCTACATCCATGTCCTTTTGCTTCAAACTTTGCTTCCTCCTATGGAGTTGTACCCCATAGTCCTCGGGTACATATGTCTCTTTGATCAATGCAATCATTCTATTCCATGAATTGATCATGTTCTTCCCATTCTTCACCCTCTCTATTTGGATGAATTTCCACCAAGTTAGGGCTGCTCCCTTCAACTTGGATCTTGCTACCTTTACTCTTTTCTTTTCAGGTATGTCTTCACATTCAAAGAATGTTGTTAATGCTTCTATCCAATCCAAGGCTAGATCAGTATTCATCTTGCCATTTAAGGTTGGAAAATCTATCTTCTCCTCCATGGTTCTTCTTCCCATGGACTTCAAAGCATCAATGAAAGGTCTTTGGTCTATAGGGATATGCTAATTAGGATCATCCTCCTCTTCTTCATTCCCTTCTTCATTTTCAGACTCATATTTTTCCTTGTCATCAAGCTTCTTCTCAAGTTCCTAAAGCCTCTTAGTTAAGGCCTTATTTGTAACCTTTTTGTCTCTTACCATATTTTCCAACTCACTATTGGAAACCCTTGCAGGGATCTCATTCTTAGGATCAGACATAGCTCTAATACCACTTGATGCAGCAGTGGTCAGCGGAAGCCTTCAAATAGTGAGCAATTTGGTGAAGTTTGGAGCCCTCAACAACCAAGGTGCAAGGTCTGGTGCTAATATACTTATCACAAGTATCAAATAGGACTTGGAGAAGGTTATCACAACCCTAAAACACAATAGAACCTAATTACTAGGTTTGCCAATGTCGCAAGCACCAATAATCAATGAATTACTAAGAGATCTCTTCAAGGAAATGGATACTCAAACCCAAAGAAATAGATACCAAGACCAAGGGTGGATAATGAACATGGTTAAAGCCTATTTATTTCTTATCTTATTAGTTCCAATGGTTCTTTCACCATTGAATAACACACAACACTATGCTGCTGCGCAATCCTAGAAATCTGCTTGTAGCCCTTCCTAGAAGGAAATCTGAACATAACTTTGGATGTTCCCAAGTGAGATAATGAATGGGTTGAGGATTATGATACAATTTTTGGGTTTATTGAACATACTTAAACACCAAGGAGCAGAATTGAGAGGAAAGCTCTGATGTTACAACATTTAGACCGATTATTAGGCTTAAATAGGGATCCAAATACACTATAGGTACTCTTTTCCCTATGCCAATGCACAAAATAGATATGGAAGTGTGTTTATATGTATAAAAAAAGTGATAATCCAAGTTTATAGGTCCTGAAGAACCCTCAACCGAAATCTAGGAGGATTGTCCTAGTTTCCTAACCAGTGCACACATAGAGATGTACACCTAGGTTATGGTGGCAAGACCATCTCCCTACAAATCCACTCTCCTTGCTTGCATAATATGAAAATAAATTGAAATTAATTGTATTCCACCAAGGGGCATCAATTTCCCATGGTGGAATGTGCCTAAACAATCAGGCCCTATCTCCAATCCTGGTTTTAAGCCTTAATCCTAGGCACTGTCACAAAAGTTTTGATATCTTCCAAACCAATTCAAATTAACACATGAGACCAATTGAAACAAAAATAAGATTCAAATAATCAACCTTTGGAATCACTCTCACATGCCCCAACATCCATACCTATCCGTACAATGCTCAGAAACTCAAAATTTGTAGAGAATAGATAGTTTTTATTGATAAAAATGCTAATTACAAGTTGTATATCCTATCACCCACCTGTGAGGGCTTTTATAGGATGCTCCCAATGGTTAAAAGTGAGGTTTAAACCATTTATCCATTTGGGAGGGTCTTTTACAAGTTTTTAGCAACTTTTTAAGGTTGCTCTAAAGTTGCTTGACAACTTTTGAGCAATTTTGACAATTTGCTATTCTAATGACCAAAATTGGTCTTATCCTTGATTTGATGATCCCTAATGGATCAAAACATATAAAATATGAAAACTACCTATGCCTAGGGTATTGGATCAAAAAATGACCAATAGTTAGACCAAGGGCTCATAAAATGCCAACTTGGAACTATGGCCTTACAATGAGATCTCAATACTAATTCCTATCCTAAGCATGAGTAGAGGTATCAAGGACCTTAGTGTGAAACCTTAGGCTTCATGAGAATTCCTATTGAATCTATAGTAGGAGTAGGTGCTCCTGCACCACAATTTGAGACCACAAATAGAGGCAAGTTTTTGATTGAGGGTGTAGGGAACAACACCCGTCAGTACTTTTATCAAATTATAAGTTTCAATTTTCAGCCATTCTGTGAATATAGAACATGGATGTAATCTTAGAAAATAAAAAAATGTAGAAACAATAGATTACTTATTATTTGAGTGCATGTTCCACCTACAACTTGATCAAGTCTTGTTTGATTCTTTAATTTTGTGTTGACTGTCGTATAGAAGTACATAGTTTTGTATTTACCCAATATGTTATTTAAAAAACAACAAAAGAATAAAATAATTGTTGAGAAAGATCATAATATGAGTATCAAAAACTCAAGATCCAAAGGTAACTCAACATTATAATACTCTTACATTCAACCTTCATCTCATGCACCTAATAAATAGGAGATAAAATACATGAAATTGAAAAATTACATTACAAAACAATGAGCTAAAACTACCTACAAAAGTAGTACCCAATTTATATACAAAACATTTAACTAATGAATTATGTTTTTCTTCTCATCTTCACTACCAAAATAATCACCCCTTTAATCTAACTGCACTATGCAAGTCCAGTTTAGTGACCATGTGCCTGTCATCCTCAATCAAGACTAAGGAACACTATAAGATAGGATTTTCTTTGGCCTTTTCATTAAAATGATATTTTTTTTCCTAAGATACTTCAGATGTAAAAGCATCCTAGGGACCGAGTAATATTGTACTAGTCCAAACCATTTTCCTTTCTTTTTTTTTCTTTTAGTTGTCTGCACAGTAGATCAACTATTGTGTTTGGCTTTGTGCAGTGTGCATCAATAGTTTTGGCTTATGGTTTTGATGCCAGAAGGATATATTGCAGTAACACAAAAACTAGTCATTGAGATGTCAGAGCCACATGGGAATACATTATTGGAGTCAAGATAAAATTGGAACTAAAGAGGTTATGGGCATACTTCAAGATGGGCAAGTGAGTGATCATGGAGAATAGTTTGCTGATAGAATGAAAGAGATCCATGATCAAGTAAGGTTGGCATTGCAAAAAAATTCACAAAAGTATAATGAGAGTGCTGATAAGAAGAAGAGGGATGTGCCATTTTAGGGATGTGACAAAAATGACTAGCTTTTGCCTTGGCCTGACCCTGTGCTGGATGTAATACAAAATCTAACTCCATGGAAATTTGTAAAACTTTTTATGTTTCATTTGAAACTAGTTTGAGAATCTAAGGTGGAGTGTGGAAGGAGAAAAGGCATCATGGTCATCTGGAAGTTGGGTCTGTGCCCTAACTATGGTTTTTTTCATTCATTCCTCTATTTCTCCCCAATGAACCATTGAAATCTTCTACAATTCGGTGAGGAGGGAGGTTGGAGGATGAATTTTAAGATTCCTATGGTCTTGCAATGGTTCAGTTCTTTTTGGATGACCTTGAGTTGAAGAAATGCCAGACATCTACAATGTGACTAGCACTATTTTGAGTGCAAACCCCATAACTCGTTGTTGGAGTGGATCCAAACCCTAAGACTTTGGATCTAGGCTATTTTTGGAAGCCTTAAGAGTTCCCCCATCCTTCCTTTGATAAATTTATGGTTTTGTTAGGTGCTCCTTCATTAAGTGCCATAAGTAGGCCTGTGAGAATCCTAAAATCAAGAGACGTAGAAGAAGATCTAGGAATTTTCCTTTTGGCAGACAAGCTAAGAAATGATGAACAAGAAATGTTCACGGTGATTTCTATCTATTACAAGGAACTTTACCTAATGAGAACAAATTTATTATTCATACTACCTACTTTACCTAATGAGAATATATTTCTTATTCATACTACCTGCTTTACCTGATAAGAACAAATTTCTTATTCATAACACCTACTTTACCTAATGACAACATATTTCTTATTGCTCCTTATAACACTAAAATGACTTATAAACTATTTATATTGAATTATAGTGAAGAGAGATACTCCCGTACATAAAAAAACTTTAAAGTAATAATTTAAAAAACTTTAAGTAATCATTCCTTGCTCTATATATAATTTAAATCTTTTCATTTCTTATTGGTAATGTGCTACATCCAATGTAGCAACTTATTGCAATGCATAGTTTTGATAAAGACTACAATTGTATGCTCTTTATGGTTTGTAGAAATACCGGTTGCATGACGACCCACATGATATGCAAAAAATTGATAATGAAAGCCTCCAAGAAACTGATAAGGTAAAATTTAATCATTCATTACTCTGTATGCAACTTAATCTTTACTTTTTTGATTGGCAATGTGCTACATCCAATGCAGCATCTTAGTGCATTGCATATTTTTTATAATGACTACATCATATGCTCTGTGGTTCATAGGAGTAGCGGTTAGAAGATACCCTGCAACTGAAACAACCCTCTGTCTATGTCCAACATAGTGCATGTTAAAAAGGAGTCAAGGGAAACAAATAAAGTTTTTTTTCATGTTTATGACTTGTATAATTCTTTTCTGTTTATAACATTGAAATTGCATAATACTTTTATGTTCATAATAATTTCCTATTATATATCAATGTTGCACCTCTTCAAAACAATACAAGTATTATGTCCTAATTGAATGTGATTTTTCTTTGATGAGTTTATTGAACCTTTCATATAATAGGAGATACAAATTTCCTTAGCTTTTCCAACAAATTGTTAATTTTGTGCATATGCAACAAACAACATTAGCATTGAATGCAACTTGGTGGTTGAGCTATACTCTTAAATCCTAAAAGAGAGGAACAAAGGGAAAGAAACAAATAGGCAAATACAGTCGCACATATATACATACAAATTCAAATTAAAAGTGATATATATATATATATATATATATATATATATATATATATATATATATATATATATATATATATATATATATATAGACACACACACACACACACACACTCATTATGTCATCCTTACCTTCTTTAATTTTTAAATTTCCCCTTCGGCCTGGCTTTCAATTTGAATTATTACTTAAATTTTCTTATATACAGCTATATCTCTCTTCAATATAAATAGTTTATAAGTCATATTCAAAAATTCAGGTGCTTCAATGTATCATATGAGGTAGCAATTAAGGCTTCATTTGGAATTAGACTTTCTCTTTTTTCAGATTTGGAATTCAATTATTGCATAATGTCAATTATATTATTTCTAAAATCATTAATACTAATATCAACCAATAGATGTACTAGATATATTGGAAAGACACTATTGAATATAAGGTTTGTCATCAACAATGATCTTACTATACATGCACTATATATTACTATTAAAGTTGTTTGCATTCTACATTGGTGTCATTCTTAAAACTATTTTAAGATGCTCCTATATATTACTATTAAATTTGTTTGCATTCCACGTTGGTGTCATTCTTAAAACTATTTTAGGATGCTCCTAACATGACTAAGGAATACATATACATGACAATAATTTCAAGAGTCAGTAAACACAATGAAATAAAATGCATCAAAGACAATGAATATACATTGAAAGGAAAGGATAGTGTTAGTGACTATTAAAATAGCAATGCCATAGTAGCATGAAAGAGATTAAAGGAAGTGGAAGCAATAAGCAAGGCACTAATAAAACAAGTAATAATGATCCCTACCACTAGTAGAAAAGTAAAAATGTGAACAAAGGCATCAAATGGTGTCACCAACCACCAAGGGAACTATGCTATTCACTCTTGGAGATAGTGATAAAATGCATGAAAAATCCATCACTAATAAGAATGAAGATAGTGTTGTATAGCTCTATGGAAATGATCTTTTAAGTCACAAAATCAAATTGGATACAATGTCAAGAAATGCCAATGATTATAAAAATAGACATAGAAAACAAACAAAGACTCTATGTAGTTAGCCGGACAGTAGTCTTTGTTGAATATTGAAAGGAAGCTATTTGTAACAAACAAGACAATGTGCAACAACATTTAATGGCTCAAAGATGTGAGGCCTCACCCTAGACCCGTCATAGCTTTTCCATTATCATTATGGTAGACCTAGTAATTGGCTTAATGTTTTGATTAGTTTAGTAGATTCTACCCTTTTGACAAGGATTTGATTATAGTTGATAATAATACATTACGTTTTATGATGTTTTCTATACTCACAATGTTGACTTTATGATACATTATGACTGGCATTATGATGATTGATTTAGATGAAATAATGAGATGTGCAATTAGGGAATTTATGTTGATGTGAGTTGTTAGGAAAATGAAAATCAAGAAATGAATTAGGTTGAGATGAGGGTTAAATGTTAGGTGATGAATTATTGATGACTATTTTATGATATAAATATGAATTCTAATTTATGGTTATTTTGAGTTATGAATGTTGTGATGAAGTGATGGATTTTACATGCTTACATAAGTAACTAGGAAATGGAGATTTGATTCGATTATGATACAATGAGATTTCTATTGTGAATTGAAAGTTAATTACTTAGGTGAAGTTTATGAGTGTCATGATGACATTGAATTGAAATTGAATTATATATGCAATGATTATGCTACAAGCTTAATTTAGTGATGAATTATGTATTTCATGATGAGTTGTATGTATGTTATAGATGAATGATTATACCATGTGAATTATGATATTTCAGATGAATTATCTTGATTATTAATGTTATAAATTTACATGTATTTATTTCCTTGGACTACTGATGTTAGACTTTAGTGTGCAGGGAATTAGACCATGGTAAATTCGGGCAACCAAAGCATAAACTTATGTGAAAATCAATTCGAGCCAAGGTTGCTTCCAGTGAGAGGAAAAATCCTCATTGTATCATATTTTATTCGTGAAAGTAATGTGCATGAATCTATTTAATTTATATGTTTAATTGTTAATGTAATTTATGTTGAGTATGCCCAAGTAGATATGCCACATGGCTTGTCATGTGTCTTTCTTGTTTGTGTCACTTGACACTTGTGTGTACACTTGTGGCCATGACATGTCCACTTGGGGATTGGATGCCCATCAACCTAGGATAGTACCCTTGAGGATCCCCATGAGAATCCCTTGGTTAGGGAGCTTGAGGTGGAGTCATTTCATGAATTTCGAATTTGAGCTTTACATGGGTTTTTGGGGGGCTTAAAAGGTGCCTAAGGGTGTGTTTAGGCCATTTTTAGTAAACCCACTTGATACACCTATGGGTAAGGGACATTTTTAACCATAGGACAACTCATAGTTGACAAAAAGACCCCTCCAAAAGTTGGATTTTCAAAATGGCTAAAAATTTATTTTTAAAGCAAGGTCTTGGTTAGAGCTCCATCCAATTAAGATGCAAGAATTTGGTACACCTTTTTGGCCAACCTTTTTAGGAGTCCATATTTGGAAACCATGTAAGAAACTTGGGAAGACCATCCAATGAGAATGAGATTTTATCCCTAGGAGATTATGTGGAGGCCTTTTTAGAGGGGACTCTTCTTTTGGAAGAGTTTGACACCCACTCTCTAGATTTGAGACTTTGCTAATTTGGAGAAAGAAGACTTAGGAAAAGAGGAGGCTCTTCATCAACTTTCTTTCATAAGCTTGGATCTAGGTTGGTGGCATTCTTCATTCTACTTATGATGTTTTCATGTGGAAGAGTTCTCAAGAATATTTTCATTCTTGCATGAAGAAACTAGCTTTTGTGTTATTATGTGCTTATAATTTGTGAATCTTGTTATTGTGTGTTAATATATGTTATGTGAAATCTTGAGCTTGTTGTATTGCATGTTTTATTTGTATTGTAAATGTGAAGTTTTGAGCTCTTGAATATTTCTTGTTTGTGATGTATTGTTTTGTTAAGGGAGTTTCTCAAGGCCATACTCACCCTTGGGAGGGAAGATTAGCCTTGGGGGTGAAGGGAATTTTGGGACAACCATGGGTGTAGAGTCTCTCCTTGGTATGGAGAAGGAAGAAACATGGATGTATGGGCTCCATGTAACCATTTATTTTTGTATTTTGGGGGTCATAAGGGATTGTATGGCTTGAGGCCTTGGGGATCACAAGGAGATTTTTTGGGTTGAGATTTTGTGGAAAAATGTGTGTTGAGGAAGCCAAGAGAAGGCTTGTATTATATTTCTATGAAATATGCTTTCTCCCCTTGGGTTTTAGTTCCACCTTCACCTCAATTTTTGAGTCATTTGGAGACTCTTTGTTTTAGCATTGGATGGGAGTTTAAATGTGATCATTGTGTTATTGTGATTGTGGTTTTCTTGATTGTGAACCCTTGTCTATGAGATGGTTCACCAAGCTCGGGGATGGCTTTATAGAAGCCTAGGTTGGGAGGTGAGCACTCCATGGCCTATATTTATTTAATTGTAGGATTGGAAGCCATGGAAGACTTCATGTTTGAAGTTGAAATCTTGAGCAGTTTGAGGATGTAATCTAAAGTTGATATGGATCCTAATTGTTTTATGTTTACTGCAAATGTAAGGGAATCTTAAGGATCCCTAGTGCTCAATGTATTTTTTTTGTAATGGAGTTATCACTCCAAAACTTGTGTTGTATCAAAGTGATGTTGCATCAAAGTTTTTGAAGGAATGTATAGTTGTATTTTCCTTTTGAAAGATTTATGTTCTTATGAAATGAATGATTGATGTTCAAATGAAGATTTTAGTGTATTAATGTTATATTCATTAAGGAATGGGCAGTGTATCAAACATTTTAAAAATAATGTTTAGATTGAATTAGTGTATGAGAGAAGTTGTGTATTCTCTCAATGATTATTATATGGAATTCATGTTGAAAAAACTATTATGGAGAAGTATTATTGTAATCCCTCATAGTTCATTTTATAGATTTCATTTGAATAAAATGATGGTGATATGAAATGAATTATTCAAAATATTTTTTCTCTCTGTCAATGCAATTATTTTGACATTACAATGGTAGTAGATTTGTGTTGAAAACAATAGACTTGAAGAATATAGGTGTATAAATGTAGGACAAAATTCTCTTTGATCTTTTAATCAAATAATCCCTATTGATAGTTCAATAATAGTAGGCTTGTGAAAACAAACGAAAACAAATGAAGAATTAAATGAAAAACCAAAACAAAGGCAAAAAGAGACCTACAGGTCTCTGGAAAATGTATGGGAAAAAAGTTCTCATACATTTTCCTTTGCCACAGTAAATATTTTAATCACAAATAAACCCCCCAGTTGCTTTCCAAAACAAAAACATTATAATAAGATGAAAAAAGAAATAAAATATATACTCTTATCAATTTACTAAGGCAGAGGACAAGTGGGTGGGACCCACCTGGGTCGCCACCAAAGAAAGCCAAAAAGGCTATCCCCTCTCAAAATAAAAATATAGATAAATAAATTAAATGAACTAGCATATGATTAAAAAAAAAACCACTAGCTAAAATAATTGACATTTAAACAAAAAAATCCCTTTCATTGAATACCCTTGCGTAATGTTTCTTTCAAAAAAAAATTTTAATTAAAAAAAAAATTAATAATTTTTTTTTTTTGTGTTGGGGGGGAACCCATGGGCCCCACTCCCCTAGGGCCCTACCCCCTTCCTACACGCTGCCATGTGCAGGAGAGTACCTGCCATGGCAGGGTACTACCCTACGCATGGTAGCATGGAGGGTGACCCCACATCAGTCCTATTGGGACTTAATTTATTATTAAATTAATTATGTAATAATCAATTTACTTGCTAATTAATATTTTAATTTATTTTATTTTTTTATGGTTATTTTTATTTATTAATCAATTTAATTATTATCAAGTATATTAAATAATTATTACATCATTTTATTAATTAGTTAATATATCTAAAAAATTTGTATGTATGAGATAATCAATATTTTGTTTTAATTTATCAATTAAATAATACATTTATTAATTAAGATTCTGGTTACTAACATTGTAATTTATTATTGAATTAGTTTAATTAAGTTAATCATTATTAACTTAATTGTTAATTAAATTAAATAATAGATAAATGATTCCTATGGAATTATTGATTTTTAATTATTTCAAAATATATATAAGAGCATTATTGATAAGTGCTAATATATGGGTAGTAAATTTAATTGTTTAGACATTGTTTGAATTAAGTTAACACTATTAAGTTATTAATGGATGATGAATTCGATAATTAATGGATTAATTATTTTACCAAACAGAGATTTTAATCTGTTGATTATCACCACTGCAAGTAATAGTTGGAGGTAAAATGGGCCATATGGGGTGACTTCAAGTGCATTTAGTTCTAGGCCTAGGTGGTGGGACATTGAGTAGCATTAATAATAATAAAACAAATTTGGTTAATTAATCCTTTCAAATTTCTAATGAAGGATACTAGACATAGAGAATTATATCTAATTTAGATTTAGTTAATTAAATAACACTAAATTCATCTTGAACCCCCTTTCTAAAACTATTATTAGTTTTATTATGGTGATCACTTGTATTAGCCTAAGTTTGTACTAAAACCCGCTAGGGAAGGACCTTAAACCAGTAATTAAATTATTGCACTTGTGAATTAAGCTTAGGACCTAGATAGTTAACCCTAGAATTTTGACAAGTCGTAAATCATGCTAGGGGGTGAACAATTTTGGTTTAATCCTTGTCATTCTTCCCATCACCCTAGTGAACCTTCTTTCTCTCTTTGACTTAACTATTCATCTTAAGTCGACTGTCAACCTTAAAACTTAAACTTATAACTTTTTTAAAGAAAAGTTGGTGTGTTTTTGCGTGCATTTTTATGGGCATGACACTTGGTATCAGAGCCTAGGTTTCAACATTGGAACCTAAACCCATTACGTTTCTTATCTAAATTTACCCTTTTGAAATTTTTAGGATGCCTCCCCTTACGCATCAAGTAGTTTGCAATTCAGAGCTAGGACTAGAAAATTATGCCTTCTCCAAGTAGACCCAATTTTATACATAGATTTTTGATAAATTTTAATAGTTTTATTATTTTATTTCTAATAAATAGTATGATGGCCCTTCATTACATTATCAAGGGGATTCTTGAGACCCTTGGGATCAATCAAATTATTATAATTCCAATTCCGTATAGGATGGATCACTTTTTGGGTTAATTTGATTCCATAATTCAACTTAATTATTTCTCTATAGGAGATAAACTAGGAACATGTAAATATCTTAATAACTCAAGATAATGGGTCAATGTAAATTAAAAAACATGTTTTTCCATAAGAGTTAATGAGGGTACCTAGATAAACAACTTAAGAGGGTTATGGATGGATTATTTTCAATGTTGATGGAAAAATAAATTAAAATTATTTGGACCACATTATTAATCAAGATTAAGACATGGTTATTCACTCAACACATATCAAGGAAAGCATTAGTTGTGGTAGGGTTCACATAATGCTTGAATGGAAAATAAATCATAGGTTATACAAATTCTCAACATTGGAACCACCTACCCTTATCTTGTTCATAATTTAAAACCTTATTAATTATGAAGGAAATTTTGTTATGGTAGTGCTAGCAACTTAAACTACTTGTGAGGAAACTTTTAGAAACTTCTTTATTGAGGATATAGGTTGTATAAATTTTTTGATATGTTCTTTTCCACTTAAATAAGAAATACTTTATCAAGCACATGTTAATAACATAAGATTGATAAACACATGACAACCCCACCTTGGAAATATGAAAGAGAAGACTAATATAGATAAGTAATGGAAGATTCAACTACCTAGAAATTCCTTCAGATTTCATGAATAAAACTTAAGGGGAGTTCTTAAGAATTTAGTATCAAATTACCAATCAATCTAATTGTATAATGACTATAATACGATAGTAAAAATGAAGACAATACATGTGTCAATAGAGTTACTTAGTAATTGAATATGGAGACCCTGATTGAGATACACTTCCAAGATGATACAAGGGTCAAGGTAGAAAGGTAACCTCAAATTATTTTGTATCCTAATATATTGTAAGCCAATTATGTATTACTAGGAGGTAGCTATCAGCTATGAATCAATGACCTTCTTTGTTAGTGTTTTGTAAATAATTAATATGCATTGTAATCAAAATTTGGACAATCAATGATAATTTTATTTTTTTAGCTAAAATGGGGCCAACAGAGATAATATACTTTTAATCTAGCATAAATAACTTGACTATCCTATGTTGTTGTCATTATTAGTGCCTAAATAAATTGGAACCTTGTTAATATGTTTATAAATAGAATAATATAATTTAGGGACTTTATTTTTGGGTAGTCCCTTGTGCATTGCAGAGTTAGATCAAAATTAAATCACCTGCTATAGTAGGATTTTATTTTGGGGCATGCTATAGGAATGATGAATGGGAATATGAAACCTTTGGATAGACTCGCCAAATCAAGTCTAATAAGATGGAGAGCTTGGCCTAAACAAACATAAGACATGATTGTGAGAGTGATTCATTAAATCCTTATGGATAGTCATTAGACTCTTAAAGTATAACATACTATATGTCTTTACACTGTGTACAAACTGGTAGGCAACTCTCCTTGTGAGTCAATGTAATATGCTTGGGAATGTTGTGTAAAGTGGATATTAAGTGGTAACATTGAGAGTAGTATGGAAACATAATGAAACATATGTATAGTAATATAAATTAACTAACATAATGCCTTTTGTGATGAGTGAAGTACCCTAAGTGAGTGACTAGTTCAATTAGCTAGGAACGTAGTGGTGGACATCAAGTGCAACCTCACCAAATAGAGCCACTTGAGAAGTTTCTTGAGGGTTACGATGCTAAAAATATTCCTATGAATTAATTATATTAGTTGAGGTTCTCATAGAATTGTTGTATCTCTGGTCATTCCTATATTCATAAAATTAATAGCCTTATAGATGTTGTAATAGAGTTGTTTTATGCCTTATTGGCCTAAGTGAGTGGGCCATTTAAATTTTGTGTAAGTATGATGATTTATTTCATGTTGTTGAGAGTGAGGCATAAGTGAACCACGTTGCAGTGGCAACTTCTCTCTCTCAGAGAGGAGGATGTTGTGATGTGAATACCATGATTATATGTTTTGACGTAGTAAAAGAACTTATAGAGTAAGTAAGACTATTATTAGTAAATATGTAGTTATCTCCTAAGTTTTTGTGTGTCTACCTCTCTTCCCAAATAAATGTTTTCTTGGAAAACCCTTAATGATTTATCCTTGTCAAGACAGAATTGGTATATTTTAAATATTGTGTATGTAAAAGTGATTAATTTATTTGTTGGGCTGCTTAGCCAAACTTTATTTTAATGTCCTTATTCACCTCAAGGAATTTTCTTTACTTATTTTGTGGCAAATTTTTACCAATGTGGCCACTTTTTGAATCTCACTTGATGAAACATTCTTTCCCATTTTTTTTTAAATTTATGGATTTTATGATTATTTGATGAGGCTCTTATGGATGCAATTGTTGGAAAGTTATTTCGTAGTAGCTTGTGTGAGGGAGAAGATTTATTGGGGAAATCCATCATACTTTATTATTATAAATGGGGAGAAACTGTAAAGAGGTTTCCCATCACACTATGTTCACCCTTGTCATTAGTGCTATCTATGACCATGCTAGTAGCCTTGGTAAGAGTATTTTTATGGATTGTGATATGTATAGTCCTTGTAAGATTACTTTATGATCTTCTTTCATAGATATTATGTTAATATCAACAAATATAATATAAAGTTGGTACAAACTAAGGATTTGTAGAGTGACAAATGATACCTTTAGCATAATATTGGACCTATACTCCAAATATTGAAATTCATAGGGACTAACATCTAGAGTGATGTTAGCCTACATTTGAGATATGTTGTAAGGAAGATGTCCCTTGTTTTAGTGCATTTCCTTGTGACCTTAGTTCCAACATTGGTGTTTTGAATGGAATTACCTTACGTGGTCTTGTTTCTAGAAGAAGATATGGTAACTATGTAAAATAATATTAGATTGTGATGTTTGGATAATCAGTTTAGTCATACAATGTTTATACTTTTAAATGATAGAATTGATTAAAATAAGGTAAAACATATCCTTAACATGTATCAAAATTATAATTCCTCATCATATGAGATTAGTGATTCAAAATTTATCCAATGGGCTAAGCTAGATGTCAACCCTATAACTTTAACCCTAAGTGGCATAACTTCCAGGAGGAAGTTCATGCCTAGGGGGAAGGATGTGAAGCCTCACCCTAGACCCATCATAGCTTTTCCATTATCATTATGGTAGACCTAGTAATTGGCTTAATGTTTTGATTAGTTTAGTAGATTCTACCCTTTTGACAAGGATTTGATTATAGTTGATAAGAATACATTACATTTTATGATGCTTTCTATACTCACAATGTTGACTTTATGATACATTATGAATAGCATTATGATGATTGATTTAGATGAAATACTGAGATGTGAAATTAGGGAATTTATGTCGATATGAGTTGTTAGGAAAATGAAAATCAAGAAATGAATTAGGTTGAGATGAGGGTTAAATGTTAGGTGATGAATTATTGATGACTATTTTATGATATAAATATGAATTCTAATTTATGGTTATTTTGAGTTATGAATGTTGTGATGAAGTGATGGATTTTACATGCTTATGTAAGTAAATAGGAAATTGAGATTTCATTCGATTATGATATGATGAGATTTCTACTGTGAATTGAAAGTTAATTACTTAGGTGAATTTTATGAGTGTCATGATGACATTTAATTGACATTGAATTATATATGCAATGATTATGCTACAAGCTTAATTTAGTGATGAATTATGTATTTCACGATGAGTTGTATGTATGTTATAGATGAATGATTATTCCATGTGAATTGTGATATTTCAGATGAATTATCTGTTGGAGATTTGCCAACAGGCCAATACTGACTGTATGTTTGTCATTGATGACAACATATGAAAAGTAGCATGTGTGGAAGTCTTATGTAGTAAGCTTTCAGTATATGTAGCATGGACATGATATCAACATGATATCATGGGTGTAGAGGTTAACTATTAGTACAAATAGTTATATAGCAGCTGATGTCAGCAGTGTTCCTGACAGAGTAACAGATAGTGTTCTATGTATGGTTGTCTGTATAGTTATCATGGAGCCTTGCACACTTGGATATATGTTGAAGACATGCTAGTAATGTTAAGTTCATGGATGCATGATTAGATAATGAATGTAAGTAAATTTATGTAGTCGCTATTCGCCAGTAGCAGTTTCCTGTGTTTGTTCAAGAAAGACGACAAAGATTTTATTGGTTATTGAGTTGTGCCTATCTTGAGGGTATGCACCCTTGGAGTTAAGCTTGGAGAACTATTATTGATGTTTGGTTAAGAGTGCATAAGTTAATTCAGCCTACAGAGAAAGTTCTAGTTGTTTTGGTAGAGCCAAAAAAATATTTATTAGAGTTTGTTATGGCTTCTCTAATATGATTTCAAGGTGGTTCTAACAGGCCGACTTGATTATATCATTTGGAGGAAAGATATTTATAGGAAGTCATTTGTGAATTCTTGAGTGTGGTTCATGGTTGATTAAACAGAGCAGAGTAGAGTGTGCGAAGTGTTGAGCCATCAGAAGAAGGTCTATGTCACCAAGTAAAGTATTTGTGGTATTCATTGGAACTGATCCAGATAGCAGGTCAAAGTGCAGTTCATCAAGATCCAAATATAGTGTGTATTTGTTATTCAGAAGGTTTTAGCCTTCACCCATTTGACCAGTGAGCTCTCGGATAGTGCATCCTCTCCCCTAACAAGGAAAATTATAAAAGACTCCTAACAGGGTCTGACCCTTGACTAGGTCTATTGTACTTAATATATTGTAAAGCTACTCATAACAGGGTAAAGGATCTTCTAACAAGGATCATTATACACTAGTACAAAATATTAGTGGGTATCAAATCACACCAGGGTTTTTACCTATTTGGGTTTCCCCGTAACCAAAATATTGGTGTTGTGTTCTTGTGTTCTTTCATTGTGTTTATGCTTTATGTTTAAGTATACTTAATTGGATAAAGAATTGAATCTTGTAGATAACTAATTCACCCCCCCCCCCCTCTCAGTTATCACTTGGGACTATTCCTAACAATTGGTATCAGAGCCAAGTGCCTTGGAGAAAAAGTTTAATAGCTTGAGGTTGATCAGATAGCATACTTCAAAAAAGAAATTCCTAAGTTCGATGTAGAGAATTATCTTGATTGGAAGAACAAGATGGTGACTCATTTGCAGTGCATTGCTTTTAAAATTTTTAATGTAACTATCAAAGTAGCGAAAATTCCTACCTTAGAAGACCTTGCAAAAGATGATGCTATTGACACATAAAAGGAATTGTTTCATTAGAATGCTATTGCTAAAGAAGCCCTTATCAGTGCCCTTTCTGATGGTGAATTTTCAGAAGTAAAAAAGATAGATACAACCCACAAAATATGGAAGCACCTAGAAAACATATTTGAAGGAGACAAACAAGCAAAGGATGCACACAAAAAGACATGGAAGAAAAGGTGATGAGTCAATATTATGGAATGTTTTGTTTATTATTTTCTAAGTTTAGACTTGAATATATTATGGTTTTTCATGAACATTATACAGTCTTTTATGTTTCTAAGCTTCACCTATATCTATATTTGATACTTATGAAACTTAAGGATGAGACTGAATATATATATATGGATTAATGAATGTTATGATAAAATATGGTATCTTTCTTCTCTAGCTTTAATGGGTAGATCACCTGCAATCGTATGACAAGGCTACGTTAAAATAGGGAAACTTATTATAATCTTTGCCTTTGATTCATGTTTTGGATTATGTTATGTTAACCTTTTGCAGGAAGAATAAGTCAGAAAGGAGCATGGACTCAAGGATGAGTGGGTCTTTTAAGCTAGATAAATATTTCACAATTTCATCATAGCTCCAATCCTTCCATCAATTTGCGGTTGCTGATTTAGTCCAAGTCAATCTAGTTGCCAGCGTTCCCATATTATCGAAGCACTAAATATGGCTTATCTTCTTGAATGAATGATGTTGTCATTCCTGTAACTGAAGTTGTTATGATATGTAATGAAGCATCTAGTTTTTAGGAGTTCTCTTTTTCTTAGTTGCTTTTAAATAAGCTAGAATTGTTGATTCTAGGCTAGTTAGACATTTCGAGAATTTCATACTGTAATCCAGCAATAGAGTAAAAATACTTTGATATCCTATATTGTACTTATGTTTTGTTGAATGAATATATGGTAGTTCTTCATTTCAATCTTTGAGTTATAATTCATTCATACTTCCATGCGGGCCCACATGGGAGATGAATTCCTTGTTCATGTTTAAGTAGAATTCAGTTAAATTTCTTCAAAGTTGTTAAGTACTTTTGCTCCTGCAACCACTAGTAGAAGAACCATTAACTATTTCCTACAGCATAGGTTTACTTCCCAAGCATTATCTATTTACTTTTAAGTTTGTTTCCTTCAAGATGAGGTTAATCAGTAGTTTCAGTTTCTAGTATAAATCTCCTGTAGCAATAGCTTTTACTTTAGTAGTGATGACTATTGAGAAGAACTAAAGCATAAACTTTGTAGCCATCATCTCAAGTTCATGTTCCTAGATTGATACATTTAATGAAGTCTAGCATGATGTTCTAAGTAGATACATGATGATTTTCAACAATACATCACTGTTAAAGGATGTCCAATCCTTGAGTTACTAGGATATTATTCTAACCAGTCATTTTTGGTGCCACTGCCGGGGATGGTGTCAATTTAGTTTGACCCATAAGTTATTAAGTTAGTTTTCATTCTACATAATTTTGCATGCATAGGCATAGGGACCATCTTGGGTGATTCCTACCTAACCTTAATCAAAAAGAACCATTTGAGGTTTTAGATCTAATGTTTGAGGCACCCCAATTAGAAATCCCACAACAAGAAGAACCGTTTGAGAATGTATTTGCTGATGCTTTTGATCACTTGCCTTCACCACCATCATCTAAGGAGTCTTACCATTAAATGCCCTCTTTGCTTGCCCTAAATATCTAGATAACACAATGGCTCATTCTACTTTCCCTTTTCCTATTCCTACTCAGCAAGCTAACCAAAATCTAAAGAACATTCCTGCAGCCACACTTCCTAAATTCTATGGACTCATCACAAAGGATCTAGAGACCTTCCTCAATGAATTTGATGTCCTCTGTAGAAGCTATGATTACACTACTGATGGCCATAAGCTCAAATTATTTCCTTCCACCTTAAAGGAGGCTGCTCTATAGTGGTTTATGAGTTTAGGTGTTGATGTTGTAGTAGATTGGAATTCAATGTGCACTGTGTTTCTTGAGATGTATAAAGATTATTGCAGAGGAGGAAACTTAAAGGGAGATGTCATATTTAAAATATCATAGAAGGAAGATGAAACTCTGGAAGATTATGTCTCAAGGTTTATGTTCAGCCTGCAGTGTAACACACAACATGCACTGAATGAAGAGTCTCAAAAGCATTTGTTTTTGAGAGGTGTGAATGATGGGAGCATAGAGGCCCTTGACCTTATGGCAGGGGGAGACATTACTCAGAAGACATGAGAGGACATAAAGAACATATGTCTGAACTATTCAAGAGCCACTATCAAGAAAGGAAGATGCTTGAGAGCCTTGCCTCATAAGTCCAATGGTGCAAGGGTGTCCAAAATGGATTTATCCAATCTATTGTCAGATTTCAAGTAGGACATCATTAATGATGTTGCCACTCAGTTGGACATAATGTAGGTAGGGAGAAAGAAGGATGATGTTGATGCAATGTTAGTAGAGTACTATCCACACTATAGGGAAAAGAAAAAGAATTGTTGGTCTAAGTCTGTTGCAAGCTTGGACTCCCAACCAATGCCTACTGAGTTCAAAGCCATTGATGAGAATGGAGAGGTGCTCTACATTGCCTAGCAAAGGCCATGGGCTCAGAGACTAGGTATTCCCCAAGATCCTCTTCAAAATTTTAATAATACTAATGCATGGAAAAATCAACAACATAGTGGATTTAGTGGGTATAATAGTTGGCAGCAGCCTCAGCAAGGTTGGCAACAACCTCAGCAAGGCTAGCAGCTGCATCAACATAATTGGCAACAACCTCAGTAAGGTTTCTAGTAGCATTAGCCAAGATGGCAACAATCTCAACAAGGTTGGTCACAACCTTAGCAACCTTGGCAGCAGCCCCAGCAGGGGTGGCAACAACCACACAATTGGATGAACCAATCCAACCAGCCAACTTTGATGCCACCACCTTAGCAGCCAACTTTGATGCCTCCTCCTATAGCCAATACTACTTCCCCTAAGTAGACTTAATTTCTTTCTCAGCCTAATCCGAATCCCAACAATGCTAAACCAACAACGCAGTAGCAGAGCTATGCAATTTCCCTGAATAATATCCATTTAAGATCTGGCACAACTCTTCCTCCTCCACAACAACCTATTATTACCAAGTTGAGGATGCCTCAGTAGAACCAACTGAGGTACCAGTCCAACCTATTGTTCATACTGCTCCTACAACACAAGAACCCCCATTTCCTCATAGGTTGGAGGAACAATTTAAGCCAATGGAAAATCAAGCAGTGCTGGATTTGCTTGCCCAACTAAAGAAAATGAGAGTAAAGATTATCTTGCTATATGCCATAAAGGAAGTACCTGCATATACTAAAACCATCAAGGAAGCTTGTATGAAGCAGACTGGGAGGAAGAAAAAGGATCCCAAAACCATACATGTCCTAGGCTAGTTGTCTGATCGAATGTTGGAGAAATTGATAGTTCCCAAGTATTTTGATCCTTTTAGCCCTATGGTTATGGTCACTATTCAAGGAATGCAAGTCCAAAATGCTCTAGTTGACTTACGTGCATCCATAAATGTCATGACCAAGGAAGTAATGTCTCAGTTACATATCATCAGTCTTAGGGAAACCCCAACTATCCTTCAGCTTGCTGATAGTTCCACCATTACACCTGATGGGATGGTACAGGATGTAATAGTCACCTTGAATTATTGGGAATATCTGATTGACTTTGTTGTCCTTTCTCCAAAGGCTAACATGGGAGGATATCCAATAATTCTAGGCAGGCCTTAGCTAGCTACTATAGATGCCTATATAGCTTGTTGGTAAGGGAAAATGACTATATCCAATGGAATCAACACTAAAAATTTGACTTTGTATTCCCGAGCTCAACCTCTATTGTAAGATGACCAGATAATCTGGCCAGATTTGGATGATACTGAACCTGAGCTTAATTCCATTCGTCAATTAATGATGATATCCAGGGAACCTTTTGTAGCTTCTAGGAAGGAAGATGAAATAATTTCCTCCATTATTTTGAATGAGTATGGGGTGCAATCCCAAGTGTGTTCCTAAGAGGACTGTGTCCTTGACACCTTGTTACCACGTATTGATGCCCTACAGTATTCAGAAAATTCAAAATTTCTTCATACATTACTACCTCATGAAATGGAGTCTTCCCCAATTGCTCAGTTGTCCATGGTAGAAAAGGTCACTAAGCTAGAGGTTAGCTCAGGGTGGGAGTTAAATGTAAATAGTGCCTTAACTCTCTCTCAGTAGATAGATGTCATGCAGCTTCTAAAAGAACATCAATCAGTCTTTGCTTGCGATTATACTAACATGAAAGGTCTAGACCCTAAGCTCCGCACTCACAAAATTTATATCAGCCCTAATTTCAGACCTATTCACCAACCTCAGTGAAGGGTAAACCTAGCTCTAAGGGATATAGTAAGGAATGAGCTACAGAAGTTACTAAATGTTGGATTCATCTATCCCATTTTTGATAGTCAGTGGGTCTCCCCTCTTGTCATAGTGCCTAAAATAGGAGGAAAGTAGAGAGTTTGTGTTGCCTATAGAGAGCTTAACACATCCACTAAGAAAGACCACTTTCCATTGCCATTCATAGATCAAGTCATTGATAACTTAGCTGGAAAAAAATACTTCTATTTTCTGGATGGATTCAATGGTTATAATTAGATACAAATTGCCCCTAAGGATCAAGAGAAAAGGACATTCACCTGCCCATGGGGTACATTTTCTTATTCAGTGCTGCCTTTTGGGTTGTGTAATGCTCTTGCTACCTTCCACCGAGCTATGATCAGTATATTCTCAGATATCTCTAATGATTTCATGGAGATTTACATGCACAACTTTACCACCTATGGGCATACTTTTGATGAAGCCAAGGAAAATTTGGAGAAATTTCTTCAGAGATATCATGATTATAACCTCTCTCTTAATAGTGAAAACTGCTTCATGATGATGGAAAAATGGGTTACTTTAGGACATTTCATTTCTTCAAAAGGTATTCAAGTGGACCCTGCCAAGATTGAAGTAATCAACACATTACCTACTCTAGCAAAACAAAAAGATGTGTGAAGTTTTCTTGGACATGCCAGGTATTATAGAAGGTTTATAAAGGATTTTAGTCAGCTTGAAGCACCACTATATAACTTGCTCAAAAAGGATGCTAAATTTTCTTGGGATTCTGAGTGTGCAAAGTCTTTCCTATAGCTTAAAGAAGTTCTCACTACAACACCAGTGTTGAGAGGACCTAATTGGGGCTTACCTTTTCACATCCATACTGATGCCTCAGACTATGCTATTGGAGTTGTGCTTGGCCAGAAGGTGGACTCTATTGAGCATGCAATTTATTTTATCAGTAAGAATTTACATGGTGCTGAGTTTGACTATACTGTCACTGAAAAAGAACTTGCAGTCATTTATGCCCTGAATAAATTTAGACACTACATTACTGGATATGAGATCTATGTGCATACCGACCATTTTTCTATTAAGTATCTCATGAACAAGCCTACAATCTCTGGTAGATTGGCTCGCTGGTTGCTGCTTATGCAAGAGTTTGACATTACCATCATAGATAAACTCGGTAAAACTAATGTGGTAGCTGATTTTCTTTCTAGGTTGCATGGACCTGATGAGCCTATAGCAATTGATGACAGTTTTCTTGATGAACATCTTTTCTTGTTGACTGCACACAATCCTTGGTATGTCAATATTGCCAATTATCTCACAACTGGTAAGACACCAGCTCATTTCTCTACTAAAGAAAGAAGGTTGTTACCTGAAAAGAGCTTTAATTATTAATGGATTTCTGGATTCATATTTTATACTGGTCCTAACCAAGTAACTAGAAGATTAATTCAAGAGGATGGAACCTATGATATCCTCAAGGCATGTCATGATGAACCTTGCAGTGGACATTTTGCTGCCAAAAGAACAGCATTGATGATTTTGACTACAGGTTATTATTGGCCTAGTCTCCACGAGGATGCTGCCCAGTACTCCAAAAATTGTGACAAATGCCAATGCATGGGATGGCCTACAAAGATAGATGAAATGCCCCTATAGCCACAGGTAGTTTTTGCACCCTTTAACAAATGGGGGATTGACTTTGTTGGTCCTATTGAGCCCTCTTCCCAAGGTAAATCTTATATCCTTGTTTGCACTGACTATGTTACAAAATGGGCTGAGACTAAGCCTATGAAACACCCTAGGGATAACAATGTTGCAAAGTTCCTTTATGAATTCATCTTCACTAGATTTGGAGTACCAAGGGAGATTTAATCTGATCAAGGTCCTCAGTTTACTTCCAATTTGATTGCTTCTCTAATGGAGGAATACAACATCAGGCATGGTAAATCTTCACCCTATCACCCCCAAGCTAATGGGCAGGTGGAAGTTACCAATCAGGAGTTGGAATCTATTCTCACTAAAATAGTAGCCATTCATAAGAAAGATTGGGCTATCTGACTTCCTGAAGCACTTTGGGCATACCGAACTACATGGAAGTCTACAACCAGTTTCACACCATTTGAGCTTGTCTATGGTCAGTCTGCAGTCATGCCTATTGAATTCAAACATAATACACTTAAGAAAGCTCTTGATCTTGGGATGGATCTCACTACAGCACAACAAGATATGATTTTGAGTTTGAATGGCCTTGATGAGTGGAGAAAATCTATCCTGCATAATACTGAATTAATCCAAACTCAACACAAGCAATGGCATGACAAGTTTGTCAAGGACAAAGTGTTCTCAATTGGAGACTGGGCACTCCTATATGACTCTCAGTACCAGCATAACTAGGGAAATTCCAAACCAGATGGCTTGGCCCATATGAGATAATTACAGTCTTTCCAAATGGTGCAGTTCAGCTCTCCATAGTTGATCCAATACATTTCAAACTGCTAGTCAATGGTCACAGATTGAAGTTGTATCACAAATCCTAGAACAAGGATGAGTTCTTGTAGAAATTCTCTTCCATCATTGGTGAGACCCTTCCTATAGCCACTCTTAATGAGCTTTATGCTCATTTTCCTTCCTCACTCTAAAACAGTCTTTTCACCTTCATAATAAACACTTTCTTCAAGAAAAGTCACTTCTCCATAGTAAATTTCCACTTCATTTATAGTCTACCATCCATCCACCTCATATTTTTCTTTCATTCATGGATAATTAACAACTACCACCTCACAGTACTTTAGGTTAGCACACAATTCAAGGTATGCCACTTTAATTTATTTTCCTCTTAATTTTAGCATATGCCTTGTCATTCTTGCAAGTGAGCGCCCACTTCCAATATCTTCAGCTGGGGGGGGGGGAAGTTTATTAGTTTTTTGTCATTATGTTTATGCAATCTTTATATTTATTCTTTTCTCCTATTGTACTTGTATTTTTCTACCATGATTAGACACTTTTGAAAATCATTATGTTGTGTGTTATCTTTCACATGTATAAAACCAAGGTGGCAAGTTATGTTGAGTATGAGTTCTGCGGAGTGTACTTATGAGTAATTATGAAATGATAACACAGTAATTTTCATTTATGTTACTCATAAGCTCATTTCTTGAGCTTCTTTGCTAGAAATTTCCAAATTTGAATCATCCTGCAACCTGCCTTTTCAAGCTTTCTTGTTCAAAATTCTGGTTGTCTGTTTTATTTCCTGTAACTTTGTTTGGGTATCTCAAAAAAAAGACAATGGGTGGTGACCTCATCAGAAGAGAGCCTACTATGCATGGTGTTTTTCTCAAAGACCAGTATTGTAGGCCATATTTCTAGGCAAGGGGTTGGATGGATTATGTCCAAAAATTAACTAGCTGGGATGACGAGGTTGCACTTTAGTTTCTTAGCTCCTTGAAAGAAGGAGTGGCTACGGTTAAAGGACTGAAGGTCCCATTTTCTTAGTCAATTTTGGAAGAGGTCATGAGATTACCACTTGAGGGTGAGGAATTTGCAGAGAATCTTGACCCAACTACTTCTAGAGCTCAATTCACTCTTCATATAGATCCCCCACTTGAAGTGGATAGAAAACAAGGTACATTTTGGTTATCTCTTCCTAAGCCATTTAAACAATGTGTGGTTTATATCATTAGGTATTTCACTTGCAAAGGGAGGCATTCATTTCTACATGTTGTTCACTTTAAATTCTTGAGTTGTTTGAGACATGATAACAGGCCTATCAATGTCCCTAGTTTTGTGTTTGGTATTCTGTCAAAACAAGTCGTTCTAGTCCAAGAGGGTAAATGAAATTATATCTCTCACCACTGTCTAATCAAGTTGATAGTGGAAAAACCCTTAAGAGAATAGTCCAATATTTCCTGGGAGGAATTTTTTCTACACGGGTTTAAGGAGTCTACCCCTGAACCAATTGGGCATAGAATGGGACAAAGCGTTAAAACTGCTAAAGGGGTTAGGAATTTTTTTATTGAAATAGGACAGTGTTCTTTGTCCAAGAAGAAATCTAGGGTTAGGACCCCTAATTCCCCTAATTCCCCTAATTCCACTAATTCTTCTACTTCAAGATCAACTCATAAAGAAGAATCAGAGACTCTTACAAAAAAAGGTTGAAGTTTCTCCTGCAGTAGAAATGATTTCCCCAAAGGATAAGAAAAAGAAAATTAACACTAGTACTAGTCAATGGGCTAAGGCATCTCTTGCAACCATGAGCACATCTAGAAAAAGAAAATCTCTAGAAAAGATGGAGGAAACTCTGTTAAGGAGAAGTGCTAGGAAGAGGTCAAAAAAAACTGAGGAGATTCCAGTTAATGAGCCAAATGTAACACATTTTCTGGGCAGAAGGAAGAAGAGGATGAAAACACTCAACAAGAGGATGAAAACATTCAGCAAGAAGCTGAATTATAGCCTGAAACTTCTTAGCAGGAAGGATAATGGACTGAGATTATGGAATAGGATACATTTGAGGAATGTGCTAATGTTAAAACAGAGTAGGTTCCTGATAAGCCAATAAATGCAAAAGTCATCATAATCGGAGATGAATCCATCTCGAAAGAGCAAGCTTATGTGTTTTGAAGGAGAGGATCAGCCTCTGGGAATTTTTAGGAAGATGATTCAGAAAGTGATGATTCTGATAGTTACATCAGGGAAGTAGATGAAACATCATTCTCTCCTACACTAGAGTCTCCTACAGCAGAAAGGGACCCTTATGAAGAAAATCTAGATATTGACATAGACCTTGTCAATAAGGTTGTAGAGAAAATTTTGAATGAAGGGTTAGATACATTAGCTTCAGTGGCTCAACAATGCTCTAACACTAAGAGGGCTATGATCATCTAGACATATCCTTTGAAGAGGACAAATGCTAATAATGGTAAGTCATATGTTCCTCCAGTAGCAAACAATTCTAGCCCTAGTTCAATAATAGGTCAATCTAGTTCAAATTCTTTGTTGTCTATTATCTTCCAATTGTCTAAGCAATTAAATACTGAGAGAGAGAGAGAGTAGTGGAAAGAACAACACAAAGAACTAAATAGGGTAGTGGACCATCATTATCAAGAAACACTTGTTCAGGAGGAAAAGATAGAACAATTAAGTGAGAAACTTGACAAAATTACATCTTTAATTCCTGACCTGATGGGTTGTAGATCTCCATCACCTGTCTATGCCCTATTTTTGAAGGAACAATTGTTAAACTATCAAATGACCTGTATTATGCAGGATGAGTCTTCCTCATTACAAGAGCCTACCCAGTTTTCTCAAGCATTCCATAACTCTCCTGTAGCCATTCAAAATCTATTATGTGAACTTTATCTTCACAACCTAGCAGTCCCTAATGACCGAGTTTGGAATCCCTTTCTTTATGTTGGGGATATTCAACTCAGAGCCCTCATGTCCTGGGTATAGAATGAAATTAGTTGGGACACTCAAGCTAAGGTGTATAGGGATTTGGAGTCAGACATTCCCCTATTTCTAAGGCCTTAAGCCAAAGATCCTCAAACTTACTACTATAATTGGTTAATGATAGTCCCCTCTGACTTAGGTAGCAAGATCATTTATCCAATGAGAAATGAAGCATTTAATGCATATGAGTAGATGATGGATTATGAACTGCTTGAGGCTAGAAATTCCATTTAGTGGTGTTGGAAAAGTTTATCTAGGGAGATGAGAAATAAATAACCACATTCACCTCTAAATTTTGCTATGGAAATATAGCACACCCCTTAGTAGATTACATTGGGAAGACAAAGAGAAAGTTTTTGGATTCCATTAACCTTTTAGCCTCCATTATTAATGTCTCCTTTACTTGCAAACTTAGAAAATCTGGACAGTTTTGATATTTAGAGGGAAAAGGATAGATGGAAGAAACACAGGGAAAAAAAGGGATTCTACTGGAGCCATGCAGAGGGAGGTACTAGATAGAGAACAACAACTGACTGCAGATTGAGAGCCATGTTAAAGAATTTATTTGCTAGAGGATCAACAAATAGTTAAGCTGGGGGGAATGATGAGTCAATATTATGGAATGTTTTGTTTATGATTTTCTAAGTTCAGACTTGAATATATTATGGTTTTTCATGAACATTATACAGTCTTTTATGTTTCTAAGCTTTAGCTATATGTATATTTGATACTTATGAAACTTAAAGACAAGATATATATATATATATATATATATATATATATATATATATATATATATATATATATATATATATATATATATATGGATTAATGAATGTTATGATAAAATCTGGTATCTTTCGTCTCTAGCTTTAATGGGTAGATCTCGTGCAGCCATATGACAAGGCTACGTTAAAATAGGAAAACTTATTATAATCTCTACCTTGGATTCATGTTTTGGATTTTGTTATGTTAACCTTTTATAGGAAGAATAAGTTAGCAAGGAGCATGGACTCAAGGATGAGTGGGTCTTTTAAGGTGGATAACTATTTTAGAATTTCATCATAGCTCCACTCCTTCCATCACTTTGTGGTTGCTGATTCAATCCAAGTCAATCTAGTTGCTAGCGTTCCTATATTATCAAAGCACTAAATATGTCTTATCTTCTTGCATGAATGATGTTGTCATTCCTATAACTGAAGTTTTTATGATATTTAATGAAGGATCTAGTTTTTAGGAGTTCTATTTTTCTTAGTTGCTTTTAAATAAGCTGGAACTATTGATTCAAGGCTAGTTAGACATTTTGAGAATTTCATACTGTAATCTAGCAATAGAGTAAAAATACTTTGATATCGTATATTGTACTTATGTTTTTTTGAATGAATATATGGTAGTTCTTCATTTCAATCTTTGAGTTATAATTCATTCATACTTCCATGAGGGCCCACATGGGAGATGAATTCCTTGTTCATGTTTAAGTAGAATTTAGTTAAATTTCTTCAAAGTTGTTAAGTACTGTTGCTCCTCCAGCCACTAGTAGTAGAACCATTGACTATTTCCTATAGCATAGGTTTACTTCCCAAGCATTATCTATTTACTATTAAGTTTATTTCCTTCAAGATGAGGTTAATCAGTACTTTTAGTTTCTAGTATCAATCTCCTGTAGCAACAACTTTTACTTTAGTAGTGATGACTATTCAGAAGAACTAAAGCATAAACTTTGCAGCCATCATCTCAAGTTCACATTCTCGGATTGATACAATTAATGAAGTCTAGCATGATGTTCTAAGTAGATACATGATGATTTTCAACAATAAATCATTGTTAAAGGATGTCCAATCCTTGAGTTACTAGGATATTATTCTAACCAGTCATTTTTGTTGCCGCTGCCGGGGATGGTGTCAATTTAGTTTGACCCAGAAATCATTAAGTTAGTTTTCATTCTGCATAATTTTTTATGGATAGGTGTAGGAACCATCTTGGGTGATTCCTACCTAACCTTAATTAGGAAGAACCATCTGAGGTTTTAGATCTAATGTTTGAGGAACCCCAATTAGAAATCCCACAATAAGAAGAACCATTTGAGAACGTATTTGTTGATTATTTTGATCACTTGCCTTCACCACCATCATCTAAGGAGTCTTACCATTTAAATTCCCTCTTTTCTTGCCTTGAATATCTAGATAACGCAATGGTTCATCCTACTTTCCCTTTTCCTATTCCTACTCAGCAAGGTAGCCAAAATCTAAAGAACATTCTTGCAGATGCACTTCCTAAATTCTATGGACTCATCACAGAGGATCTAGAGACCTTCCTCTTTGAATTTGATGTCCTCTGTAGAAGCTATGATGACACCACTAATGGCCATAAGCTCAAATTATTTCCTTCCACCTTAAAGGAGGCTTCTCTATTGTGGTTTATGAGTTTGGGTGCTGATGCTATAGCAGATTGGAATTCAATGTGCACCATGTTTCTTGAGAAGTATAAAGATTATTGTAGAGGAGGAGACTTAAAGGGAGATACCATAATTAAAAAGTCACAGAAGGAAGATGAAACTCTGGATGACTATGTCTTGAGGTTTATGTTCAACCTGCAGCGTAATACACAACATGCGCTGAATGAAGAGTCTCAAAAGCATCTAATTTTGAGAGGTGTGAATGATGGGACCATAGAGGCCCTTGACCTTATGGTAGGGGGAGACATTACTCAGAAGACATGGGAGGACATAAAGAACATATGTCTGAACTATTCAAGAGTCACTGTCAAGAAAGGAAGAGGCTTGAGAGCCTTGCCTCATAAGTCCAATGGTGCAAGGGTGTCCAAAATTGATTTATCCAATCTATTGTTAGATTTCAAGCAGGACATCATTGTTGATGTCACCACTTAGTTGAACACAATGTAGGCAAGGAGAAAGAAGGATGAAGCTGATGCAATGTTAGCAGAGTATTGTCCACACTATAGGGAAAAGAAAAAGAATTGTTGGTGTAAGTCTGTTGCAAGCTTGGAGTCCCAACCAATGCTTATCAAGTTCAAAGTCATTGATGAGAATGAAGAGGTGCTCTACATTTCCCAGTGAAGGCCATTGGCTCAGAGACTAGGTATTCCCCAAGATCCTCTTCAAAATTTTAATAATACTAATGCATGGCAAAATCAACAACATAGTGGATTTAGTGGGTATAATAGTTGGCAGTAGCCTTAGCAAGGTTGGAAACAACCTCAAAAATGCTAGCAGCAACATCAAGAAAATTGGAAACAACCTCAGCAAGGTTGGCAAGAACCTTAGCAGGGTTGCCAGTAGCATTAGCCAGGATGGCAACAATCTCAACAGGGTTGGTCACAACCTCAGCAACCTTAGCAGCAACCCCAGTAGAGTTGGCAACAACTAGACAATTGGATGAACCAATCCAACTAGCTAGCTTTGATGCTACCACCTCAGTAGCTAGCTTTGATGTCTCCTCCTACAGCCAATACTACTTCCCCTAAGCAGACTTAATTTCCTACTTAGCCTACTCTGAATCCCAACAATGCAACAACATAGCTATGCAATTTATCTGAATAATATCTATTTAAGATCTAGCACAACTCTTCCTCCTCCACAATAGCCTATTATTACCAAATTTGAGGATGCCTCTGCAGAACCAACTAAGGTACTAGTCCAACCTGCTATTCTTGCTGCTCCTACAGCACAAGAACTCCCATTTTTTCATTGATTGGAGGAACAAGTTAAGCCAGTGGAAAATCAAGAAGTGTTGGATTTTCTTGCCCAACTAAAGAAAATGATAGTAAAGATTCCTCTACTATATGCCATAAAAGAAGTACCTGCATATACTAAAGCCATCAAGGAAGCTTGTATGAAGTAGCCTGGGAGGAAGAAAAAGGATCCCAAAACCATACATGTCCTAGGCCAGTTATCTAATCTAATGTTGGAGAAATTGACAATTCCCAAGTATTTTGATTCTGGTAGCCTTGTGGTTACAATCACTATTCAAGGAATGCAAGTTGAAAATGCTCTTGTTGACTTAGGTGCATCCATAAATGTCATGAACAAGGAAGTAATGTCTTAGTTACATATCATCGGTCTTAGGGAAACCCCAACCATCCTTTAGCTTCCTGATAGTTCCACCATTACACCTAATGGGATGGTAGAGGATGTAATAGTCACCTTGAATTCTTGGGAATGTCTAATTGACTTTGTTGTCATTTCTCTGAAGGCTAACATGGGAGGATATCCAATAATTCTAGGCAGGCCTTGGCTAGCTACTTCAGATGCCTATATAGCTTGTCGGTAAGGGAAAATGACTATATCCAATGGAGTCAACACTAAAAATCTGACTTTGTATTCCCTAGCTCAACCTCTATTGCAAGATGACCAAATAATCTAGCCAGATTTGGATGATACTGAACTTGAGGTTAATTCTATTCATCAATTAATGATGATATCTATGGAACCTTTTGTAGCTTCTAGGGAGGAAGATGAAATAATTTCTTCCATTATTTTGAATGAGTATGGGGTGCAATCCCAAGTGTGTTCCCAAGAGGACTGTATCCTTGACACCTTGTTACCACCTATTGATGCCCTACAGTATTCAGAAACTTCAAAATTTCTTCATACATTACTGCCTCATGAAATGGAATCTTCTCCAATTGCTCAGCTATCCATGGTAGAAAAGGTCACTAAGCTATAGGTTAGCTCAGAGCGGGAGTTAAATGTATGCAGTTCCTTAACTCTCTCTCAGCAAGTAGATGTCCCGCAGCTTCTAAAAGAACATCAATTGGCCTTTTCTTGGGATTATACTAACATGAAAGGTCTAGACCCTAAGCTCTACACTCACAAAATTTATATTAGCCTTGATTTTAGACCTATTTTCCAACCTCAGTGAAGGGTAAATCCAACTCTAAGGGATATAGTAAGGAATGAGCTACAGAAGTTACTAAATGTTGGATTCATCTATCCCATTTATGATAGTGAGTGGGTCTCTCCTCTTGTCATAGTGCCTAAAAAAGGAGGAAAGTGGAGAGTTTGTGTTGACTATAGAGAGCTTAACACATCCATTAAGAAGGACCACTTTCCATTGTCGTTCATAGATCAAGTCCTTGATAACTTAGCTAGAAAGAAATACTTCTCTTTTCTGGATGGATTCAGTGGTTATAATCAGATACAAATTGCCCCTAAGGATCAGGAGAAGACAACATTCCCCTACCCATGGGGTACATTTTCCTATTCACTACTGCCGTTTGGTTTGTGTAATGCCCCTGCTACCTTCCACCGAGCTATGATTAGTATATTCTTAGATATCTCTACTGATTGCATGGAAATTTACATGGATGACTTTACCACCTATGGGCATACTTTTGATGAAGCGAAGGAAAATTTGGAGAAAGTTCTTCAGAGATGTTGTGATTATAACTTCTCTCTTAATAGTGAAAAATGCTTCATGATGATGGAAGAAGGGGTTGTCTTAGGACATTTCATTTCTTTAAAAGGTATTCAAGTGGACCCTGCCAAGATTGAAGTAATCAGCACATTACCTACTCTAGCAAAACAAAAAGATGTGCGAAGTTTTCTTGGACAGGTCGGGTATTATAGAAGGTTTATAAAGGATTTTAGTTAGCGTGCAACACCACTGTATAACTTTCTCAAGAAGGATGTTGAATTTGCTTAGGATTCTAAGTGTGCAAAGTCTTTCCTGCAGCTTAAAGAAGTTCTCACTACAACACCAGTGTTGAGAGGACCTAATTGGGGCTTACCTTTTCACATTCATACTAATGCCTCAGACTATGCTATTGGAGTTGTGCTTGGCCAGAAGGTGGACTCTATTGAGCATGCAATTTATTTTATTAGTAAGAATTTACAAGGTGCTGAGTTTAACTATACTGTCACTGAAAAAGAACTTGCAGTCATTTATGCCCTGAATAAATTCAGACACTATATTACTAGATATGAGATCTATGTGCATACCGACCATTCTGCTATTAAGTATCGCATGAACAATCCTACAATCTTTGGTAGATTGGCTCGTTGGTTGCTGCTTATGTAAGAGTTTGACATTAACATCATAGATAAACCTGGTAAAACCAATGTGGTAGCTGATTTTCTTTCTAGGTTGCATGTACCTGATGATCCTATAGCAATTGATGACATTTTTCCTGATGAACATCTTTTCTTGCTGACTACACACAATCCTTAGTATGCCAATATTGCCAATTATCTCACAACTAGTAAGACTCTAGCTCATTTCTCTACTAAAGAAAGAAGGTTGTTAACTGAAAAGAGCTTTAATTATTCATGGATTTTTGGATTCATGTTTTATACTGGTCCTGACCAAGTAACTAGAAGATCCATTTGAGAGGATGAAACCTATGATATCCTCAAGGCATGTCATGATGAACCTTGCAGTGGACATTTTTTTGCCAAAAGAATGATGCAGGGCAGGGATGGAGGATCCAATTAAGGACAATCCAAACAAGTAGCAAAACACCACAATCTAGAATTACACAAGAATATATTTTCAACTGAATTTCATTCAACATGCCCGACTGTAAGGCCTTTCAGGTTAGGGCCAAATACAATAAAAAGTATCTCTTCTATCCCTTAGCTAGTTCAGTTCTAAAACAAATCAGCAACTAATGGAAACACTAAGGCAGATCTAAACTTGAGCTCGCAAGCCTCCAAGCAATCTCCTTGTCTCCAAGCATGCAAACCACTAGCTCTACTGTTACAATATCAGATAAATAATCTAATCTTCAAGATCTCTCAAGATCCAATTATGATACTAATCTCCTACTAATAATCTACCATCCAAATTTCTACCAAACATCTACCCAAGCCCTCAATATATAGCCAGCTAAGCCACAAGTCAGCCAGTCAGGCTTTAATTACATTATAGGTCCAGTCTGGAAGATTTAAACCAAAACTAATGCTAGAATGAATATAAATTGATGCACATTTGGATTTAGGTCCTCACATGACCCAATAAATTTCCTTTAAGGTTGAAAGATCCAATTTGATCACACAGAACATCGTAAGAAGAAACACCACATGTTTTACCCAAAAACTGGCAAAAAATAGGTCCTGAGGAAAAATGGCCATAAATTTTGACTCAGAATGAATTAGGAGTTGCACCTTTGGGAAATGATATTAATTTATGTCCTCTTAAATTAATTAAGAGAACAAAGAATTATTCCATGTATATCAAGGTCTCCAACATGAACAATCAGCACCAAAACTACAGTAACAGCTCGGACCCAAAACTGGCAGAAAATAGGTCCCGTGCCAAAATGGCCATAAATTTTGACTCATAATGAATTAGAAGATGTTACCTTGGGGAATGATATTAAATTAGGTCCTCTTTAAGTCCCTAAGTGCGCAAGGTCTGATTTATTAAGGATCAACATCTCCACTATGAGCAATCAGCCTCAAAAATGTAGGAAAATACTACTCCGATAGCAAGGAAAACAACTCTAACTTTCAAAAAGTCCATCCAATATTCATGAAGCCTTAGGAGAAGGTTCCCAAATAGGTCCTCAAAATAATGTAAGCTTCACACAAAATGAAACTATCAAATACAACAATTACAAAGAAAACAACAACAAACAGGTATAGAAATCAGGAAATGTTTTTGGTGATGCAAGATCGCTCCAAGACCCAAGATGCTCCTGCATTAGACACCTCAGGTTACAAAAGATGTTCTTAATGGCTGGAAGGACATCTTCCGGGATTCAACACATAAACTCCAAAATGGTTCTTCACATACATGTCCTCCAAGTCTTCACTTTGCATACTCTTCCACTTCTGCTTTCTTTGCCTCTTCAAGTCCTTCCTTGACAACACACAGGCTTGTTCTCCATACTGATCTCCAATTCTTTCTAGATTTGACAACCCAATGTGGCTACCAAAACTCAAGTTCCTCCTACCAAATTTTGTATCTAGAAAGGGCATCAGGGAAAACTTCTTGTCATCCTTCTTAACAGTAAAAACATTCTTGACACAGTCATGTATAGCCTTGCAATCATACTGCCAAGGTCTACCGAGAAACATATGACAACTACTCATGTTCACAATATCACACAACACTTGATCCTTATACTAGCCAATTTGAAAATCAACAAGACACTACTCCCTTACTTCTAGAGCATGAACATCTTGCAACCAGCCAATACTATAAGGATAAGGGTGCTTCGTTCTCTTCAAACCAAGTTTTTGAACCATGTCCTCAGCAACAAGGTTATCAGTACTACCACTATCCACAATTACATCACAAAGTTTACCTCCTGACTTGCACCAAGTCCTGAACAAGTTACTCCTTTGACAAGGTTCTACCTTAGTACCAAGTAATGCTCTCTGAATCAGCAAGTTCTCAGATCCTATCTCAGGTTCATTCAATATGCTTTCATTCACCATAGCATTCCTATGATCACCAAACTTCTTTTGTGTACACTCAAAAGCTCTATGTCCTTCTCCACCACAATTATAACAAGTACCCTTAAAAATAATCCTACCTATCTTCTTTTTCAATTCCATAGTTTTATGTTCATCTTCAGCATTAGGTTTATGCTTCACTAAGTGATCAATCTTCTCCTTTCCTTGAGGGTTTCCATGTTGTCTCCTTTTCAACTTATCTTCTACCTTCAGAGCATACTGATAAGCATCCTCAATTGAATCAATCTTCATCATACCAATCTCATCCTAAATATTGAATCTCAGACTATTTACATACCGAGCTACCTTTTCCTTACCAAGTTCTTTGTGCCCAGACCTAATAGTAAGTTTTTAGAACTCCTCAGTATAGTCTTCAATAGTCAAATCTTTTTACTTTAGATTCTACAACTTCTTAAACAAGTCAAGCTCATAATCAAAAGGTATGAACTTAGCCTTCAACTTAGTCACCATCAACCTCCACTAATTGATCTTCATTTCAGCTTCATCTTCTCTATCTCTTTGTAATTCTTTCCACCAAAGAGTAGCATGACCTTTCAACTTAGTTTGTGCCAGCCTCACTCTAAGAGGATCTTCAATTTCTTCAAGCTCAAAGAAGTCTTCTAACTCACCAATCCAATCAACTAGAATCTCAGGTTTCAAAGTACCAAAGAAGTTAGAAACTTCCATTCGGTAGTTATTACTTAATTGAGCTCTAGATCTATGCAACCAACTAGCTCTATCTTCACCAGATCTATCCCTCTGGTCATCACCACTAGATCTAGTAGCTTCAAAGTCTTCAGTAGCTTCCTCATAACCATCATCAATACCTAGATTCCTTTGCATACTAGCAACAGTCCTCACAATCTCAAAATTCATGTCATTCTTCATTAATTCCATCTCAGATCTGAAATCTGATTTCACCTTCTCTATAATCTTTGATTCCACAGCATCACAAAGATCTACAATTTCTCTAGGATCCAATCTTCTTGGAGGCATCCTCAAAGATTCAAATCCAAAGCAACAATTCACCAACAAGGTCCTAGTGTAAACTACCTCAACTATTTCACACACTCAAGATCTTCAAGCTCTGATACCACTTGACACAGGGCAGGGATGGAGGATCCAATTAAGGACAATCCAAACAAGCAGCAAAATACCAAAATGCAAAATTACACAACAAGAATATATTTTCAACTGAATTTCATTCAACATGCCCGGCTGTAAGGCCTTTTGGGTTAGGGCCAAATAAAATCAAAAGTATCTTTTCTATCCCTTAGCTAGTTTAGTTCTGAAACAAATCAGCAACTAATGGAAACACTAAGGTAGATCTAAACTTGATCTCGCAAGCCTCCAAGCAATCTCCTTGTCTCCAAGCATGCAAACCACTAGCTCTGATGTTACAATATCAGATAAACAATCTAATCTTCAAGATCTCTCAAGATAAAATTATGATTCTAATCTCCTACTACCAATCTACCATCCAAATTTCTACCAAACATCTACCCAAGCCCTCAATATATAGCCAGCTAAGCCACAAGTTGGCCAGTTGGGCTTTAATTACATTATAGGTCCAGTCTGGAAGATTTAAACCAAAACTAATGCTAGAATGAATATAAATTGATCCATCTTTGGATTTAGGTCCTCACATGACCCAATAACATGCCTTTAAGATTGCAAGATCCAATTTGATCACACAGAACATCGCAAGAAGAAACACCACATGTCTTACCTGAAAACTAGCAGAAAATAGGTCCTGATGCAAAATGGTCATAACTTTTGACTCATAATGAATTAGGAGTTACGCCTTTGGGAAATGATATTAATTTAGGTCTTCTTAATTTAATTAAGAGAGAAAATAATTATTCCATGTATATCAGGGTCTCCAAGATGAACAATCAGCACTAAAACTGCAGTAACGGCTCAGACCCAAAACTGGCAGAAAATAGGTCCTGTGCCAAATTGGCCATAACTTTTGACTCATAATGAATTAGAAGATTATCCCTTGGGGAATGATATTAAATTATGTCCTCTTTAGGTCCCTAAGTGATAAAGGTCTGATTCATTAAGGATCAACATCCCCACTATGCGCAATCAGCCCCAAAACTGTAGGAAAATACTACTCCGACAGCAAGGAAAACAACTCTAACTTTCAAACTATCCATCTAATCTTTATAAAAACTTAGGAGAAGGTTCCCAAATAGGTACTGAAATATGAAACCATCAAATAAAACAATTACAAAGAAAATAACAGCAAACAGGTACAGAAATCAGGAAATGTTTTTGGTGATGCAAGATTGCTCCAAGACCCAAGATGCTCCTGCATCAAAGAACAACATTGAAGATGTTGACTATAGGTTATTATTGGCCTAGTCTCCACAAGGATTCTACCCAGTATACCAAAAAGTGTGACAAATGCCAACGCATGAGACGGCCTAAAAAGATAGATGAAATGCCCTTGCAGCCACAAGTAGTTGTTAAGTATTGTTGCTCCTACAGCCACTGGTAGCAAAGCCGTTAACTATTTCCTATAGCATAGGTTTACTTCCCAAGCATTATCTATTTACTGTTAAGTTTATTTCCTTCAAGATGAGGTTAATGAGTAGTTTCAGTTTCTAGTATAAATCTCCTGTAGCAATAGCTTTTACTTTAGTAGTGATGACTATTGAGAAGAACTAAAGCATAAACTTTGTAGCCATCATCTCAAATTCACATTCCTAGATTGATACATTTAATGAAGTCTAGCATGATGTTCTAAGTAGATACATGATAATTTTCTAAGTAGATACATGATGATTTTCTATGTACATACATGATTATTTTCAGCAATAAATCACTGTTAAAGGATGTCCAATTCTTGAGTTACTAGGATATTATTCTAACCAGTCAAAAGATACAATGCATTAGAGATGCTACCTAAGGAAAACATTAGAGATTACAATCAAAGGATTAATGAAGTAGTTACTAGAATTAGGAACAATGGTGGAGAGATTTCAGAAGAAGATATTATGGATAAGTTGATGACTAGTCTTACTCCAGAATATGAAAGGAAGATCAACATCCTTGATGAGACCATGTGGCTTACATCAAATTTCAAGAGAGAGACCTTGATCAGAAAAATCTGAGCTTTTGAGATTTCAAGATTGAAGACTTAACCAAAGAGTGAGATAGCTTTCAAAGCAACAGTTCATGGTAAGAAATCTGCAAACACTTTTGGTAATTTTGATGATAATGATGAAGAGAAAACATTAGATGATTTTATTGCTATGATTTCCAAAAGAGAAAAGAAAGGAAAAGGAAAATATGAAGGTCAATTACCATTTAAGTGCTTTTCATTTAATAAGATTAGTCACTTTGCATCTAAGTGTCCCACTAGAGCTAGAAAATTCAAAAAGGATTACAAGCCAAAATATTCTAAGGAATGCTACTATGCTGGAGATGGAGTTTCAGATGAAGAATCTGGTGAAAAAGAAATTGGATTCATTTTTATTATAGACAAAATGAATAACAAGACAATTCATGAAGATAAGAAAGAGAATCAAGAGCTAGCATTGATTTCGCAAGCTGACATAAGGACAGACTGGATTATAGATAGTGGTTGTTCACATCACATGATAGGTGATAAAGGAAGGTTTGTTCATTTGAACAAATACAATGGTAGTATGGTCAAATTTGGAGACAACACTCCTAAACCAATAGTTGGTAGAGGAGCCATCACTTTGGATGGAAAGAATAGTACTGATGATGTTCTTTATGTTGATGGTTTGAAACATAACCTTCTTAGTATTGGACAGCTACTTGGAAAAGGCTATTAGTTGGAGTTCAGAGATGACAAATGCATCATTAACAACAAAGATGGTGTTATGATTGAATCAGGCACAAAGACAAGAGGTAATGTTTTTCAACTCAATTTTGAAGCAAGTTGTTTTTTTGCTAAAGTTGATGATAGTTGGTTATGGCATAAAAGACTATGTCATATCAATTTTGATAACATAGTAAAGATATGCAATGTTAAGGTAGTAAGAGATCTACCTAGCATAGCAAAGCTAGTTGATACTATATGCAAGGAATGTGTGATGGGGAAGCATGTGAGAAATTCATTCAGGAGCAAGCAGAATTCAGTAGAGAATAAGTTGGATCTAATTCATACAGACCTATGTGGTCTAACTCAAACAAGATCATACTATGGTGAAAGGTATTTCATTTTGTTTGTTGATGATTATACTAGGATGATGTGGGTTGCATTCTTAAAAGATAAGTCAGAAGCTTTTGAGAAATTCAAAATATTCAAAGCTAAGGTTGAGAATGAATCTAGACTAAAGATAAAATGTTTGAGATCAGATAGAGGAGGAGAATTCACCTCTGATAGATTCTATAAATACTGCAAAGAACATGACATAAAGAGACAGTTAAGTGCACCTAGAACCCCTCAGTAGAATGGAATTGTAGAAAGAAGGAATAGGATCATTCTTGATATAGCACACACCATTATGATAGAAGGAAAAGTTGCACACACCTATTGGAGAGATGCGGTCAATATAACAGTCTATACCATCAATAGAAATCAATTAAGGCCTGATGCTGACAAAAAACCATATGAGCTATGGTTTGGTAATGTTCCCACAGTAAAATATTTTAGAATCTTTGGAAGCAAGTACTACATCAAGAGGGATGAAGCAGTAGGAAAGTTTGATGCAAGAAGTGATGAAGGTATTTTTCTTGGTTACTCTACTAAAAGTAAAGCTTATAGATGTTTCAATTTAAGATTGAAAAAATCATTGAAAGTGATCATGTAAAGATTGATGAAAAGTTTATGATTCAAGAAAGATATCATGATTACTCACTCATGATTGAAGAAGAACCTAGACCCTCCACTAGTGAGACAGTTATTGAGGAAATTTTTGACAGTATTGATGTGTTATTCAATGACCCTGAGACAAGTGAAGAAAATACTCCTAAGGCTGATGAGTCAGCATCACCTAAAGTTCCAAAGTTTACATGAAGAAATCATTCGAAGGTAGACATCATCAGAGATCAAAGTGGCAAAGTCTTAAAAAGGTCACAAGCAAAGAACACAGCTAGCAATGCAATGGTATGTTTACTATCCTAGATTGAACCTTTAAGTGTTGAAGATGCTTGTAATGATTTAGATTGGCATGATGCTATGAAAGAAGAGCTTGATTAGATTATTAAGAATGACACCTGGGAACTAGTCCCAAGACCTAGTGATAAGAATGTGATTGGAACAAAGTGGATATTTAGAAACAAGATGAATGAATATGGTATAGTAGTAAGAAACAAAGAAAGATTAGTATGTAAGGGATATGTGCAAAGAGAAGACATTGATTACTTAGACACATTTGCACCTGTGAGTAGATTAGAAGCCATTAAGTTGTTTTTAGCCTATGCTACAATCAAAAACTTCAAAGTTTATCAGATGGATGTGAAGTCAGCATTCCTAAATGGAGATTTGAAAAAAGAAGTATACATTGAGTAGCCATAAGGATTCACCTTATCAAATAGATCTGATATGGTATGCAGATTGAAGAAGGCCCTCTATGGACTTAAGCAAGCCTCTAAACCATGGTATGAGAGACTAGATGGATACTTAACAAAGATTGGATTAAAAAAAGGAGCAACAAATTGTAATCTATTTATTATAGAGACATCTGAAGGTCTATTACTTGTAGCTATATTTGTTGATGACATTATCTTTGGAGGTAATGACAAACTTAGTGCTGAATTTTCTAAGGAGATGCAAATTGAATTTGAGATGAGTATGATTGGTCCTATCAAATACTTTTTGGGACTAAATGTGCAGCAGACAGAAAAATGAATTTTTATGAATCAGTCAAAGTATGTGAAAGAGATACTAAAGAAATTAAAGATGGATGATTGCAAGCTAATAGGAACCCCTATGATCATTGGATGCAAGCTTACTAAAGAAGATGACTCACCAGCAGTAGATATAACATTGTATAAGTCTATGATTGGTAAACTCATATATCTTACTCAAACTAGACCTAATATTTCCAATGCAGTTGGCATAGTTGGAAGATTTGTAGTAGAGCCTAAACAAAGTCACCTCATGGTAGTAAAAAGAATAGTCAGATACTTGTAGGGCACTATAGATTATGGTCTATGGTATCTTAATTTAGAAAATGTTGAGCTTCATGTGTACACTGATGCAGATTGGGTAGGATGTGTTGATGACAGAAAGATTACATCAGGTGGAGCAGTGTTTCTTGGTGATAGACTTGTCACTTGGACAAGAAAGAAACACAATTGTATTTCTCAATCAACAGTAGAAGTAGAGTATGTTGCAGAAGCCTTGAATTATTCTACAATTGTTTGGATCAAGCAGATGATAAAAGATTTTGGTATTCAGATTGATTATCCTATTGTTATTCACCGTGATAACACTAGCACTATCAATATGTCAAAGAACCATGTGATGCATGCAAAGAAAAAGCACATAGAGATCAAGTATCACTTCCTAAGAGAGAAAGTGGTAGACAAAGAAGTCAAGTTGGACTATGTGAGTACTAAAGATCAGTTGGCAGATATATTCACAAAGCCTTTCCCTAAGGATACTTTTGAGTATCTTAGGGAGAAGTTGGGAGTCATTCCCTTCCCTAATTTTTCTTAGAAGAAAGAAGGAAAGGCATCAGTCCTTCGAGACTAGTGGAAGGTTGACTACTCTACCTCAAGAGTAGTACCAATGCTTAAAATAAATGGCATTCTTTGCCATTGATGTCAAAGGAGGAGTATATATAGATTCATGAAAAATAGAAGTAATATACTAAGGGGGAGTAGCAATCAATTATGACAATAGTATAGTTGAGGAAATGGAGACTATTAGAAAATATTGCAGCTGATGGAGGATTCATCTTTGGGGGAGTTTTGAATAGGAAATGGAGAATGTTATAAAAGTAAGGTTCATTTGGATTGGTGGTGGTTTTTCATTCCAATGTTGCCATCAATGCCAAAGGGGGAGATTGTTGGAGATTTGCCAGCAGGCCAGTACTGACTATATGTTTGTCATTGATGACAACATATGGAAAGTAGCATGCATGGAAGTCTTATGTAGTAAGCTTTCAGTATATGTAGCATGGACATGATATCAACATGATATCATAGGTGCAAAGGTTAACTGTTAGTATAGACAATTATATAGCAGCTGGTGTCAGCAGTGTTTCTAATAGAGTAACAGACATTGTTCTATGTATGGTTGTCCATATAGTTATCATGGAGCCTTGTGTGCTTGGATATATGTTGAAGACATGCTATTAATGTTAAGATCAAGGATGCATGATTAGATAATGAACGCAAGTGAAGTTATGTAGTCACTATTCACCAGTAGCAGTTTCTGGTGTTTGTTTAGGAGAGTCGACGGAGATTTTATTGGTTATTGAGTTGTTCCTATCTTGAGGGTATGCACCCTTGGAGTTAAGCTTGGAGAAGTGTTATTGATATTTGGTTAAGAGTGCATACGTTAATTTAGCCTATAGAGAAAGTTCTAGTTGTTTTGGTAGAGCCAATAGAATGTTTATTGGAGTTTGTTATGGCTTCTCTAATATGATTTCAAGGTTGTTCTAACAGGCCGAATTGATTATATCATTTGGAGGAAAGATATTTATAGGTAGTCATTTTTGATTGCTTGAGTGTGGTTCATGGTTGATTAAGTAGAGTAGAGAAGAGTGTGTGAAGTTTTGAGTCATCAGAAGAAGGTCTATGTGACCAAGTACTTGTGGTATTCATTGGAACTAATCCAGACAGTGGGTCAAAGCACAGTTCACCAAGATCCAAATATGGTGTGTATCTATTATTCAGAAGGTTGTAGCCTTCGCCCATTTGACCAGTGAGTTCTTGGACGGTGCATCCTCTCCCCTAACAGGAAAAATTGTAAAAGACTCCTAACAGGGTCCGACCCTTGACCAGGTCTATTGTACTTAATATGTTGTAAAGCTACTCCTAACAGTGTAAACAATCTTCTAACAAAGATCATTATACACCAGTACAAAATATTAGTGGGTATCAAGTCCCACTGAACTTTTTACCTATTTGGGTTTCCCCATAACCAAAATATTGGTGTTGTGTTCTTGTGTTCTTTCATTGTGTTTATGCTTTATGTTTAAGTATACTTAATTGGATAAAGAATTGAATCTTTTAGATAACTGATTCACCACCCCCCCCCCCAATTATCTCTTGGGACTATTCCTAACATTATCTTGATTATTAATGTTATGAATTTACATGTATTTATTTCCTTGGACTACTGATGTTGGACTTTAGTGTGCAGGAAATTAGACCATGGTAAATTCAGGGAACCAAAGCATAGACTTATGTGAAAATCAATTCGAGGCAAGGTTTCTTATAGTGAGAGGCAAAAACTTTATTGTATCATATTTTATTTGTGAAAGTAATGTGCATGAATGTATTTAATTTATATGTTTAATTGTTAATGTAATTTATGTTGAGTATGCCCAAGTGGATATGTCACATGGCTTGTGATGTGTCTTTCTTGTTTGTGTCACTTGACACTTGTTTGTGTACTTATGGCCATGACATGTCCACTTGGGAATTAGATGCTCATCAACGTAGCACAGTACCCTTGAGGATCCCCATGAGAATCCCTTGGTTAGGGAGATTGAGGTGGAGTCATTTCATGAATTTCGAATTTGAGCTTTACATGAGTTTTTGGGGGGCTTAAAAGGTGCCTAAGGGTGTTTTTAGGCCATTATTAGTAAGCTCAGTTGATATACCTATGGGTAAGGGGTATTTTTAACTATAGAAAAATTTATAGTTGACAAAAAGATCCCTCCAAAAGTTGGATTTTTAAAATGGCTGAAAATTCACTTTTGAAGCAAGGTCTTGGTTAGAGCTCCATCCAATTAAGATGCAAGTCTTTGGTCCAACTTTTTGGTCAACCTTTTTAGGAGTCCATATTTGAAAACCATGTAAGAAACTTGGGAAGACCATCCAATGAGAATGAGATCTTATTGCTAGGAGATTGTGTGGAGGCCTTTTTAGAGGGGACTCTTCTTTTGGAAGAGTTTGACCCCCACTCTCTAGATTTGAGACTTTGATAATTTGGAGAAAGGAGACTTAGGAAAAGAGGAGGTTGTTCATCAACTTTCTTCCATAAGCTTGGATCTAGGTTGGTGGCATTCTTCATCCTACTTGTGATGTTTTCATGTGGAAGAGTTCTCAAGAATATTTTCATTCTTGCATGAAGAAACTAGTTTTTGTGTTATTATGTGCTTATAATTTGTGAATCTTGTTATTGTGTATTAATATATGTTATGTGAAATCTTGAGCTTGTTGTATTGCATGTTTTCTTTGTATTGTAAATGTGAAGTTTTGAGCTCTTGAAGATTTCTTGTTTGTGATGTATTGTTTTGTTAAGGGAGTTTCTCAAGGCCATACTCACCCTTGGGAGGGAAGAGTAGCTTTGGGGGTGAAGGGAATTTTGGGACAACTATGGGTGTAGAGTCTCTCCTTGGTATGGAGAAGGAAAAAGCATGGACGTATGGGTTCAATGTAGCCATTTTTTTTTGTATTTTGGGAGTCATAAGAGATTGTATGACTTGAGGCCTTGGGGGTCATAAAGAGATTTGTTGGGTTGGGATTTTGTGGCAAAATATGTGTTGAGGAAACCAAGAGAAGGTGTGTCTTATATTTCTATGAAATGTGCTTTCTCCCCTTGGGTTTTAGTTCCACCTGCACCCCAATTTTTGAGTCATTTGGAGACTCTTTGTTTTAGCTTTGGATGGGAGTTTAAATGTGATTATTGTGTTATTGTAATTGTGGTTTGCTTGATTGTGAAACCTTGTCTATTTGATGGTTCCCTAAGCTTCGGGGTGGCTTCATAGAAGCCTAGGTTGGGAGGTGACCACTCCATGACATTTTTTTTTTTCTAATTGTAGGATTGGAAGCCATGGAATACTTCATGTATGAAGTTGAAATCTTTAGGAGTTTGAGGATGTAATCTAAAGTTGATATGGATCCTAATTGTTTTATGTTTATTGTTAATGTAAGGGAATCTTAAGGATCCCTAGTGCTCAATGCATTTTTTTTGTAATGGAGTTATCACTCCAAAACTTGTGTTGTATCAAAGTGATGTTGCATCAAAGTTTTTGAAGGAATGTGTAGTTGTATTTTCCTTTTGAAAGATTTATGTTTTTATGAAATTAATGATTGATGTTCAAAGGAAGATTTTAGTGTATTATTGTTATATTCATTAAGGAATGGGCAATGTATCATTTCATTTGAAGAATAATGTTTAGATTGGATTAGTGTATGAGAGAAGTTGTGTATTCTCTCAATGATTATTATATGGCATTCATGTTGAAAAAATTATTATGGAGAAGTATTATTGTAATCCCTTATAGTTCATTTTATAGATTTCATTTGAATAAAATGATGGTGATATGAAATGAATTATTCAAAATATTTTTTCTCTCTATCAATTCAATTATTTTGACATTACAATGGTAGTAGATTTGTGTTGAAAACAATAGACTCAAATAATATAGGTATATAAATGTAGGACAAAATTCTCTTTGATCTTTTAATCAAATAATCCCCATTGATTGTTCAATAATAGCAGGGTTGTGAAAACAAAAGAAAAGAAAGGAAGAATCAAATGAAAAACCAAAACAAAGGCAAAAAGAGACCTACAGGTCTCTGAAAAATGTATGGGAAAAAAATTCCCATACATTTTCCTTTGTGACAGTCAATATTTTAATCACAAATAAACCCCCACTTTCTTTCCAAAATAAAAACATTATAATAAGATGAAAAAAGAAATAAATATATACTCCTATCAATTTACTAAGGCAGAGGACAAGTGGGTGGGACCCACCTAGGTCGCCACCCAAGAAATCCAAAAAGGCTATCCCCTCTCAAAATAAAAATATAGATAAATAAATTAAATGAACTAGCATATGATTAAAAAAAACCACTAGCTAAAATAATTAGCATTTAAACAAAATAATCCCTTTCATTGAATACCCTTGCGTAATGTTTTTTGTAAGAAAAAAATTTAATAAAAAAAAAAAAAATTGTGTTGGCGGGGACCCACGGGCCCCACTCCCCTAGGGCCCTGCCTCCCTCCTACACGTTGCCATGTGCAAGAGCGTACCTACCATGGCAGGGTACTCCCCTGCGCATGGTAGCGTGGGGGGGACATCAGTTCCATTGGGTCTTAAAGCGCACGGGTAGGTGCTTTCATATTATTAGTTATTTATTTATTTATTTTATTTTAAATTAAATTAATTTATTATTAAATTAATTATGTAGTTATCAATTTACTTGTTAATTAATATTTTAATTTATTTTATTTTTTGATGGTTTTTTTAATTTATTAATCAATTTAATTATTATTAAGTATATTAAATAATTATGACATCATTTTATTAATTAGTTAATATATCTAAAATTTTTGTATGTATGAGATAATCAATATTTTGTTTTAATTTATCAATTAAATAATACATTTAATAATTAATGTTTATTAATTAATATTTCGGGTACTAACTTTGTAATTTATTCTTGAATTAGTTTAATTAAGTTAATCATTATTAACTTAATTGCTAATTAAATTAAATAATAGATAAATGATTCCTATGGAATTATTGATTTTTAATTATTTCAAAATATATATATGAGCATTATTGATAAGTGCTAATATATGGGTAGTAAATTTAATTGTTTAGACAATGTTTGAATTAAGTTAAGACTATTAAGTTATTAATGGATGATGAATTCGATAATTAATGGATTAATTATTTTACCAAACAAAGATTTTAATCCGTTGATTATCACCACTGCAAGTAATAGTTGGAGGTAAAAATGGCCATATGGGGTGACTTAAAGTGCGTTTAGTTCTAGGCCTAGTTGGTGGGAAATTGAGTAGCATTAATAATAATAAAACAAATTTGGTTAATTAATCCTTTCAAATTTCTAATGAAGGATACTAGACGTAGAGAATTATATCTAATTTAGATTTAGTTAATTAAATAACACTAAATTCATCTTGAACCCCCTTTCTAAAACTATTATTAGTTTTATTATGATGATCACTTGTATTAGCCTAAGTTTGTACTAAAGCCCACTTGGGAAGGACCTTAAGCCAGTAATTAAATTATTGCACTTGTGAATTAAGCTTAGGACCTAGATAGTTAACCCTAGAATTTTGACGGGTCGTAAATCATGCTACGAGGTGAATGATTTTGGTTTAATCCTTGTCATTCTTCCCATCACCCTAGTGAACCTTCTTTCTCTCTCTGACTTAACCGTTCATCTTAAGTCAACTGTCAACCTTAAAAATTAAACTTATAACCTTTACAAAAAAAAGTTGGTGTGTTTTTGCGTGCATTTTTATGGGCATGACAAAAGACAAAAGGATATCTAGATCTATCAATTAATATAAGTATGCCAATCAATAGGGTCCCATGGAGAAATAGATATGGTAGAAGAAGAGGCTATAATGAATAATGCCATGTACCATAGCTAAAGACAAGAATCAGTCACAGGGGTTAGAAAACATTGAAACAATGCATCAATGAAGTGGCCATGCAGAAATCCTTGAATAACATGAGTCAAAGCAATGGTTGAAAAGGCAAGAAGAGTGGCAATGTGTGAATAAAATTGGTGTAGGAGCTAGGATGTGCCAATAGAGTATAGTATTATCATGGAATGTTTTGAGAAGTCCATGAAGAATACATTATGAAGAAGCCTAAGAATAGTGAATGAAATGCAATGATAGAGACACAACTATGGACAAAAATAGAGGGTGGGTATTTGCATGAGATTAAGCATGGTAGAGAGTCAAAACTCTGAGATTAATAGCATATAATATGGTGAAAGACATTAAAATAAAAATGAAGTGACCCTCAATAAGATCAATCCATGATATACATGGAGCTAGGAAACATGTTGGGATTGTTCATTTTAGAGGGCTATTGAAGTCAACCAAGATAGAGATATGACCAATAAATTAAGAAAATAATAAACAATATTAGATAAAGATAAAGAACTATTGATATGCTTTAAAAAAATTGAGATAGATGAGTGTGAGGTGAGAGATAACTATCCTTTAAAGAAGAGAAGCCAAGGCCTACTAGAATGAAGCTGAGAGCATGTTAGTGTGCAACCAAGGTGATAAGACATCAAATCCAAGTGATAAAATTGTTGTGAAAGTTTTGAAAAATGATGGATAAATTGCAAAGATAGCTCAAGAATTGATTTGAATGAGCAAGAAGTTAGAAAAAAGGAAAATTAAGATTTTAAGAAACCTAATGGATTCCCATTGTTGGTTTCCTATCAAAGGAGGTGTTATACCATGAGGGAAAATAGGTGTAACACTCAAATGAATATATTTTATCAATATATTTTTAGGATGAGTGTGTTTCATGAAGATGCAAGCACCCTGAATCTAAATAGTCCACATGGTTGGGAATCTAAACAAGAAGAGGTGATTTGGTAAGTGAGGTGAAGTGGGTGTAGTGTAGATTTGATTCGATTAAAGTGGGGGTTCCATACAACATGTAATTGCACACGATTGACTTTATGGAATTACAATACTATGTATTATGATCATGTTATATAGCTTAAGGAGAATGGGAATGTCTTGATTATCAATTAATTTATGTTAATTTTATTATATTACTATGTTGATGAATTTTAAGCTATAATTATGAATGATTAATTTTTAGTCTTTGGCTCAAGGTGGTAGATTAATATTTTCACCTCAACATCTTCTTATTAATGTTTTCTATAAAATTGTCTTAATAAATGTTTCTCCATGTTTCTAATGTATCAATTTTTTAAAAAAAATTTCCTAATTTTTAATTGGTCCAATGAATTTTTGTCTTGCAATTTTTAATTGTTTTGTAGCTTCCTAAATTGTAAGTAATACAATTTTAGTGCTTTTATAGACCCTATTTTAGTGTCCAAGGATTACATGCATTAATGCTCAACAATAAAAGGGTTTAAGCATCTATACCCACGTAAAGCGGTGCTAAAAGTAAACAAGACTCCGGTAAAAAGAGGAAGAAATGTAGAGACCAAGAAAACTATTTGGAGGATTGTTACAAAGAAATATGGTCTCATGGATTTCATTGATAACAAGTATGCACAAATGTATTTACTTAAGATGATTCAAAAATTTAGATTAAATTCAATCATTGGTTACTACCAAAACTGCTGCAAGATTCATACCGCTGGCATGATCAGATTTGAGGGCATGGGTTGATAACTAAATACATATGAAATGAATGAATAAAATGAACATCAGGTGATAAATAATAGATATATCATAATCACTACATTTTTTAACATTCACTGCTAAAAAATAAACCCTAAGGGCACAGATTATAGTTTCGAGGTCTAGAAATCACATACCTTTGGATACCATCATAGATCAAAGATGAAGAAAGTGGATTAGCTACACCCCAGCCAGTTACACTATCTTTGCGCTAAGCTTTGACCTCAAAATTGCTTCGTCCCGCTCCTTCTCTCTCTTCGGCAATAAAAATAAAAATGATTTGGTCGTTTCACTTTTTTCTCATGTATACCACGAAATTGTTAGAATTTTGATGGTCTATTTAAAACCCATTGGAATCCTGACACCATTGGGGACTATTACACAAAAAAATACCAAACTCAAAAAAAAAATTATCCGTCAGAAGTTTCTGTCAAAATTTAGCCTGAAATGTAGTAGTGATAGAATTAATCGTCAAGGTACTACTGTTCCACCTAATGGTTTATGTTTAGAATTTATATATTTCTATTGTGTTTAGTTTTATGATTATGTAATTGATGATTGTAAAGGTTGTCAATGCAATACTATTGAGCACCTTCCAAAGGAACTAAAAAGTTATCCCATACAATTTAGCAGGTTTCCCTACTATGATTAGATACAAATTGTGCATTTGTTTGATATTATTCATATTGGAAAGAATGTAATAGAGACATTGTGAAAGATATTGGATAAAAGGCGTGACAAAGAAAAATTGTCAAAATTTGTAGTGACATTCATGAATCCAATCATGCAATGCAAATTCATTGACTCAAATAGAAATGGAGACCGGATTAATATAAGTGCCCTTCCTTGGTTATTAATGGAGTGGAAAAGTGATGCCATAAAATAAGTCGTATGAAAAATTTGATTTCCCACATGATTTGTTGCGAACATAAGAAATCTCATATCAAAGAAAAGTAAATTTGGGACAGGGTTGAAAATGCATGATTAACATACCTTCATCAAGGTAAGTCACGTTTTTTTGTATTTACAATATATTTGTAAACTGCATGTACTAAATTCATTGTATTATGTGAGAAAATAATGACATGATTAGTTTATAATTGTTGCAGTACATGCTACCCCTATCTCTCCTAGAGAACTTTGACAATAAAATCAAACAAGTGATATATGATCTTGGAAAATACATGAGGTAAGTAGTGATATATGTTCAATTTGTTGTATATATTTATTATATTTACAATTTTTTTTTCTTGTTATGTAATATATTGTAAAGTCTCATATTTATATATTTTATGTCTTGAATGTCTTGTAGGTGGTTGTCATCTAAACAAATCCATAAATAAGATATAAAATATTGGAAGAGAATAATTCCTCATCTAATGTGTGAAATCCAAAAGTGTCTAGCTTCAACTTTTTTCAATGCAAAAGAACACTACCTCATACACCAAGTTGATGAGATTGAATTGTGTAGACCTATACACACTCAGTCAATGTGGATGGTTGAGAGGAACTTGAAATTTTTTAAGGCTCTGGCTCAATAAAGAGCACATCCTGAGGGTTTTATGGTGGATGCATATATGGTATAATAGACTATGGTGTACATTACTGAATTATATTTTCCTAAGCTTGCAACAAAGATCCATATAGATCGCATTTGGGATCTTGACATCATTAGAAATTTTGAAGGAGAGTACTTGGTGGGGAAAGGTAGACTGCAGAAAGAGAGGTCATAAATTATAATATGTTATTGTAGTTAATTAATTATTAGTCTTTAAAATTAATTAGTTGTAAGTCATTTATTTATTTTTTGTACAGCTTCTCGAGAGTGGGATGCAAAATATTTGTATATTGCAAACAATCAAGTTTGGATGATGGTATGGATTAAACGATGTCATCATTTTAGTCGCACATTAATATGGAAAGTTGTGTCTTCATTGGTTAAAGAAGCACATCATAATGGAGATTCAAATGTTACGCAAAGGGAAATAGATTTAGCATATGGTTTAATAAGAGATTTTCAAGTACATATAAATTTATTAATCACCCGTATGTATATCAACTCCCGATGCAATAATTTTTACATGTTTGACATATTATTGCAATTCAAACACCACAAGACTATGTTTTGCAATGGTCATAAATTTTGCATCAAAAAGTTGGATGACACAAAGAAAACTTGTGATTCTGGGATAAGTGCAATCTTTCAAGTGACTAATATTTCATCTAGAAATGACTTACATCATCAAGAGTCTCAAAATTGATACTATGGCATTTTGGATGATATACTTGAGTGTGACTTTAGTTCCTTCATATTAGTTCTCTTTGTTGTTAGATGGTACAGGCTACAACTTAATCAAAATGATCCTAATAGAACTGTTATTGAACATGACAATGGATTCCCAATGATTAATACAAGGTGGTTTAAGCCAGTTGGGGATGAGCCCTATGTTCTTCCAAGCCAATGTGAGAAGGTATTTTACTCTGAGGTTTCACATAAACTGGGTTAGTCATTTGTTGTTATGCATGATCCAAGAGGAAGGCCGCTAAGGTATAATTCGATGGAAGAAGAAGATTCCAAACAAGTAGAAGATGATCTAGATGATGATCATGATCAATAATTAGTCGATGATGTTCCTTGCACAACTTTCCTTGAAGAAGAAGAAGAAGAAGAAGAAGAAGAAGAAGATGATGATGATGATGATGATGATGATGATGATGATGATGATGATGATGATGATGATGATGATGATGATGATGACGACGACGACGATGATGATGACGATGATGAAGATGATGATAATGATAGTGGTGGTGATGATGTTGATGATGATGATGATCATGGTGATGATTTGTATGAAGAAGAAGATCAGTGATATGAATGAAGTGTACAGTTATGTGATCACTACTTAATCTATTTAATATTGATTTCTTGATAGAAATGTATAGTTATGCGATCAATGCTTAATCTATTTAATATTGATTTCTTGATAGAAATGTACAATTATGCGATCAATGTTTAATATAATTAATTCATGATGTACCTTTTAATGTTTTTAATTCATATGGGATTCTTATGGTTTTTAATGTACTTACTATGTAATTTTGAGTATATGTATCATGATTTTTTTAACTAACATAAGATAATTGAATTACATTTGCAGGAACCTGAATCCCTTTCATGAGAATCCCACACAGTCTCATGGATCGATAGGTATAAGTCAATACACCCTATAGAGATTAATGTCTTTTACAATTTCTAAATTAACTTGCATTACTTGCTATCTCTCTCATTTGATGGAGTGCAGGTAGAAGAAAATAGGTATTTTTCAGATGTGTCTTCCTCAAGTGAAGGAAATATAGGAATGGAAGAAGAAAGTGAGACATGTAGTATGTCTGAATTAGGGAGATCAACTAGAGGTCAAAAGACTAGAAGGAAATTCAATAAACACATGAATTTTTTCCTTTCTCAAGGGGGGTCATGTTATTATGGTGATGAGAGAAAAGACGACATCGAGGTGACCTTTGAGTACCAACATCTATAGAAACAATAGGTCCCCAAGGAACTTCCTCCAATAAATATCGATTATAGTGTTAAAGAAAGGATAAAATCTTGGGTTCAAATATCTCTTCTTTTTTGAATGAGTGATACAACCAATGACCCTCATCATTAATTAAAATACCTTCAATGGAAAGCAAAATAAAATACATGTTATGAAAATATTCAATTATAGAGAATCCTTTGATTTGGATCTATCATAGAGAGTGTCCTATGTAACCCATCCTCAAGATCATATTTGTTATTTAAATTTTAATTGCTCTAATTTTCTTGGAACATTAATAAGATCTTTGTATAACAAGATCTTCTCTCCTTGACCCGAACTAACCCCAATATTTTCCAATTGACTAGATAATCTCGATAAGAATGATCCACCACATAAATTAATGATCTACCACATACCTATAAAACTGATCCATTAGCTTTAATATGTCTAAAAATATGTACTTTATCCCCCAATTTTTAATGTTTCTTAACTTTAGGGAATTTATAATTACTTGTGAATCATTTTCTATGTGAAGTTTCTCAATCTAATGGCACTGAGCTAATATTAAACCTTAACATATAGTGCAAAATCCTTTGCAACATTATTTGCATCTAGGGGAATTTTTTATGCCAATGCCAAAATGAAATGACCCTTGTTAGGAATAACAGTCCACAATACAACTGAGAGGGGGGGTTGAATCAGTTGTATGATAGATTATTAAACTTTAAACATTAAGTAGCAGCAATATCAGGTCTAATGAATACAATGAATGCCAACACAATAACATAATATTTTGGTCTCAGGGAAACCCTGTTAAAGGAAAAACCCTGGTGGGAATTAGCACCCACAAATGATGTATTGAGAGTAGTTATCCTTGTTAGAAGATATAGCCATGTTAGGAGCTTATGGAAACATTATAGTACATAGTCCTTGTTAGAGGATAGACTCTGTTAGGAGTCAAGAACAAAAGGGAGGGCTCACTGCCCAAGTCTCGCTACCCAAAGAAGGTTAAGTCCACCTTTAGAACTCATTGTTCACAACACAAGTGTATATGAAGAAATACACAATCTTTTGAACTGTTAGGCAACAAATGTCTTTGCTTGATAAGTTCCAATGAAGTCCACCAATAACCTCTGCTCTACATACAAAAGACACAATCTCCCAACTTTCAAAACCTCTCTATATCATCTTCTTCTCATCCATATATTTTCCAAATAAAAGACCTTTCATTTATACCTTATTAAAATTCTCATGAATAGGTCGGCCCATAAGGCTTTCCTAATTACAAAAAATTATATAAACCCTATACACACGGTATCTAGAACAAGTATACAATGATTACATTACAACAATTAAGGACCAAAATCCTTAATTAAAGTTTTCCATCCATCATACATGCTACATCTCTATAGTCAGCTTCCAAATAGATCACCTTCCAGAACACACACCATAGCTGACATCATCCTAGATTCTGTACATTGTGCAGTTCATAGAACATTCTTCAATACTCTATCTTTCATCTCTAAAGTTTGCATGCACTAATTCCATATCGCTTGTAAGCTATACACAAAACACAAAGACTAACTCTGTCATTTCTCACTATCACAGTTAGTGAACAATCTTCACCAAAACATATGTAACTCATCCAATATGAAACATTACATGATCTGATCTTGGATATAATATCACAACACCCTATTGAACTCTCATCTATCTTCACAGCATTTGAAACATCCGTACAATGTTTGTACACTATGATAACCAATCTTATCTCCTCATAGAAACATATGTTGACATTAGTGACAAAACAAAAATGATAATAGTATGAGTGCTCATTCAGTAATGTAGTGATTAAACATATTAAATGTGTAGTCATTAAACATATTAAATGTCTCAATCACCTCCCCATGCATTAGTAATATCCAAAAATCTCCCCTTTTGGCATTTATGTCAACATATGGAAAAATTCATCCTCCCAAAGTTATATCAAACCAAAGTTCTGCAACCAAACAATCTCCCCATATAATAGGGATTTTCTCATAGAAACACTCCCCCTTTGACAAAAATGGAAATGGATGCCATGAGTCATCAACTTCTTTCCAACATCTTTCTTCCACAATCACTCCCCTTGAGGAGTAGATCCCTACATCCAGTCCACATTATGATAAGGCTCTGAAAACCTCCAGACTAGTGCATCTCTGCATCATTTAATTTTGACTAGGAGGGGCTTGAACCCCCGTCATACCTCTGAGATATTCAAAGGTATCTTTTGGCAGTGGATTTGTGAAGGTGTCTGCTATCTTCTCTTTTGTACTAATATATTCTATTTTTATTTCCTTTTCTACCACCTTGTCTCTCAAGAAGTGATACTTGATAGAAATATGTCTAGTTTTAGAGTGCATCACTAGATTCTTTGACATATTCACTGTACTAGTGTTATCACAATGGATAACCACAGGCTCTTCAAAATTTATTCCAATGTGTGTCAACATTTGTTTCATCCAAACAATCTGAGTGCAATTTATGGCAATGGCAGCATACTCTAATTCAGCAGTAGATTGTGCTATACAATCTTGTTTCTTACTTATCCAAGAAACCAAATTTTTCCCAAGGAAAAATACACCACCACTAGTACTTTTTCTATAATCAATATTTCCTGCCCAATCAACATCGGTATAAGCATGAAGTTCAAATCTATCATTTTTGTCATACCATAAGCCATAGTCTATGGTTCCTTTCAGATATCTCAATATCTTTTTTACATCAGCTAGGTATGTTTCTTTGGGTTCCGCCCGATATCTAGCCACAATTCCAACAACATTAGTAATATCTGGTCTAGTGTGGGTTAGATATTGTAATCCTCCAACAATTGATCTATATAAGGTTTGAAAAACATTATTTGACTCATCATCAATTTTTAGCTTATTACCAATCACCATAGGTGTTCCTACTGGTTTACAGTCTTCCATTCCAAACTTCTTCAACATTTCTTTGAGATACTTGGTCTGAGAAATAAAGACACCATTCTCATTCTGAGTTATTTGCGGTCCAAGAAAGAATTTCATTTCACCAATCATGGACATCTCAAATTCACTTTCCATTTCCTTAGAAAATTTCTTACATAGATCATCATTACCTCCAAAGATAATATCATCCACAAAGACTTCTATTATTAGGATTCCATCTTCACTAGTTCTTAAATATAAATTATTGTCCACATTACCTTTTCTGAATTCAAGTCAAAGTAGGTACTTGTTGAACCTTTCATACCAAGCCCTAGGAGTTTGCTTCAACCCATACAGAGCTTTCTTCAATTTGTACACCATGTCTCTATCTTCGCATAGAGGAAATATATCAGGTTGTTCTATATATACTTCTTCTTCAAGATCCCCATTCAGAAATATAGATTTCACATCCATCTGATACACCTTGAAATTCTTATGTGTAGCATAAGCCAAGAACAATCATACTACCTCTATTCTAGCAACAGGAGAAAATGTTTCTTCAAAGTATATGCCTTCTTTCCATGAGTATCATTTACATACTAGTCTTGATTTATTTCTTACAATAGTTCCTTCTTCATTCATTTTGTTTCTAAAAACCCATTTTGTTCCTATTACATTTTTATTTTTAGGCCTAGGAACCAATTCTCAAGTGTCATTCTTCTTTATCTAGTTTAACACTTCCTTCATAGCATTTAACCAAGATTCATCTCTACATGCTTCATCTGTAGTCTTTGGTTCAACTTCAGAAATCAAACAAATTTCTTCTCTAACCTTTGATCTAGTTAGTACTCCTTGATTAGTATTGCCAATAATTTGATTTTCAAGATGGTTATTCTTTACATACCTTGGTGTTTTAGGAGCCTCAGTAGCCTCACTTGTGCCAAATCACAAGCCTCTTTTTCACTTCCTGCCTCAACAAGTTCTTCTCCTTTTGCAACAACAGTAGCTTCTTTTATCTCTAAAATCTTATTACCGTCATACATTCCTTCTTGAATCTGAAACTTTTCATATATTCTTACATTTTTACTTTCAATTATCTTCCTCAATATCATATTGAAACATTTTTAAGCCTTTCTCTTAATAGAGTAACCAAGAAAAATTCCTTCATCACTTATAGCATCAAACTTTCCCATCTCATCATCTGTCTTGATATAACACTTACTACCAAATATTCTGAAATATTTTATAGTAGGAGTATGATCAAACAATAATTCATAAAGAGTCTTACTTGTACCTTCTCTGATTTGAATTATGTTCAATGTATACACTTTTGTTCCAACAACCTCTCTCCAATGTACATGAGATACATTTCCTTCAAGCAACATTGTCCTAGCAACATCAAGTATAGTCTTGTTCCTTTTCTCTGCTATTCCATTTTGTTATGGAGTCCTATGAGCAGATGTATGTCTCTTTATTCCATGCTCTTCATAGTATGAATTGAATAAGTCTTAAGTAAACTCTCCACCTCTATCTGACCTTAGACACTTAATCTTTAAACCTGATTCATTCTCTACTTTTTCTTTGAACAACTTGAATTTATCAAATGCCTCCAATTTTTCTTTCAAATAGGTGACCCACATCATTCTAGAAAAATCATCAACAAAGAGTATGAAATACCTTTCACCATAGTATGATTTTGTCCTTGTAGGTCCACATAGGTTTGTGTGTACCAGCTCCAAATTCTCTTTTGATGTATATGCTTTTCTTTTGTAACTATTTCTAGTCTGTTATCCCATGACACACTCTCTACAAATAGTGTTAGATGGTTTCCAAATCTTTGACAGATCTTTCACTGCATTAGTCATACTTGCCTTTACAATGTTATCAAAATTAACATGAAAAAATCTCTTATGCCATAACCAGCTGTCATCAACCTTCACAACAAAGAAAGAGGCTCCAAATGTATTTAATTCAAATACATTACCTTTAGACTTAGTACCGGTTGCAATCAACTTACCTGCCTTACTTCTGATAAAAAATTTTCCATTGATAAAAATTAATTGAAACTCTTTATCCATTAACTATCCAACACTCAACAAGTTATGTTTTAATCCTTCAACAAGTAGTAAATTATCTATATTAGTCTTTCCATCTAGAGTAATAGATCCTACTCCTATGATAGATTTAGGAAGATTGTCCCCAAACCTCACAACACCACCATCATACTTTACTAATTTAACAAACTTGTTCTTATATCCAGTCACATGATGAGAACAACCACTATCTATTATCCATTGAGTTTTCTTGTCAACATGAGATACTAAAGCTTTTTCCTCATGCACTAGCTCATCTCTAATAGCAACAAATCTGATCTCTTCATAATCTAAATCATCATCATCATCAGAGATTCCTTCACTAGCATAATAACATTCTTTGTCCCTTTTAATCTTGTCAAAATTAGGTTTGTACTTAGGAACTCTTGTATGACATCTAGATGCAAAATGACCTACCTTATTGCATGAAAAATATTTCAAGGGTAACTTTCTTTCAAACTTTCCCTTACCTCTTTTTTCTCTTCTAGCAATCAGTGCAACAAGTTCATCCATCTTTCTTTCTTCTGCAATTATTTGTTCCCATTCCTCAACATACTCACCAAGATCTTCTTTTAGGTCTTCTTTGTTGGTGCTCAGAAGTGCAGACAATTTCTTGTGTGTAGATGCCTTAAATGCAAATTCAACTTTAGGTACAACCTCTCCAAATTTTGTAGCTTGAAAGGTAGTTAGATATGTAATCAACATCTCTCTATTAAAGTTCGTAGTCAAAGGTATAGTTTCTTGAATAGACATAGTCTTGAACTTGTAAGCAGGTGTCAAAGATCTAAGGATCTTCACAATAACTTTGTCTTCATCATAAGTGCCTCTGTAGTTTCTGATTCCAACTATAGCTTCTGCAACCCTTTGAACATAAGCCCTAATGCTTTCATCCTCATTCATTTGTAGCTTCTCCATCTTTGTCTTCCAATTTTTTAACTTCACTTGTTTGGTATACTTGTCTCCCTCATATAGTGCTTTTAATCTTTCCCAAATCAGGTATGCCGAATCCAAGTCTTTAACTTCAGTAAACTCTCCTTCAAAGAGTGCGCTAATTAGTGCTTCTCTTGCTATCATGTTAAGTGAAAATATATTCTTTTCATCCTTTGTAGCTGTTGTCAATTCATCTTCAGTCCTTATAGCCACCTTGTTCCTTGTAATCAACCAATAGTCAATCCCCGAACAAAATAGGTCAGTTCGCATTTTGTTCTTCCAACTATCAAAATTTTTAGGATCAAATTTTGGACTATCCTTCCTATAGAATGCCATCTCCAGAATCATCTCAAGATGTTAAGCTTTCTCTCTAAGGACCACTTGCTCTGATACCAATTGTTAGGAATAACAATCCACAATACAATTAAGAGGGGGGGTGAATCAGCTGTATGATAGATTATTAAACTTTAAACTTTAAGTAGAAGCAATATCAAATCCAATGAACACAATGAATGCTAAAAAAATAACACAATATTTGGTCTCAGGGAAACCGTGTTAAAGGTAAAAACCCTGGTGGGAATTAGTACCCACAAATGATGTACTGAGAGTATAGTTATCCTTGTTAGAAGATATAGCCCTGTTAGGAGCTTATTGAAACATTACAGTACATAGTCCTTGTTAGAGGACAGACCCTGTTAGGAGTCAAGAACAAAAGGGAGGGCTCACTGCCCAAAGAAGGTTAAGTCCACCTTCAGAACTCACTATTCAAAACACAAGTGTATATGAAGAAATACATAATCTTTTGAACTGTTAGGCAACAACTATCTTTGCTTGATCAGTTCCAATGAATTCTACCAACAAACCTCTGCTCTACATACAATAGACACAAGCTCACAGCCTTCACAACCTCTCTATATCATCTTCTTCTCATCCATATATTTTCCAAATAAAAGACCTTTCGTTTATACCTTATTAAAATTCTCATGAATAGGTCGACCCATAAGACTTTCCTAATTACAAACAATTACATAAACCCTTACTAAGATACACACGGTATCTAGAACAAGTATACAATGATTACATTACAAAAATTAAGGACTGACATCCTTAATTCAAGTTCACCATCCATCATACACGCTACATATCTATAGTCGGCTTCCAAATAGATCACCTTTCAAAACACATGCCACAAATGACATCATCCTACATTCTGTACTTGGCCCAGTTCATAGAACATTCTTCAATACTTTGTCTTTCATCTCTGAAGTTTGCATGCACTGATTCCATATCACTTGTAAGCTGTACACAAAACACAGAGACTAACTCTATCATTTCTTGTTGTCACAGTTAAAGTCTTCACCAAAACATTTGTAACTCTTCCAATATGAAACATTACATGATGCGATATTGGATATAAGATCACAACACCCTCTTGAACTCTCATATGTCTTCGCAACATATGAAACATTTGTACAGTGTCTGTACATTGGGATAACCAGTCTGATCTCCTTACAGAAACATATGTTGACATCAGTGACAAAACACAAATGACAATAGTATGAGTGCTCATTCAATAACATGGTGATTAAACATATTAAATGTCTCAATCACCTCCCCATGCATTAGCAATATCCAACAACCCTTGTTATCTATAATTATGCATTTGACGCCTAAAAACCTAGATTTCTTCTAGAGAGTGCTATCATAAGTTAATTTTGAAAATCCTCATTAAGTAGGTTTTCATTTAATATCTTTCTTGACTTTTTTAGATGGTACACTTAGGAAGAAACTCCTTTTGAAATGGAGAGAAATTAGTGACCAATAATTTAAGACTAATGAATTTGTAGAAGCGAATAATGAACAAATATTTTTAGTTATTGTTGTATGAAATTTAATGCATTTAGAAATGGAGACTTCTATATGCTAAATGACTTGTTGTCTTGACTATTTTTTCTTTCCAAAAATTCTATTATTTCTCTCTCACCATAAACTCCACATCATAGTTGAGAGGGAAACTCTCCAAATGAGAACAAAATAATATTCTCTATGAAGAAGAGGTCAACCTTCAAACAAATCAAGTAAAAAATTGAGCATGGGGTGTTATAAATTTAGTTTCTTGAGAAATCATTTATTTTTAACTTTTTATGTTCTTTTTCTTCTATTTTTTATTTCCATTCATATATTTCAATGTCCATAGATTTTAGTTTCATATATATGTGTGTTTTCATGAAAAACCTAAACAATATATAGGTTTTTTGTTATTTCCCACTCCACTTATGATGAAAATGTGTGTTTAAGACTTTTGGGGGGATGAGATTCAAAATCTCATTCTAGATTAAACCTAGTCACATTTTATAGATGAAAAATCTTGAGCATTCAACTTGGCAATGCAGGAATTCTTTAATGTTTCGATAAATCTTTGTTTTAGAGCCCTTTCATAGGTCGATCGCTCCAATTCTAGCTGCTAGAATTGTTAAAATTGTAAATTATTTATTGAGTTGTTTTTTAACTTTATTTTCAATAGCTATTTCAAATTGTAAATTGTAAGTTACATAAGGGGTAAAAAAATTTTAACTTATTGGTTGAGCTCTCGAAAATGGTATGTTTTTTTATGCTTTTCAAAAACTTAATCAGCCGTTGATTTTTCTGAATGCAGCTCAAGTTAGGTTTATTCTAAGTTTAAGTTTAACTTTGTCATGTTTATTCTAGGTTTAATTTTTGCACAAACCCCTTTCAAAGATTTCTTTGAAAAAAGAATCATATAAACATTATAATTTATACAAAGAATATTTTGTTCTTCTCTGATTGGCACAACCCATATTGATCCATGACCATACAAAAAAACCCTAATTTAGACCTTCAAAACCCTAATGAACATCCAAAGATTGGAAGCTTTAATATCTATACTTGGTAGAATAATCCTTGGGAGATATGAAAAGCCTGAGGCCTTTCTTGGCACCTCTATAAATAGTCTTGACAATGTCAATAAACTCCTTGTTTTAAGAGCCCAATTGATCTTGTTATTATTCCTCGTCCCCAAATCGATCATAATGTGTTTATTGTGGAAGAACATTAATGTGCAAGGATCATAAAGCTCATACATGGTGTTGAAATCATGGACCTCCATTATGTGCACCAAGTAAATGACGATAAAATTCTTGATAGACTTTGCTACACTCATAATAACTTCATCCATCTGCATACATGTGTCATCCCAGTCATGGCCAAATTGAACCACAACTAATTTCTCCTTCTGTGAAAAAATTACGTGATCAACAGCCCATCCTGAGTGTAGATCAAGAAGAAGATACAAAATTTCTCTCAATTCTCCTTTTCTATTTGTTGACTAAGTTTGATGGAAGGGATATGCTCCAAAATTTTCTATCTCTATTCTAGGTTTAATTTTAAATTTGTCAAATTTTAGAATGAAGATTTTCACAAATGTATTTTGGTGGTCTTTAGGTATTTTCGTATCTATTTTTCTTTCAATTTGTTGTCCACATAAAATATCATTCTTGTTGGTTTAGGTATGTATGTGCCCTGAAAGTGTCCTAATAAGTTGGACTAACCTCACACAATGGTGTGCCAAATTTAGTTGAGGGTTGTGTTCAATTATTTGAAATTTGTGATTACTATTGCGGCTATATGTCATCTTTTCTCAAACAATAGTAACTTCTACAATCGATGAACTCCTTTGTTATGATTGTTTAATATGTTGAACATTTTTCTCTTTTATTGTGGAAATAATTATAACATATTTAATATATATCTCTATAGAAGTGGCCCACTGGTGAAATGTTATGGCTTATGAAGTGGAATTTTTATATCCTATCCGAGGAGGAACCGAGAAGGATGGTTACACCTGAGAATGTAATAATACAAGTGTTTTGTGATGACATTTACTAAACACTTGAGTTTTAATCTACTGATTGTGTTTGTGTTCTACTCCCTTAAAACTTTTGAAATTCTATTGTCATTTTTTTCTATAGGTAAAATCATAAATGTCACTATAGGATCAATCATTATGGTTTCCTTCACATATAATGGTTATTTAAAGCTTCATTTTATTGTAATTTGACTGATAAACTTTAGTTTGAATGAATATTAATTAAAAATTCTTTCACCTCTCTTGAATCTAAAACACAAATTTTAAGGTCTGATCATTTTTTCAAGCCAAGGAAGCATACATAAATGGGTGCAAGTCCATAAATAGGGAAAGAAAAGAGATATGAATATGGAACACGAATGAATGACTTGTAAGGGTATCTTAAATGAAAGGTGTCTATGTGATCAATGATATTGTGTGTTTGTGTTTAAAATTGTTGTGCCCTGTTTACTTTGTTTTTCTCCCCCTCTGTTTTGAAATTTAATATTTGATATCTGGGTAGCTAGATATTGGATTAACAAAGTTAATTCTAAGATGCTTTTTTCCATTCTCAATTTTTTTTGTAAAAATTATATTCGATGAGATATTGAACTAATCCAAATCTCGAGATGTCTAAGTCTTCCAAAATTATGAAAATGTGACAAAAACTTGTACAACCACTTGAGAATTCATTTTTTGGAGTCTTGTCAAAGAATGTCTTTCTTTTAATTTAAAGGACTTTCCCTACACTACCAGCACACCACTTATTTGGGCCCATCTCATAAATTTAGATCCAAAATCACCTACAGGATAGTCGTGTAGGGTTTGAATCCATTTATTTTTCTTGCTAAAATCCACCCAAATTCAACAATGGTCTTCAAAATTTTTAGGTATTTCATACATATGAAGAAGAGAAAATTATGAGGAGAAATGAGGTACAAATCATATCATTGCAATAGCTATTATTGTTTCCTCTTTCTCATTATATAGGTTGGGGAAAGAAAAAAATCAATGTAGAGTCAAACAAACCTTAAAGTTAGAAAATAAAGTCAATCTATCTCAATTGAAAGAGAAACACTATAATTTTTCCTTAGATGTAGTGTATTTTCCTAAGACGAATTTGGCAGGTTGGGTTACACTTGCACAACATTTTACAGATTTAAAATTGATCACTTTTCATGTTTTTTATATGAAAAAATTGCTACATGAGTGTTGAATATGTGGGAAATTTGGCCTTAAATTACTATTTCTAGGTTTTTCTAGTTCACTTTAATTTCTTTTTCTCGTACTCTAAGATCACTTCTTATTTTTATAGTATTTATTTTCATTGGTCAAATTGTATGCTTCAAAAAAGAAGATTAGTTGCATTTTTGTTAAGGCGCATTAGGGAGAAGGCATTAAGACCATGTGATTAAACCAGTCAGGTTATTTAGAATCTCAAATTCCAAATGGTATTAATATGAAACAAAAATAGAGAAAAATTATAAAATTGAAAATATTTAGGGAATTATATTTTTTATGATTTGGAAAATCCCTCACAAAGAGATAGGATTATGCATGGAAAATGAGAGTAAAAATGGTAACCATTTTTCATATATGTTACAGGCTTCGATGCCTTCATGTCAAGGAATCTTGTCAGAGAAACCAATGTTGGCATTAGTAGTGATAGTGCTATTTTCATTTGAGGGAAACCATCCATCTTCCATCTTAGTATTAGAGTACTCTCATGTGGTCAGCAAATTATTACTAAAATCTTGTCAATTTAACATTCATTTTAATTAAAAACTCAACCCACTCCCAATGTGACTAATAAAATTCCCTATAACAAGTCATCTCCTAATTTTATTTTTTTCATGAATAGAGGCCTTTCCTATCATCTCCTGATTTGAACTTGAGCAGTGTTGGAATTGTTCCTGACGTGTGTTGTCATTGATGTCCACATATATTTCAGAACATTGACTTAATTGTATATGTTGTTGCAGTAATATTGGTTAAGACAGGAACATGCATATTCATCATGGTTGTACAAATTGTGTATGACACGTCTGACTCTGTGAGCTTGGATTTATGTTTCAAATGGAACTTACATATTATATCTAAGATCACATGTAATAATTTAATAAGAGAAGTGAGTTACAATAGTTTTGGTGCAGACTGGTCACAGTTACAAAAACAAAGGACCGTGGTAGAGTTAGTCTTTGAATTTCTGTATTTTCTTGGATGCAAGATGGATTTAGGATATGTAAGTTCAGGATATGATAGAAGACTCATTAAGGGAATAATTTCCCATGTTCCTTGATTTTGCAGTCATGGTGACATCAGTTGTATCATGTGAGGTCTTATTTGGTGTGGACCTATGGGATGTGGCATGTTCTAACTTATGCAAAGATAAGTTATAGATTATGGAGTATTCTGGCTAACTAACTTTTGTTATTTTCTTGTCAAATATCTCATGTGTATCTTGACAAGATTTTATGTAAAACATTTTTATTAGGAAATCCCTAATTGGTGTTGACCTAATAAATCATTTGTATCTTGTATAAAAGATTATAAACATGTGATGTAGAGAGTGTGGTGTGGATGCAAATGTGTGGATGTGAGGACTATTGATGTAGAGCATGAAGTGTAATTATTGTACTTCATTGGAACTATTTTAGCAAAGGAGTTTTTGTTAGTCAGTTCATTATTTGTGATCAATATATTTATCTATTGTCATTGGGATAGTGGTTCCAAAAGGTGGGTTAACCTTCATAAGGTGGATTTAACCTTCACATTGGGAAAGTTTCTCTGAAAGAAGAAAGGCTCAACCTATCAAATCCTAACACGATTACTGACTCAAAGAAAGTAGTTTGTCCTTTTATAGGAAATTTTTATTGGCTGCAATTATCTTCTCCTAACAGGAAAGATCTTGTAACTGAGATACCTTATTACTAGTACATTATTTGTGGGTTTCATCACCATCATCATTTTTCCCTTAACAAGGTTTCCTCGAGAACAATTCTTGGTGTTCTAATTTGTGTTGCTTTTGAGGTTTATGATTTGCATTTACTATTTTAATAAGAAAAGAAAAGTAATCTGATTCACCCACCCACCCCCCACCCCCTCTCAGTTGTTTCCAACAAGGATTCACAAACCATTAATATCTTATGGGAAGTTCGTGTTGAATGAAGAGACTTCAATGACATGTTAGAAGATTATTCAAAGTTCAAACCATACTAAAAAGCTTCAAATAATTAATATTATGCTTCCATCAAG